>CM033736.1:36177441-36777441 GCA_019671005.1 Hibiscus mutabilis
AAAATAGTTTTCAAATTTTACATTTTGGTCATTAGAACAAAATGTCCATAAATCAAACTTTACTTTATCAAATTGAGTTTACCAAAACTCTTAATATATTAATTAGACATTTCCATAATTTTTCCATATTTTATTTCACATTAAACGTTTATTAAGAATTAATTTTCAAAACTAATTCAAGCCGTCTAATTTGATTTATCCGAACCGTCTAATCTACCTAGCTAACTTATAGTCCCAAATTTGGGGTGTTACAGTGGGAGACGTCATCTAGGAGAATGTTGGAAAAAGACTCGAGCATGTTTTCATGCAGTTCTCATGAGCACTTCCAGTGAGATTGTCCACGTACTGCTAAAGACGCGCCAGTTCAGATGGTAGCTACGATAGCTCCTGTTAGAGGCTGTGGCCGTGGTAGGGAAAATTTTCAGAGGCGTGAAGAAGGGCAGATGACCGTTGCTCATACTGTAGCCATTCATCCAGAGAATGAAGGGCCAACGAGAGTGTACACACATCATGAGGTTCGTAATGACACCGACATGATCGCAGTTACATTTACCTTGCAATCTATGTCATTATTTTCTTTGGTTGATTAAGGTTCTGCACATTCATACATATTAAGTGAACATACACATTTGTTGGGTATACCTGTTGAGGTTTTGAATGTTGGTGTTTTGGTAATTAGTTCTTTTGGTGAAAAAGTTAATGTTAGGAGGTTGTATAGTAGGTGCCTTTTAATGATTCAAGGTCATATTTTTGCCGTAGATTTAATGGAGTTGCCATTTTATGATTTTGATGTTATTTTTGAGGATGGATTGGTTATCGGAGCATAGAGCGGTAATAGATTTTGAAACCAAAAGGATTTCATTAAAGCTTGCCGATAACTATGAGGTAGTAGTGGTAGGTGAGAATATGAAATTCTTGTCTAATGTTTTTTCAAAAATCAAGAGAATAAGATGTTGCGAGTGGGTTGCAAAGCCTACTTGGCATTTGTGATAAATCGAGGAATTGAGGGTACCCGAGTGTAGGATATTCGGACGGTGTGTGATTTTCCAGAAGTCTTTCTGGAGGAATTGCCTAGTTTTGCACCAGACATGGATGTTGAATTTGGTATCGAGATGTACTCCGGTATGGCTCTGGTATCTATTTCTCCCTATCGTATGGCTTTGAAAGAATTAAATGAATAGAAGACCCAACTTTAGGAGTTGTTGGACCATGGATTCATTAGACTGAGTGTTTCACCACAGGGTGAGCTGGTGTTGTTTGTGAAACAGAAAGATAGAACCAGCGATATGAGTATTGACTATTGGCAGTTGAACAAGTTGACGATTAAGATCAAGTACCCGTTACCGCAGGTTGATGACTTGTTTGATCAATTTTGTGGTGCTAGGGTGTTTTTTAAGATTAATTTGAGACCCGAGTATTATTAGTTGAAGTTAAAGAGGCATGTGTGTTGAAAACTCTCTTTCGTACTAGGTATAGGCATTACGAGTTTTTGGTGATGCCGTTTGGTTTAAAGAATGCCCCTGCTGCTTTTATGGACATGTTGAATAGAGTGTTCCATGAGTATCTTAATTAGTTTGGAGTTGTGTTTATTGATGATATCCTTGTGTACTCTTGTACCAAGGAGAAACATGATCGACATTTGTGAATTGTGTTGTAAGCTTTGAATGATCATCCGTTGTATGATAAGTTGAGTAAGTGCGAGTTTGGGATCAAGGAAATGATGTTCCTTTGTCATGTTGTTTCAACAAAAGGTATTCGTGTTGACCCATAGAAAATTAAAGCTATCTTTAATTGGAAGCCACCTAAGTCGGTGACTAAGATTCATAGTTTCCTTGGTTTGGAAAGGTATTATCGTCGCTTTGTTGAAGGATTTTCGAGTATTGCCTCCCCGTTGACTAAGTTATTACAAAAGAATGTACCTTTCAGGTGGACAGAGAGTCAGCAACGTAGTTTCAAGAAGTTGAAGAAAGTTTTGACACATGCTCCTATTTTGATTTAATCTGAGTCGGGTAAGCAATTTGTGGTGTTTAGTGACGCGTCATATGTTGGTTTAGATTGCGTGTTGATGCAAGATAGGAAAGTTAGGCTTATGCATCAAGACAACTGAAAGTTCATGAACGCAATTATCGTACTCATGATTTGGAGCTGGCTGCGGTAGTTTTTGCGTTAAAAATTTGGAGACATTACCTCTATGGTGAGAAGTGTACCATTTATACAAATCATAAGAGTTTGAAATATTTGATGTCTCAAAAGGACTTGAATCTTAGGCAACAAAGATGGGTTGAGTTGCTTAAGGATTATGACGACAATCGAATATTACTGGAAAAGGCTAATGTGGTAGCGGATGCACTAAGACGTAAGATGGCGGTTGAGTTGAGAGCGATGTTTTCTAAGTATTACCCATAGGGGCGGGTTGTTGGCTGAGTTGCAAGTAAGCCTACATTGTCGTAAACGATTAAAGTAAGGCAACCATATGATGTTTTGTTGGTTCCGCATGTTAAAGATATTTTGGAGGGTAAATTGACAGATTTTCATTTCAACGATGATAGTGTCTTGTGTTTTAAGGATCGTATAGTTGTGTAGAGGATTCTGAGTTGAGACATGCTATTTTGACCGAGACACATTCTAGTCCTTTTGCTATGCATCATGGTAGTACCAAGATGTACCATGATTTAAAAGATGAGTACTATTAGGTGGGTTTGAAAAAGGACGTAGTAGAGTTTGATGCATGGTGTTTAGTATGTCAACGTATAAAAGCTGAGCACCAGTTTCCCTTAGGGTTGTTGCAACCTATTCGAATTTTGGAGTGGAAGTGGGAAAGAATTACAATGGATTTTGTGACAGGTTTACCTTTGACATCATCTAAAAAGGATTCAATATGGGTAATTGTGGATCGTTTTACGAAATATGTGCACTTTCTTGCGGTGCATACGACGTATATGCTAGACAAGTTGGCCAAAATGTATGTTTCTGAGATTGTTAGGTTGCATAGAGGTCCTAAATCAATCATATCGGATAGAGACTCGCATTTTACGTCAAGGTTTTGGAAGTGTTTACAGACAACTTTGGAACAAGGCTTAATTTTAGCACTTCCTATCACCCTCATACAGATAGTCAATCTGAACGTGTTATATAGATTTTGGAGGATATGTTGAGGTGTTGAATCATTCAATTTCAAGGGAAATGGAAAAAACAATTACCTTTGGTGGAGTTTGCTTATAATAACAATTATCAATCAAGTATACAAATGGCCCCCTATGAAGCTCTTTATAGGCGTAAGTGTCAAATGCCACTGTGTTGGGTGAAATCGGGCAAAAAACATGTTACAGTGCCTGATTTGCTTAAGGACATGAATGATGAGGTAAAGCTCATTAGTGATCATTTGAAAGCGGCTTCAGATCAAAGAAGTCCTATACGAATTTGAAATAAATAATGTTGAGTATGGGATCAGAGATAAGGTGTTCTTAAATGTCTCACCGTGGAAAAAGTTGATGAGGTTTGGTTAGAAAGTTACGTTAAGCCCTAGGTTCATTGGACCATATGAGGTGCTTGAGCTCATTGGTCCTGTTGTGTATAGATTGAGATTATCGGTTGAGCTTGGGAAGATACATGATGTTTTTCATTTATCTATGCTCCGGAAGATTATATTGGATCCATCGCATATTGTACCAATTAAGGAAATTGAGTTGTGTCTAAATTTGTCTTTTGAAGAGAAACCAGTGAAGGTGTTGGATTCTAGTACAAAGGTTCTTCGTGGTAAGACCATAGAGTTGGTCAAAATTTTGCAGCGACATCAAGGGATCGATGAAGCCACGTGGGAGACAAAGAGTGATATGCGCAAGTAGTTTCCTAACCTCTTTCCATTAGGTAAATTTTGGGGATGAAATTTTTTAAGAGGGTAAGAGTTGGAACGCCCCAAAAATAGGGTCAGAAGAAATTCAAGGTCCGATCAAATTGGTTCAAAACCGATCGAACCGGGATTAGTCAGTTAAGTAGATTTCGGTAAATAGGTATTTTAATTTGAAATATTGATGGATTTAAATTGGATTTCTAAAATGTTAAATGAATTTATTAAATGTTTTGGAAAATTGAAACAAAAGTTGATTAAATCGAATTAATTGAAATTTTGATTTGGTGACTAAATTGTGAGTATTAAAAGTTGTTTTAAAGTGACTAAATTGAAAAAGGTCAAAGTTAAGAATCCTTAGAGAGCTATTATTTCCAATAATCTTAATTAAGTTTACCACCTTGTTTTAACAAATAGTTTTAACGGTTAATTGGTTTCTAAAATTCATTTTCTCACTTTACGTCAAATTTTGGTGGAATCTGTTTTGAAGGTAATTCTTCTTCACTCTCAAAAACTAAGGTTCTTTATTGAAATTCCCTAGCATTTGGTTCTTGCTTGATGGTTTACAATGTGATTTTGCAATTTAATTGAGAAAATTTTTGTTAAATGATGATTATAGCATTTTGCCTAAATTTTTTATTAGGTTTATGAATGCTTTTTGATTGGGTTAGTTGGTGTTTTGATTATATAAACATATTGTGAAATGACATTTTTGTTTTGAATCTCGAAACTACTTAGTTGAGTGATTTTGAGGTTGGTTTTTAGCTAGTTTTGGGGCTGTTATAAGTGTTTAATGCTTGCTGGTGGTATAAGGATATGTTACATGTATTTTTAGTTGTTAAATAATGATTATATGTTAGATTTGAAGTGTTATGGTTGGTTAATGTTGGGATGGATTTTAGATTGTTTTTGACATTTTCGGATAATTGTTGTGGATGCCATTATTAAGGATGCAGGGGTTTGATGTAGGATATTGTGAGAATGCATTTTGATGCATTTTCCCTTGGTTTTATGTTTTAGAAATAGGGGAAGGTCAAAGAGAGACCACCTTTTAGCTTTTGGATTATTTCGGACGCTTGTAACATGACGACTTTAGAAACGATCATGTAGCGGTGAGTGAAAATGGTTTTAAAAGAGTGCCAAAGCTCGTGGGCTCTGTTTTGGGGACTTAGGGAAAGTGTGAAAAGCTTTCCTAAGTTCGAGAGTAAATTGAAATGGTTTTCACTTGCATAAGTTGCTAATTTTGACATTAAGTTGCAAATGAATGTTTTGAAGTGAGGTTTGATAAATGCATGAGGATGAAACTTGCTGTTAAAATGCATTTTGAAAATGTTTATCCATGTCTATAAACATGAGATTTTGTTTGGAATGAGTAAGCATGAGATGCTACCGTTGATATAAATGCTATGAGTATGATTGTGGATAAAATGATGAAACGAGTATGTGTAGCACTGAAAAACAATAAGTTCTCATGCATGTATGATCTATATTGGCTAAGTGACCTATTAAAAGAAAAGTATCGGATATAGATGGCTAGCCATAGGATGAGAGTGCACTATAAAGATAAAGTGGCTTTGAGCCTAATCGATCGTCCCTCTGCCTTAAGGTAGTTGAAAGAAACTATCTGGGTTTGAGGTGTCCCTCGACCTTGAGGTAAGTGAAAGAAATTATCTCGGTCTAGAGAAGGAAATAGGTAATTGAAAGATTATTACCTCTGTTGAAAAGGGGTTGAAAGATTACCTCTATCGTATTCACGTATCTAATAAAGTTGTCGATTAAAAGGAAGTTTAAAAGGGTCACTATAATTGCCAATATAATGATATATGATGGAAAGTAAGAGTATGATGTAATGCACTGATTTCATTCAAGCATGATTTTGATTATGTATTTTGCACAAAAGAACGTTTGAAAATGAAAAAAGGTTTATCAATTTTATTTCTTAATTGTATAGATGATTTTGTGAGAGCAACCTCACTAAGCTCTATTAGCTTACGCTTTCTTTCATCCTTGCAGAAAACTAAGGTTTGGAGGCTGTGTTTTGAGTGAAAAGAATTCAAGAACACTATTTTTTATTTTGGCATGATGAACTATTTTGATATTCGGTAAATAAGGCAATATGTCGCCAATATCCTTCTGGGTTTTTAATGGGTTTTGAGATGTTATCAAGTTGTTTGGAGTTATAATCTTGCTATTTTGATTTTCCCCTAAACACGTTGAAGTTGAAATTTGGATGTTTGCTTATGATGACTATATGCTCTAGTTTGCCTTACAATGCATGATATGTTTTGGATGCCTATTGTTACTTTCTAATGGTTTGAGTAAGTTTATAATCTCATGTATATAAATGTTGAATGCTATGCTTGTATGTTTTTTTGGCCTAGATTTGGTTTTAAGTATGCTAATTGTGTGAGTTTAGGAAGAATGCCTATAAAAGTGTTATGTGATTCAATCTTTCTTAATTGCTTATGATACTGAGGGTTTTTGGTTTTATAGTGTATATGTTTGTAAATGTTTAAGGCATGTTTAGGGTACCAATTGAGTGTAAAACCAGCTAAATTAGGCATTATAGGTCCAGTGGTATCGATACTCGATCCCTAATATCGATACGGGTATGTCCAATTTTGGCCTGGGTATCGATACTCGAGGAGGCATATCGATACGAGAATGTGCAAATTAGCCTGGGTATCTATACTCGGGGAGGTGTATCGGTACGAGTTTTAGCTATTGGAATTTGGGACTTTGGATATTTTGGCTGGAGTATCGATACTCGAGAGAGGGTATTGGTACAAACCTTAAAAATCAGGCTTGGTATCGATACCTTGTCCCGAGTATCGATACCCAAGTCGTTATTTCTGTTAAAGTGGTGGTATGGCTTAGATTCTTCCGTTTTGCTCCCTATTTCTTATGAATGCAATTTGATTATGATTGAATGATCGGTTTAAGCTGAAATTGGACATCTATGCATATAACCTGATTAATTGAGGATTGATAACCTTGAATTAAAATAAGTCCTCATAATTTTCTTGATTTTCAATTTGGTACCTAAATTGCAAATGATCGCAATTGGATGTCAATTTGATGCTCGATTCAGTAAAAATTTAACAGTTGCCAGTATGCACTCCTAGGATTCTAATATTGCATCTAGAAAAGATAAAAGAAAAAAATGGTCCTAAATCTTGTTGTTCGGTTTGAGTTTACTCTAGTAAACCTAATGTAACCCTCGTAGTTCGAGTCTAGCGACTAGGTTGGGTCAAGGGGGTTACAAATTGAGGAAAGATGACCCGATCAAGGTCGACCAGTTGTTAAGAGATACTCAGAGGAGTCTGAGGTAGATGAGGATAGTCCTAAAGATGATATTGATTTCATGGTCTCCCTTCTTAAGGGCAATGGCCATGAATGGTGGAAGGTTGTTGAGGTGGGACTGCAGCCTGTGCTTCCATCCTAGGATTTTGTTTTAGACGAGTTCAAGAAGTAGTACATCAATGAGGTTCACATGGATTGGATGAGAGATCGGTTCATGCATCTAGGCGAAGGGAATAGATCAGTATTTGAATATGAGTAAGATTTTATATAGCTGAGCAAATATTCCTAGAGTTGGTTGCCACCGAGGAATTGAAATGTAAAGGGTTCATAGTTGGATTACGGATTGACCTTCAGATGCATGTAACAGTGGGTCCACTTGGAACAATATCTGAGCTAGCTTCTGGTGCGTAAGTGCTGGAACAACTTCATAATAGGACACTGAGTCAGACTAAGGACTTTAGGGGTTAGACTTTGGGAGCTCAGGACATCTTGGGTTCTTCTCAGACTCCATCTAGGAGGTTTTGTGCTTCAAGGGGTTCAAAGAGAGTTGCTTCAGAGTGATCACATGGAATCGGTCAGGGATCTAAACCAAGGTTTCATAGGGTTTCTTTGACTTCTGCTCTTAAAGGAAGTACTGATGGTTTAGCTAGAGCATCGCTTCCACCAGTTTGTGAGCATTGTAGCTGATAACACTTTGGAGTGTGGTTCTTGCTACGTAGGGTTTGCTATTGGTGTCAAGTACATGGACACATGGTTAAAGATTATCGTATCATAGATGATGCTACTCTAGGTCAGTCTTAGAGGTTGACTATTTCTCAGCATGGTTAGAGTTTTGCTAGAGGCGGTACTAGGGCATCGTGTAGATATTAGGGTAGAGGTACTGTAAGATCCACAGCTAAAGTCAACACTCGAGCCGTTGCTAGATAGTCAGCCATTCTAGCCAAAAATGACAACTTTGCCATGGATGATATGCTAGGTTTCTTTATTTCATTTTAGTTCAGTTGTTGCATTGATGGAAATCTAATTTCTCGTTCATAAAATGGCATTGATTCTCGCCGAATAAGTGTCGTGGCAAGATCTAGAGGTTGATGTCAGGTTAATTAATTCATCTGATTTGTAAGTGCTAGTAGGTAAGATTTTTACTGTGGATGGCGGGTGAGGACTGAGAGTAATTGTCCTCATGGACTTGTTAAATCTACTTTCTCCCTAGTTAGTGGATGTTACCTTGGGTATAGATTTATCATTTTGAACACGAAGTATACATTGGCTTTTGAGAGAGAGTCTTGAACCTTTGGGGTTCGGAATGAACCAATTTGTTGGTAATGGACATGTGGGACCATTACCTTTCTAGTGTGATTACCATGTTTTGTTGATGTTAGATCAATAATGGTTTAGTATGATATGACATATTCTTAACCCACGTGGTAGATACGAGAGTTGAGAGTCCAAAGTTTTGGAGCTTACGAACAATTAAGAGGTTGATTAATATGGTTGTCGAGGGATCATCAGGTTTACCTCTTAATTTCGAGTTAGAAATCTGTGATAGAGATAATGAAGAGTCCGGCATTGGTGTATCTCACCTTGCACAATGGCACTGACTGAACTTTTAGAGTGAGAACTCATTAGCAAAAGGTGGGTCAAATACGGTGTTGTCGCGAAGTGGTTTACCTTGGGACGTGAACGTGTAATTGTTAAGGGGGAAAATTTAGGAGATCATGTGTTTAATGTCATTGCTAGTGGGTAATGGAGAAGGACTGCTACCTGCTTTTTAAGGTAGATGACTTTGTAATCGGTTGACGAGTTTTGACGTTACCGTATGATCGATTAGAATTTGAGTACGTAAGTTGGAGGTTTAAGTGAAGTAGTGGCGAAGATTGTATTTGATGTGTTGATTGGACTCTATAGAAAATTCGTGGTTTTTCTTGTGTATGGTAAGTTATCATACAAACTATATTAGAGTAGCACAATAGAAGCGTGGTTTACCGGCTATGATTATATAGGAATGAGATTCTTGTGTTACATTGGACATTGATGAAAAAACTGTTTAGGTCCTTAGGGACTTGTTAGGACTCCATCACAACTGCTCATTGAGATTATGTGTTTGGTTTGAAAGAAGATGTTTGAATCTTAGAGAGTGGTTGGATAATCTATAACCATTGGTGAAGTTCATCTGTGATGATAGTTTTTGATTTAAATCAAAGTGGCTCGTTTTGTGAAATTGCATGATCATGAGTGGATTTCGTTTGAGTGGACCGAATTTGAGTAAAGTATGATGCTAGGTTTCATCTTGATTAACCAAGTTAGGGAAATTTATTTGTAATTCGAGATAGATCAACGGTAGCATTCAATCATTAGAAGTTCTATGTATATTTAATGCATGGTCATCGAGTTAGTAGTGAACAAGGAAGTTTTTCTAGTAGTGCTAACATGAAAGGTGTTGCATTCGGGACACATTTGAGAATTGAGTTTAAGGATCTTTGAAACGCGTATGATGGTAGAGAGGATTGCATCGGTGGCTTACTGTTAAACATTGTGTCGACGCTTGGATGATACCATTCACGTTCATCTATTGTTGTCCCGATTTAAGGATCAATGTGAGTGTTGTTCGATTATTGGGAATGAGTCGTTATGGATTCATGGGAGAGGTGCTGTGAAATTCAGTGTTATGAGCTTAAGTTAGAAAGTTGGTAGAGGAGCCCTAGAGTTGGGGTGAACGCGTGAGACGGAATCATGGTTTGATCTGCGATAGTTGCATCTCCTTTCTTCGTTTAATTTTGAGGAAGAAATTTCTTTCTAGGTGGGGAGAGTTGTAACGACCTAATTTTTTGAGTCAACAATTGGATATTGACCCAATTCATGGATCCTCATGTTGGTTTGGGTAAATGGACCCCTTGGGGCAAGTTTGACCTTATTGGATGAGTTTTGAGCTATTTAAGCTTGATAGATGACCATTTTTTGAAAGGGGAAAAGCTAGAGGGTTTTATGTTGTGTTTAGACCTCTTTTAAAAATAAAACTGTTGACCTGTAATATCTCAAAATTTTGGGTAGTGACCAAAATGAAAAAATAAAAGTTTAATGACTAAAGTATAAACTTAGGAAAAGTTTAAAGACTAAATTGTAATTTTCAAAAGTTATGTATTTTAGTCTCGTAAATGAATAGTTTACCCCCAAGAATGATGTTTTCGTGTTACCCAGATTTTTCGTGTGGAATTTATGTTAAAAGCTATAAAGAGTTTAAATTCAAGAAAAATTTGAATATTCAGATCGAATCGAATAATTGAGATATTTTGTCAAAAGATCAGGCAAGGTTAATATTGTATTTTCCATGCCTTATTTTAGAAGAATTTAACATGGACCATTGGATTAAAGTAGATTTCCATGTTAAATATGAACCGCTGGATAGCATATGACAAGATTGTAATTTTGGAAATTTACAAGGGCAAAGTTGGTAATCACTAACTTCTTGGATTATTTTTGACCCTTGGATGAACATTTTGACATGTGGAAAAATAAGAGGCATTGGATTGCAAGGGCAAATTTGTCAAATTGTCATAAAGGAGATTTTTTATTTGAATTTGTTTTAAATAAATGACAAATGGACTAAATTGAACAAAGTGAAAAAAATCAAGATTTTTCTCCATCTTTCTTCATCTTGCCGTGAGTTCTCCTAAGGTAAGGGGATATTTTTCTTTTTGATTTTCAAGCCAAATTATTCGGATTTTGGATGAAAGCATGAAACATGAAATTGATCTACATGAAATTCTCTATCATTTGGTATTATTTGTTCATGCTTTCCATGTTTGAAACTTAAGTTTTTGAATTTGATGGATAAAGGGGATGTTGAGTTTAATATGGAAAGGATTGATAATGCTTAGAAATGATGTTTTGAAGTTGAATTCATGTTTGAGTCAAGTTGTAGATCAAGATTAAAGTGACCATTCATATTCGGTCATAGTGAAATATTTAGGGGAAATTTTTGGAAAAATTTCATTAAGGTTAGACATGATGAATGGATGACTCTACAAGCTTCAGAATGTTGTTTGGACCAATTTGGAAGTTTATAAAGGTTAGGGGACTCAATCGCATATTGTAGAAATAAAGGAGTTTAAAGTGGAAATTGATTAGAAATTAAGAAATCATGCTTGAATAATTATTTGGAATGCTTGAATTGGAAGTTAAATGGAAAATAACCATTTTGAATATTTTGGAAATATTGGGACGAATTCTAAAAAGAATTCTTTTGATGGTTAAATTATGAAATTGGAATGATTATGTGAATTATTCTTTAATTTGGATATTAAAGGAAATTTGGAGTATAGGGATTGGTATGAATTATATGAAATGAGTTAGTATCGAATAAACATAGAAATAATTTATAGGAATTTCTTTTCCTATTATGTTCTTATGTTAGTATGATACTCACATGTATTTTTGTAATGTACGTGTGTTGTTATATAAATATATATATATATATAGATCGTGATCAATATCGGGATCAAGCTAGCAATCAAGGAAAGGAAAAGGATCACAATTAAAGCTTAGCGAGGATTTAAACTTTGATCTATATAAAGTGTCAAGGTGAGTGCAATGCATACATAACATGATAGAAGGATGTTTTATACATCATTAGGAAGACTTGCGATGAGTCTACCTTGTTTATATTGACATGATATTTATGTCATTAATCATATATTTGACATGTTCTAAATATGTCAAATGTTGAATATAAATGCATGGATCATTAGTTATATATGATGTTATATTATGAATGTTGTTTCGGGTATGAACTGCCCAATGTTTAAATTATGCTGATACACATTGCCATGGATGAAAAAATATGGAATATATGCCCAAGTATGTCATTGAGGGACAGTGTATAGTTGGCATGCCATAGAGTCTAGCAACACGTTACATATTCGGTTTAGAACTATAGTGTATATAAAGGACACTTAGTGTATATGGTGGGCACGACCTTATGTGTATTATGGTGGGCACAACCTTATGTGTATTAGCACTTCGATGCATATTTGACTTGAGAACCTAGGGTCCTCATAGTTTTATATTTGGGCTATGATTTATTGTTTAATAGATGATAAACAAGTGAAACAATTTATGAACTCTTAAAGTAAAGGGCAAGTATATTGGTAAGAAAATTTATATCCGGTTTATATTATGTTAATATATGATTAACATGATGGTAGTACAAATCTAGTGATCATAATGCATTAATATTGTTACATCTTTATATTTATAAATATGTTGTATTGCACTGATATTATTATTGCCTCACTAAGTGTATACTTAGTGTGTGATGATTTTCACGCGTAGGTAAAAATTAGGAATCAGAGTAAGGAGCATTTGGCATCTTGGTAGCATGGAATATAATTACGGTATCGGTAATAACATCTTTTGATGTGTTTTGACATTACTAGATGGCATGTATAAGTTAATGTTAGCTGGTTTTAAACTAGTCTAGACATGGTTTGTAATAACTTATATTATAGTTATGTTTGATAATGAATGGTGAGTAGTTATTTTAAAATTGAAAATGGTTAGATGAAAATTTCTAGCATAAAAATTAGGTAACTATTAGAAAAAGAATTAATAAATTATTTAATTAGATTTTTAATTTAGGCAGTTTTAAGTAGTTATATTTCTTATAGATCATAGATGTGAACTGCTAAGTTGCTGCTTGAAATTGTAATTAATTCGGTTAGTTAAAAATTGAAAATTTATACTATGCGATAAATGGTTAAATGAGTTACTTGTGATTTTCTAATAAATAAATACTATGAAATGTTAGGAATTTGTTGTGTGACACTCTTACTAGTATTGGGTATCAAATACTGGTAAGGGTGTTACATTTATTGGTATCAAAGCTACATGTTTAGCTGGTTCTTGATACGAATTAGACCTATAGGAAGTCGGGATTATATACATGCTAGTAGGATGTCAAAAGTACTAATATTTGCATAAATATACTTTGATGCCTATTAATTAGTAATGTTGCTCCTTACTTATGGGGGATGATTGTAACTTTAACAGATGTCAGATCATCAGGAATCCCGTTAGGGAGCTGAGCGTGATATTCCTGCACAAAGCAAGAGTAATGAGGTGAACCAGAATCCACCTCTTGCTTAGAAAAATGTAGAGCTACCATCTCAGGAACAACGAAATATGCCTGTGCAAGATCAAGGGTTATTTTTTTAGGCATTGAATGCTATTATAAATCGTCGAGCATCAGTATCAGTTCCAAAGGAATTAAGGAAAAAGAAAGCACCAGAATTTCGAGGTGATACTGATGCAGATCCAATGACTGCTCATTACTGGTTAAATGATGTTAAAATCATGCTAAGTAGAATCCCTTGTGATGATCCAGGAAAGTTGGAGGGAGATGTATCTTTATTGATGGAGCAAGCTAGTGTGTGGTGGAATGTAGTCACTGCACGAGTTCCTCCAGAGCAGATTACGTGGGAATTATTTCTAAAAGAATTCAAAGAAAAATATATTGGGGATGTGTTTATTGAAGAAATGAGACAACAGTTCTTGGATCTAAAACAGTATGGCTGGTTAGTCTATGAATACGAATGTGAGTTCAATAGATTGAGCCGATTTGCAGTAGAGCTTCTTCCAACCGAAAAAATCCGAATTGATAAATTCATAGCTTGGTTGGATCCTCAATTTAAAAGGGTATTGGTTTCTCACAATTTTGCTACTTTTCAAGAAGCAGTAAATCAAGCAAAGGCTATGGAAAAAATAGACCTCAAGGATAAAGCGGGGAAAAAGGATCCAACCGAAAAAAGGTCCGAAAGTTCTTTTGCTGCATCGTCATTTAAACGCAGTGAAGGATTTCCACAACAAAATCCAGTAGCATCAGTTTTTACAGTCAAAAAGGGATATCCTAGAGGAAATTCAAAGTAGGCTCAGACTGTTACTCCAAGTTCTCGAGGTTCCAGATTTCGTCATATTCCAGAATGCGAACACTGTGGAAATATGCATTCTGGTTAGTGCTGGTTCGCTGGTGGAGCATGCTACCATTGTGGGCAAGCTGGTCATTTCAAAAAAGAATTGTCCAGAGCTTCATCCATATCAGTCAGTTGCAGTATTTCAAAAAAGCAAAGGAAACAAAGGTGGCAAACCAGGAGTATCTGCGACCACATCTAATCAAGAAGGCAAGACTGTTGCTCGAGTGTAAAATATCAAGACTTCTAATGATCGAGATGACTCAAAGATAGTAACAAGTATGATCAAACTTTTTGGCAGACCTATTTTTGCATTGATTGATCCAGGCTCTACCCATTCTTATATTAGTTCTAAAGTAGTACTTGAAAGAAATATTTCGGTAGAACCAATTTTGAGTGAGGTAGTTGCTATTAATCCAATAGGACAAAGCGCCAAAGTAAGCCGGGTATGCAAAAAGTGTCCTATAAAGATTCAAGAAAATGAATTTCCAGCTGACCTTATGGAATTACCCTTCCAAGAGTTTGAAGTCATTCTTGGAATGGATTGGTTATCGGCATATGAAGCTATGGTTGACTGCCGATTAAAAAGGTTAATTTTAAAAGGACCAAATGACTCAGAAATAATATTTGTAGGAGAAAGGCTGAATTATCTGAGTAATGTGATATCGGCTGTAACTGCTGGCGTGAAACATATTTAGCTCATGTGATAAATACTCAGGAAACAAAAATAAATTTGGAATATATACCAATGGTACAAGAATTTTCAGATATTTTCCTAGATGAATTATTGGGATTACCTCTAGATCGAGAAGTGGAATTTGGTATTGATGTGCTTCCTGGAACAACACCAATATTAATGGCACCTTACAGGATGGCTCCTACAAAACTTAGAGAGCTTAAGGCTCAATTACAAGAATTATTAGATCGAGATTTTATACGACCTAGTATATCACCTTGGGAAGCTCCAGTTCTATTTGTGAAAAAGAAAGATGGATCAATGAGGTAATGTGTATATTATCGTCAATATAATAAAGTGACGGTGAAGAATAAATATCCTTTACCAAGGATTGATGATCTCTTCGATCAACTTAAAGGAGCAACATTGTTTTCTAAAATTGATCTTCGATCGGGGTATCATTAATTGAAGATCAAAGAAGCAGATATACCAAAGACAACATTTAGAACTAGATACGGGCATTATGTTGTGAACACTTCAAATGAGCTTGGACTGACATCGAAATCAATCCAGCAGAAACTGAGGAAAGGGTTACGCACAAAGAAGCCTTCTACCAAGTTTGCTGATTTTGTGATAGGTGCCACATCAACAAGGAAGTAACGGTTTTGAGAGAGGATATAGGGAGGAGAAATAGGATTAAGAAGTTATAGAATTATCTGGATGTTGTCGGTTATTCTCATCTCCTACTCTTGTGTTTCTCAACTTTTCTTGAATTTTGTTAAATTGCTTTCAATAACAATCAAGTATCTTCTTCTTCTTCAACTTATTCAAACCCACTGCAATTTATTGTTTGCTTCATTGGTGCTTTCATTGACCATCAGCAAAGATGGTTGATGGTACTCGACTCAAAACTCTTGATGATAATGTGAAGGCGATGCGAGATTCTCATTCCCAACTTCGACAGGATATGGAGAATGTTTCTTCTTCTTTGGACGATCAAAAAATATTGCTCGAAGAGGTGCTTGGGCGTTTATCGGGTCTAGTGTTCTTGGGCGTCACAAACCAACCCCGGTACAACTGTCTCGTTTCTCTAGTCTTAATCCTGAGCGTTGGGTGGCACAAGCGAATAGGTACTTTGAATTCTATGGTATTAAAGAAGCTGATCGTTTGGCGATTTCATCTTTTTATCTTGATAATTCCGCAGATTGGTATGATTGGATGTATCGTAACCATCAACTTGTTGGGTGGACTTCTTTTACTGAGACACTCATTAAACGTTTCTGTGTTCGAGAGTTAGAAGAACCTGAGGGACTTTTGGCAAAACTTCACCAAATAACAACAGTCAGTGAATATCGAGGTCATTTCGAAGCAGTTTCCAATCGAACTATGTATTTGCCACCATTGTTCTTGGTTCATTGTTTTGTCTCGGGACTTCGAGCTGATATTAAACATGTTGTGCTTATACAGAAGCCTACGACATTGAAGGATGCTATGAATTTAGCACATTTACATGAGCAGCAGATCGCCTTGGAAAAGGGGTTAGTTCGACCTTCTTGGGGTAATTCCAAACCTCTATTACCTACACCCAAAATGGCAGCGAGTGACTCTGTTCTTCAGCCCTAATTGCTTCGTAGCTTACCCCCTAACTATTCTAACCAAAAGCTTAGATTTCGTCGCTTGACGCCGGCTGAAATAGCTCAAAAACGTGACAAAGGGTTGTGCTATCGTTGCGATGAAAATATACATGGGGTCATAAGTGCAAGAATACTCTGCAATTGTTTTTATTTGATGATGAACCTGATCCGCCTCCTCCTCCGAATGACTCCTCTATTGGTTCTTCTGATAGTGATGCTCGTGTGGCTGAAACCTTGCAAATGGAGGAAGTGCAGGCCCATTCGACCATTTCTTACAATGCCTTAGCTGGGGGTTGCTCTATTTGTACACTTCGCTTCACTGGTTATGTCCAAGGTAAATCGGTTCAAGTTTTGTTGGATGGTGGCAGCACTCATAATTTTTTTCAAACTCGGATGGCTCTATTTTTTAATTTCAATATCGAGATAGCTCCTCCTTTTTCTGTTTTGGTGAGGAGTGGGGAAAAATTACTTTGTGCTGGTATTGTCAAACAAGTGCCGTTGGTGATTCAAGATCATAAGATTATGGTTATTTTTATGTGTTGCCTTTACAAGGATGGGATATGGTATTAGGCATTTCTTGGTTGGCTACACTAGGTCCGGTTATAACCAATTATGCTACATCTCAATTCGAATTCATACTTAATGGTCAACGAGTTCTATGGCAAGGTGATACTGCTTCAGTTATTCATCCGATTCATTTCAATGCTTTTAGTCATTTGAATCAAACACATGCTATTGGTGAGTTTTATTGGCTGGAATTGGTTTCCCAAGTGAATGATTCCTCTCAACCATGTCATCCTGAGATGACAATGTTATTAAATGAATTCACTGATGTTTTCCAACAGCCTCATGGATTACCTCCACCCCGTACTCAAGACCATGGCATCTCTTTATTGCATAATGGTGTGTCAGTAAATGTGAGACCCTATCGTTACCCGCATTTTCAAAAACAAGAGATTGAAAGATTAGTTTCCGATATGCTTCAACAAGGAATCATTCGCCCTAGTGGCAGCCAATTTTCTTCCCCGGTCCTGTTTGTTCAGAAGAAAGATGGTACTTGGCAATTTTGTGTCAACTATCGCACTCTTAATGCTATTACAGTCCGAGATTAGTTTCCTGTACCTTCCCTTGATGAATTATTTGATGAATTACATGGTGCTCAATTATTTTCTAAACTTGATCTCTTGGCGGGCTATCATCAAATTCGCATTAAAGCCGGGGATGAGGAGAAAACAACATTTTGCACACACTATGGGCATTATGAATTTTTGGTTATGCCCTTTGGTTTAACTAATGATCCATCCTTTCAACGACTTATGAATGATGTATTCTGTCCCTATCTTCGTAAGTTTGTTCTTGTGTTTTTCGATGACATTCTTGTTTATAGTGCTACGTGGGAGGAGCATTTGCAGCATGTCCATTTGGTTCTACAGCTGCTTCAAACACACCAATTGGTTGCCAAGCTTTCTAAATGTGTATTTGGGCAAACTATGGTAGGCTACCTTGGCCATATCATCTCTAAGGATGGTGTTGCTATAGATCCGGATAAGATCGCTGCGATCCAATAATGGCCAGTTCCAGAAAACGTTAAAGATGTGAGACGGTTCATTGGGTTAGTGGGTTATTATCATCGATTCATTCATCACTATGCATCCATTGCCGGTCCATTGACTGATTTACTTAAAAAATATGCATTCTTTTGGTCACCTGCAGCAGTGAAAGCATTTGAGGAATCTTAAACGCTTGTTGAGTTCTACACCCGTTTTGTGATTACCAGATTTTACAAAGCCTTTTACTGTTGAAACTGATGCATCAGGGATTGGCATTGGGGTGATTCTATCTCAAGATAACCATCCCCTTGCTTTATTTAGTCAAAAAATTATGCCCTTGTATGCAAAATGCTTCTACATATCAAAGAGAGATGTTTGCTGTAACTCAAGCAGTTGCTAAATGGCGTCAATATTTGTTGGGACAAAAGTTTCTAGTTATTACGGATCAACAATCATTGAAGAACCTCAAGGATCAAGTTATTCAAACTCCCGAACAACAAAAATGGCTTAGCAAGCTTGTTGGATATGATTTCGATATCATGTATCGTGCGGGTAAGCATAATATTGCTGCAGATGCATTGTCTCGAGTTCATTCACCTCAATTATTTGCTTGTTCTCGGCGTGAATTAACCTTAGTGGATGAAATTCGATCGCTTAAAATGAATCATTCTGAGTTACTTGAACTTCAATCTCGTTGCGCAGCTAATCCTTCGTGCAGCTAATCCTTCTAGTCTTCCTGATCATTATTTCAAGGATGGTTTGTTGTTCTTTCGAGGTAAGCTTGTGATACCCTTTGATTCACCATTACGACAACAACTCCTTGCTGAATTTCATTCTTCACCGATGAGGGGCCACGCAGGGAGTCACACGTACTTACCATCGTCTTTCTTCAAATTTTTATTGGAAGAATATGCGTCAGGATGTTAAAATCTTTGTTGCAGCTTGTCAAGTTTGTCAGCAAATGAAAGCATCATTTTTGCCACCAGGGGGATTACTCCAACCATTACCAATACCCCAATTGGTCTTTGAAGGGATTTCAATGGACTTTATTACGGGTCTGCCCTCTTTTCATGGCAAGACCGTGATTCTAGTTGTGGTTGATCGGCTTTCTAAATACAGTCATTTCATCGGTTTACCTTCTAATTTTACTAGCATCATGATCGCAGAAGTTTGTCACTAATATCGTTCACCTTCATGGTGTGCCAGCTGAGATTATTACAGATCGGGATGCTCGTTTCATGTCTAAATTTTGGAAGGAGTTACATCGATTGCAAGGTAATACCTTAGCTTTTAGCATATCCTATCATCCGCAAACTGTCAGACAAACAAAGGCTCTTAACAAATTTCTTTAGATGTATTTACGATGTTATGTTGCGGATTATCCGAAGAAGTGGCTACAATTTTTACCGTGGGCAGAGTATTGGTACAATACTTCTTACCAATCATCTGCTCAAATGACTCCCTTTGAAGTGCTTTATGGACGGCCATCCCCATCCATTAGTCGTTATATTCATGATTCTACTGGTAATCCCATGGTTGCGACTTATATGCTTCAACGTGTTGAGGTACTTGCTTTGCTCAAGACAAATTTATCCAAGGCTCAAAGTCGCATGAAACTACTTGTGGATAAACATCGTCGTGAAGTTAATTTTCAGGTTGGGGACTGGGTTTATGTTAAACTCCAGCCTTATCGCCAAGGTTCTCTACGCTTACAGCGACACCACAAGTTAGGCCGACGATACTTTGGTCCATATCAAGTTTTGCAGCGTATTGGAAATGTATCCTATAAATTGGATCTTCTAGACACGACTCAGATACACTCTATCTTCCATGTTTCATTGCTTCACAAATGTATTGGCACTCCAGATCACCAGGTTACACCGTTACATTTGGTTGACTCCACTTCAACTTTGATATTACAGCCAAGAGCAGTGTTAGATACACAAAAACTCTCGTTCAGGTCAGGTAGTTGATCAATGCCTTATTGATTGGGAAGGTTTGCCTCCAAGTTCAGCAACATGGGAAGATGTTAGTCATATCTCAAAACAGTTTCTAGATTTCAACCATGCGGACAAGGTTAGAGTTAATGGGGGAAGTACTGTTGTGAACACTTCAAATGGGCTTGGACTGACATCGAAATCAATCCAGTAGAAACTGAGGAAAGGGTTACACGCAAAGAAGGCTTCTACCAAGTTTGCTGATTTTGTGATAGGTGCAACATCAACAAGGAACAGTTTTGGGAGAGGATATAGGGAGGAGAAATAGGATTGAGAAGTTATCAAATTATTTGGATGCTGTCAGTTATTCTCATCTTCTTCTCTTGTGTTTCTCATCTTTTCCTAAATTTTGTTAAATTGCTTTTAATAACAATCAAATATCTTCTTCTTCTTCAACTTATTCAAACCCATTGCAATTTACTGTTTGCTTCACATTATGAGTTTGTAGTATTGCCTTTTAGACTTACAAATGCACCAACAATTTTTATGGATCTAATGAATCGGGTATTTCAGCAATATTTAGATCAATTTGTGGTGGTATTCATAGATGACATATTGGTTTATTCTAAAACCAAAGAGGATCATGATACTCATTTTCGAGTAATTCTTCAGATCCTCCGAGAAAAGAAACTATTTGCAAAATTGTCAAAGTGTGAATTTTGGTTGTCTGAAGTAGCTTTCCTTGGACATATAATTTCAGCTGAAGGGATTCGAGTCGATCCTAAAAAGGTTCAAGCAATTCTTGAATGGAAAATTCTTCATAATGTCTCTGAAGTGAGAAGTTTCTTGGGATTAACTGGTTATTATCGGCGGTTCATGAAAGACTTTTCAATGATTACTGCTCCAATAACTAAGCTATTAAGAAAGGATGTACCATTTGTTTGGACAGATAAATGTCAGGAAAGCTTTGATAAACTAAAGAAGATATTAACAGAAGCTCCTATTTTGGTACAACCAGAATCTGGAAAGGATTTTATAATATATAGTGATGCATCCCATAATGGTTTGGGGTGTGTATTAATGCAAGAAGGGAATGCTGTAGCATATGCTTCTCGACAACTCAACACTCATGAAAGAAATTATCCTACTCATGATTTAGAGTTGGCTGCAACAGTGTTTGCTTTAAAGATTTGGTGTCACTATTTATATGGTGAAAAGTGTTACATCTTCACGGATCATAAAAGTTTGAAATATTTGTTATCTCAAAATGAGCTTAATTTGAGGCAAAAAAGGTGGATAAAATTGATCAATGATTATGATGTAATTATTGATTATCATCCGGGAAGGCTAATGTGGTAGCAGATGCACTCAGCCGAAAAACATTTTCTGCTTTGAGAGCATTGAATGCTCAGTTGAAATTATAGGAAAATGGTGCAATAATGGCTGAACTTCAAATTAAGCCTATTTTGATAGAAAGAATTAAAGAGTTACAAGCAAAGGATGAAGAATGCTTGGAAAAGAAGAAGCGAGTTGAACGTGGTGAATCCAAAGACTTTGAAATAAAATTAAATGGATGCTTATATTACAAGGGATGTATACATATTCCTAACGATGAAGGACTAAAGAGGGAAATACTTTCGGAGGCACATTATAGTCATTTAACTATGCATCCAGGAGGCAACAAAATGTATCAAGATATAAAGAGTCGATTTTGGTGGCCTAGTATGAAATGAGCTATCACCGAGTTTGTTGCTAAATGTTTAACTTGTCAGCATGTAAAGGCAGAACATCAAGTTCCATCGAGATTACTTCAACCAGTCTCAATCCCACAATGGAAGTGGGAAAAGTTACTATAGATTTTGTAACAGGTTTACCACTGACGCCAAGTAAGAAAGATTCGATTTGGGTGATTGTGGATCGATTGACTAAAACGACGCATTTCATACCAGTTCAAACAGACTACTCATTGAACAAGTTAGCAGAGTTATATATTAAGGAAATTGTTAGATTGCATGGTGTTCTTGTGTTTATTATATCCGATAGAGATCCAAGGTTCACTTCAAGGTTTTGGAGTTCATTACATGAAGCATTGGGAACTTGGCTACACTTCAGTACTGTTTTCCATCCTCAAACGGATGGACAATCAGAAAGGACTATTCAAATACTCGAAGATATGCTCATAGCTTGTATAATAAATTTTGCAGGTTTATGGGAAAAATATCTTCCATTAGCTGAGTTTGCTTATAACAACAGTTACCAATCAAGTATAAAGATGGCACCTTATGAAGCATTATATGGAAGAAAAAGCCGAACACCATTGAATTGGTTCGAGTTAGAAGATCGAAAATTTATTGGACTAGATATTGTTCAAGAAGTGGAGAACAAGGTAAAGATAATTCAATATAATCTCAAGGCCGCTTCTGATAGACAAAAGTCGTATTCAAATCTTAAAAGAAAAGATATTGAGTTTGAAGTTGGTGACAAAGTATTTTTAAAGGTTTCAACTTGGAAAAATATATTACGATTTGGATGAAAAGGCAAACTTAGCCCAAGATTCATCGATCCTTATGAAGTTTTGAGAAGAGTTGGTCCAGTGGCATATCAACTATCATACCACCAGAAATGAGTAAGGTCCATGATGTGTTCCACCTGTCTATGCTTTGAAAATATCAATCAGATCCTTCCCATGTCATTACACCAGAAGAAATTGAAATTCAACCGAATTTGACATACGAGGAGGAACATGCAAGAATCTTAGCTCGAGGAGAAAAGAAATTAAGGAAAAAAAGATTCCTCTAGTTAAAGTCCTGTGGAGAAACCACAAAGTGGAAGAAGCTACTTGGGAAATTGAGGAAGCAATGAAAAAACAGTATCCGTATCTTTTTGAACCAAGTACATAAAGAAAATTTGAGGACGAATTTTCTTAAGAGGAGAATTGTAATATCTCAAAATTTTGGGTAGTGACCAAAATGAAAAAATAAAAGTTTGATGACTAAAGTATAAACTTAGGAAAAGTTTAGGGACTAAATTGTAATTTTCAAAAGTTATGTATTTTAGTCCCGTAAATGAATAGTTTACTCCCAAGAATGATGTTTTTGTGTTACCCGAATTTTTCGTATGGAATTTGTGTTAAAAGCTATAAAGAGTTAAAATTTGAGAAAAATTTGGATAATCAGATCGAAATGAATAATTGAGATATTTTGTCAAAAGATCAGGCAAGGTTAATATTGTCTTTTCCATGCCTTATTTTAGAAGAATTTAACATGGACCATTGGATTAAATTAGATTTTCCATGTTAAATATGAACCGTTGGATGAAATATGGCAAGATTGTAATTTTGGATATTTACAAGGGCAAAGTTGGTAATCAATAACTTGGTTTATTTTTGACCCTTGGATGAACATTTTGACATGTGGAAAAATAAGAGGCATTGGATTGCAAGGGCAAATTAGTTAATTTGTCATAAAGGAGATTTTTTATTTGAATTTGTTAAAAAACCACAAATGGACTAAATTGAACAAAGTGGAAAAATCAAGATTTTCTCCATCTTTCTTCATCTTGCCGTGAGTTCTCCTAAGGTAAGGGGATATTTTTATTTTTGATTTTCAAGCCAAATTATTAGGATTTTGGATGAAAGCATGAAACATGAAATTGATCTACATGAAATTCTCTATCATTTGGTATTATTTGTTCATGTTTTCCATGTTTGAAACTTAAGTTTTTGAAATTGATGGATGAAGGGGATGTTGAGTTTAATATGGAAATGATTGATAATGCTTAGAAATGATGGTTTGAAGTTGAATTCGTGTTTGAATCAAGTTATAGATCAAGATTAAAGTGACCATTCATATTCGGTTATAGTGAAAAATTTAGGGCAAAATTTTGGAAAAATTTCATTAAGGTTAGACATGATGAATGAATGATTTTACAAGCTTCAGAATGTTGTTTGGACCAATTTGGAAGTTTATAAAGGTTAGGGGACTCAATCGCATATTGTAGAAATAAAGGAGTTTAAAGTGGAAATTGATTAGAAATTAAGGAATCATGCTTGAATAATTATTTGGAATGCTTGAATTGGAAGTTAAATGGAAAATGACCATTTTGAATATTTTGGAAATATTGGGACGAATTCTAAAAAGAATTCTTTTGATGGTTAAATTATGAAATTGGAATGATTATGTGAATTATTTTTTAATTTGGATATTAAAGGAAATTTGGAGTATAGGGATTGGTACGAATTATATGAAATGAGTTAGTATCGAATAAACATAGAAAGAATTTATAGGAATTTCTTTTCCTATTATGTTCTTATGTTAGTATGATACTAACATGTATTTTTGTA
Source organism: Hibiscus mutabilis (assembly GCA_019671005.1). Classification (NCBI taxonomy): domain Eukaryota; kingdom Viridiplantae; phylum Streptophyta; class Magnoliopsida; order Malvales; family Malvaceae; genus Hibiscus; species Hibiscus mutabilis. Next base: position 36,201,693 of record CM033736.1, read on the forward strand.
ATGAACGTGTGTTGTAAATAATGTACACATAGATCGTGATCAATATCGGGATCAAGCTAGCAATCAAGGAAAGGAAAGGATCACAATTAAAGCTTAGTGAGGATTTAAACTTTGATCTATATAAAGTGTCAAGGTGAGTGCAATGCATACATAACATGATACATGGATGTTTTGTACATCATTAGGAAGACTTGCGATGAGTCTACCTTGTTTATATTGACACGATATTTATGTCATTAATCATATATTTAACATGTTCTAAATATGTCAAATGTTGAATATAAATGCATGGATCACTAGTTATATGTGATGTTTTATTATGAATGTCATTTCGGGTATGAACTGCCCAATGTTTAAATTATGTTGATATACATTGCCATGGATGAAATAACTACGGAATATATGCCCAAGTATGTCATTGAGGGACATGGTATAGTTGGCATGCCATAGAGTCCAACAGTACGCTGCATATTCAGTTTAGCACTATAGTGTATATAAAGGACACTTAGTGTATATGGTGGGCATGGCCTTATGTGTATTATGGGGGGCATGACCTTATATGTATTAGCACTTCGGTGCATATTTGACTCGAGTACTCAGAGTCCTAATAGGTTTATATTTGGGCTATGATTTATTGTTTAATAAATGATAAACAGGTGAAAGAGTTTATGAACTCTTAAAGTAAATGGCAAGTATATTGTTAAGAAAATTTATATTCGGTTTATATTATGTTAATATATGATTAACATGATGGTAGTACAAATCTAGTGATCATGATGCATGAATATTGTTACAAATTTATATTTATAAATATGTTGTATTGCACTGATATTATTATTACCTCACTAAGTGTATACTTAGTGTGTGATGATTTTCACGCGTAGGTAAAAATCAGGAATCGGAGTAAGGAGCATTTAGCATCTTGGTAGCAAGGAGTATAATTACGGTATCAGTAATAACATCTTTTGATGTGTTTTGATATTACTAGATGGCATGTATATGTTAATGTTAGATGGTTTTAAACTAGTCTAGACATAGTTTGTAATAACTTATATTATAGTTATGTTTGATAATGAATGGTGAGTAGTTATATTAAAATTGAAAATGGTTAGATGAAAATTTCTAGTATAAAAATTAGGTAACTATTAGAAAAATATTAATAAATTATTTAATTAGATTTTTAATTTAGGCAGTTTTTAAGCAGTTATATTGCTTATAGATCATAGATGTGAACTGCTAAATTGCTGTTTGAAATTGGAATTAATTTGGTTAGTTAAAAATTTGAAAATTGATACTATGTGATAAATGGTTAAATGAGTTACTTGTGATTTTCTAATAAATAAATACTATGAAATGTTAGCAATATATTGTGTGACACTCTAACTAGTATTGGGTATCAAATACTGGTAAGGGTGTTACATGACAACCCTTTATTTGGTTGCCTTTCACATGGAATGAAGGGAACAAGCAAGATCACTTTTTCCCTCCATCTTCCATCTTCTCTCTTCCTTTAACCTTAGATCCCAAACATTAAAACCCCAAGCTTTTCCAATCATTTCTTTCATCCAAAACTCCATATTCAAGTATGTTAATTTCCATTTCTCAAGCTTCAAGAAAAGTATAGTATTTTGGGGGAAAGAGGAAGCGGTTGGAGAGCTCTTGCAAACTAGAGGCATGGAGAAAGCTTGAGGAAAGTAAGTGGGTGAGCTAAATTCGGGATTGGTTGCTTAAGGTCAGTACATCTCTGACTCCTATGTATTCTTAAAGATCATAAAGTGATTGCTTTGCTTGATTTTATAGTTATATGGGTGTGTACTGGTGAGCTTGCCTTAGGAAATCAATGTGATGATTATGCAACCCCCTCGACCTAGCCTAGTCGCTAGACCCGAATCAAGAAGACCATATTGATTTGCCAAAGCAAACCCGAACTAACTTATTCGCGATTACATCCATTATTTTCTTTTATCTTATCGAGATGCATCATTAAGTCCTAAAGTGTAAATACAAGCAGTAGTTCAATTTTCGTTTGAAATAGACAACGAATAGGCACTCATTTGCAAGCACGAGCATTTTAGGGACCAAATTGCAAATCTAAATAATTACAAGGATTTAGCTAAATTCTAGTTTACAAATAATTAATTATTAATATTTCATGCTAGCATGTCAATTTTCAGCTCAAACATATCATTCAAACTCATCTAATTGACATATAAACATTCATGGACCATTTTATAAAGAATATAAACTATAGCATAATCCCAACGGTCAATAACTACCTTGCGTACTGGTACACGAGATTCTAAACCGATACTATGTGAAGCATATCGGTACTCAAAGCTCTATATTGATTCAGTGCATTCTAGTAGCCAACTTCGGTAATCGGTACGGCTCACCTCATACCGATACCAGTCTTAAAATTCACTTTCTAGGCCTAGAGATGATCCAATGTATCAATACAAAGGGTACCGTACCGATATAAGTGATGATTGTGTATATAACCTATTTTCCATGCCTTTTTTCTTAGCTTTTGCATGTGTTTAGGCCCATATAGTTGCATTTAGGAATACTTTGCATGTAGTTTGCATATAGTTAGAGAGTTACACTACATGTGCTAAAATGCTTATATATTGATGCATTCAATGGCGAAGGTAGTGTGTTTTAGTGGTGTTTGTGCAGAGAACTATTGGAGCTGGAGGAACGCTGGAGCAAAAGGATGGCATCCCTCTCGTATGGAGCTGACAAGGCTATAGAGTAGGAGACAAATTAGACTTTGGCACACGTGGATTCTCTTCTAATACGAAACTCATTAAATGAAAAGGGAAAGTAAGATCCTCTTTAAGAGGCTTCACACACTTTAGGGTTTTTAAACCCTAGCTTTCTCGCTTATATAAAGAAGACTTAGGCCACAAACAAAGGAAGCTTGATCTTAGACAATAACCCTTAGTCTTCAGCTATCGGAGAACCACTGGAGTTGAAGTTCTAGAGGAGTCTCCACACAACGAAATCCATCGAGAGAGGCTTGAGGAGTGTAGGACCTGCAACACAGTTAGAGAGCTTGGAGGAGAACGTCAAGGACTCTTGATTCTTTCTTTTTCCTTGCTTGATAATTTGCCATGTTTCTTAATACTTTTATTATGGATGTTTTAGGCTCAAACATGAACTAACTACTTTTGCCTAGGTTTATTGTTTTTAGGATATTATAGTTTGATTATTTGTTTAATTCTATAGTCTTTCCCTTAATCTATTTTGTTCATCATTCTTCAAGCATAGTTATTGTAAAAGCTATCAAGAGAGGCATTTTAACTATTGATTTGTGACTTAATATCAATAAAGTTGGATTAAATAAATGTGAACAGTGAGACTACGCTATTAACTTGGCCCTAAACCTGCTTAGACATAAGTTTAGGATTTTAACGACTAATAAGGGGAGCTTGAATAGATAATAGAGTTGTTAGGGTTCACGCGGACATGAATTACCTTAGCTTTATTGTTATCAACTTCTAGGCATCGAGAGAGTCAGAAGTTAGTTAGGAAACCCTGTCGAATAGGTAAAGACATAAGTGATTTACGCAGACATGTATTGCTAACCGCTATAGTATTCAAATAAGTAATCAATATAATTCGTAGGCAATAAACCCAACATTCATAATCATCTGAATATCTTTGCTACGACATTTGCTTGTTTCTTGATCATTGCTTCAATTTTCTTTTGTTGCATTTAGTTTATAATCTTTATCACCACATCTTATCATTATTTCACTAACTCTTTCATTCAATTACTTTGAGTTTATCACTCTAATCTCTGTGGGTTCGACACTTGTACTTATCACTTTATTAGTTGTGCGATGAGTGTACTTGCTCTAATTGCTCATACTATATTTTATGCATCAAGTTTTTGGCGTCGTTGTCGGGGATTGACAATTATTGATTATAGGTTACTAATTGCACTTAATTTTTAGTTTAATTCTAACTTTTATTTTTTTTTTTTTTTATTTTTTAGGTGTGTTACAAGGGAAGGAGCATCAACATGAAGGCAAGAAAAGGTCAAACTATTCGAGAGCATCAACATGAAGGCAAGAATGGATAATTTTTATGAAGATATGCTTTTCCATGTCTCTCAACATAAGTTGTGGCATTGAGCAACACGATCAAATTAATGCAATTACCGAGAGCAACCCAAAGAGTTCGTACTATGGCAAATTCTTGTGATTATTGCGGGGGACAACATTTGTGGGGAAATTGCCCATACAACCCGGATACATATTGCTACAAGGAAGACCATAAAATGAGTGTTAGAGACCATCTCGAAGCCTACAACCAATGGTGTAGCCAACATCAAATTTTTTTGTGGTATGATCAAAGAGTTGAAATTTTTTATGATGATAATAACCTTGCTGCTACATCACACATATCTTGGCAATGTAGTCCTCATCAGCAACCAAGCTTCTCATGGAATGATCAAGAAGGTGACAATTTATATGCACCTTATAACCATGCTACACACTCAAAGTTAATCAATTGCTGCAGCAAAGCAGTGCTCATCAGATGCAATCAAACTCTATAGAGGCTATGTTGGTTTGGATGGATGTTGACCATCAAAGTTCTGCTGAGACATAGAGAAATATTGAAAATCACAGAGCGAAGATTTTGAATATCTTGAATAGCATGCTGCAACAACTAATTGAAAGGGATACCAAAATCCCAAGTCAAGAGGAGCAGGGGCAATGTGAAGAGATCTCCCCAATGTGTGTGGAACAAATAGAAACTCTGAGTCAAAAGCACGAGAAAGAATGCTCAACAATGGATGAGCCTGAACAACGAGTTGACACATTAAAGCTTGAGAAGTCTAAACAGAGCAATGGCGTAACAACACTCGATGATGTTGAGAAGATTAATGCTACAACAATGTCTGAAGAATCTAATGTCCAGACTGTTATAGCAACATTGATGCTGGAGCAACAACCTGTAGACTACTCTTATCTACAATGTCAACACCACACGTAAGATTTGATGCTATTAAAGCTAGGGTATGCTCAATTGGGTGATGACACTTTATCCATGTTGATTCTGTCCGATTTTGGTGTTGCTCCGCAATCTCTATTGATGGAGATGTTCGAAAAGCTTAAAGAAAGTGGTGGTTGGATACTTGAACACTTCGAAAGAGTTGGTCCTTCACTTGACTTACACAAGATCTTGACAAAGGATTGCCACATCAATTGAATAGAACTGTAACCCCTTGAATTTGGGCCTAGAAGTTAGCTAGATAGATTAGACGGTTCAGGTGAACCGGATTGGTCAGTTCGATTTAGTTTTGCGAATTAAATCGTAATAAATATTTTTAACGTAAAATAAAATATGGAAAAATAGTGGAAATGTTTATTTAACATATTGAGGGTTTTGGTAAACTCAATTTATTGAAATAAGTTCAAATTAACTGACATTTTGGTCTGGTGACTAAACTGTAAAATTTTCAAAACTATTTTGGTGACTAAATTGTAAAAGGTTCAAAACTTAGAAACTTTAAGGAGCTAATTTACCAATATTTTTAATCAAACTTTTCCCATAATTTAGGCTATTTTCAATGTTTTTAAGATATTTATTTACTAAAAATAAAATAGATTTAGTTAAAAGGATTTTAAAAGCGCGAAAGTTTGAATCTTTGTAGTTTAGTCCATGTTCCTTGATCATGAAATTAAATGAGTTTGGATGATTATTTTAAGTTAAAATTTAACTGGATTGTATGTAACCTGATTAATTATAGTTTGGTAACTTCAGATTTAAGTAAGCCCCTTCGGTTTCCCAAAATTATAATTTGGTCTCTAGAGTGCGCTCTCGATCAATTGGATGTCAATTTGGCACCTGATTTAATTGTGAGTTTTACCCGTTGCCAGCAAGATCACCATAGGAATAAGTTATGCATTTAGACAAAAAGGAAAAAATGGACCATTTCTTGGTAATTATTCAGGTTTATCTCGACAAACCCAATGTAGCTCGCTCGGTTCGGTCTGCGTCTAGGCCAAGTCAAGGGGGTTAGATTTGTGGTATCAAAGCCAGGTTATGATTGTTGGGAGGTATGTTGTGTTGGTTTAAGATGGTGTTGATTATTGTTTGATATGTACGGTGTTTGATTATATGATTCTATGTCTGGAATGTGATGTTTTGGGGTATAATCTTGGGGACACATTGCCTTATTACTACAAGTGTAAAAGGATTTTGTTTTTGAAAAGTGAACATCTTGGATCCTTGCTTGAAGCTAGCCTAATTATATTTTTGGTTAATTTTTCATGATTTGTATACATATTTTTGAGTATTCCACCGAGACGAGAGCTTAGGTCAAACACAAATAATGCTGCTGAGGGTATGGAGTTGAGGGTGAGATAGTGCATCCTAAGGGGTTGCCACCTCTTTCGCCTAATCTGCCAGCTGGGGTGGATGTTGGACAAGCGCCGCCAGTTCCACCTGGACCAGTCTTTGAGGATATGACGCCATTGATCCAGGCTATAACTGGAGCTTTTCAGGCAGTTTTGGCTGGAGTGCATGTTCAGGCACCAACACCTGCAGTAGTTGTTAATACAAGACTTTTGTTGGAGCGTTTGTGTAGTTTGGGAGGTTTTGAGTTTAAAGGTTTAGCTTCTGAGGTATTTGAGGAGTGGTTTGTAAGTACCGAGAGGATTCTTGGTCAGATGGAGTGTACAGATGTACGTAAGTTGGGTTGCATTGTATCTTTTCTTTAGGGAGATGCCTATAGTTAGTAGAGTACCACTATAGCGGGAATGACACTCGAGGATGTGACGTGGGAATTCTTTGGTATTTGGGTACTCGGTACTAGGATGAAAAGAAGCGCAAGTTCATGTTTTTGGTCTAGGACAATATTTCTATTTTGGAGTATGAGGTTTAGTTTGTTCGTTTGAGCCAGTATGTACCTGAATTGGTTCTAGATGATCGACAACAATGTGATCGTTTTCGGTTTGGTTTGGTCAAGGATATTAAGACCTATATGTTGGTTTCAGACTACCTTTGCCACCCTTGTTATTCCCGCGACAAGACAGTCATAACCCCTATGGCCGATCGACGGCTTGACCCCGACAAGGCTTCATCGGAGCTTTGACATTTCTGGCTCCTTTATTCAAATTTGAGGTAAATAAGGTAAGTTTTAGTTTGATTTCTGGGTTGTTGATGTGTGGGTTTAATGGATCTATTCGAAAAATGCATTTTGGGCATTTTTTTCGCCATTTTGGCCACGCGTGGAGTGCACGCGTCGCCCGGGGCGATTTTCGGCCACCCTGGACGGTGGCCGATTGAACTGGGCCTGAACCGGCCTCGAACAGATTTTGCCTTGAATCGATTCTGAACCAACCCGACTCGTTGACTCGATTCAACCCGTTAACCCGATTTGACCCTTTGACCCGACCCGTTGACCGAGTCAACCTAGTGAGTCAGCTCGACCGAGTTAACTCAGTGAGTTGACCTGACTGAGTCAACCCAGTGAGTCAACTCACCCGAGTCAAATTGTTGACCGCTGACATCAGCATTGACCATTGACTGATGACGTCAGCATGATGTCAGCGTTAACTTTGACTGCTGACGTCAGCATTGACTTTGACCAAAAAGTTAAAATTTCCAAAAACCCTTATTTTATGTTTTTCGACGTCCCGAGTCCATTTTTGAAGTTTGTTTTGTGAAATTCAAATCCGAAAGCCTCCGAATCTGACCTTGAACCCGAGACTGCATGTGGCTAGTTTTTCAGTTTAAGAGTTGTGATAAAGCTAAGGTTTGATTATGGATTATGTTTAATTGAAGGTATTCACATATCTTCGTATTCGAGAGGTTGAGGACGTTGAATCTGGGTTTGAGAGTTAAATGTCGTTTCAAAGGGCAGACCGATATAGCAAGGATTTGAGGTAATACTTTACTACCTCTAGCATGCTTTATGAAACTGGTTGGTATTGATTAATGCATGAATGAATTTGATTAATGCCTAAATATTTTAAAGTTATATGGATTACGATAGAAAGATAATAATTTGGTTAAGACTCGAATGACTCGAATAAGGAATTGATGATCGGTAAGAAATCCAAGTTCAGTGAATAATCGATAAAACAGTTCACCTCGAAATTTTCCATTTCAGATCATTTCTTGGTAAAGGACCTAATGTTCAAAATGCTTGGTTGAGAAATGATAAAAATGCCCTTGAGGTATATGAAGGACTAAAATGCCCCTGTCAATGAAAGCGATCAAGAAATCTACACTAGATTTGCTAAAACAATTAATTCATTTGAAAACCTCGAATTACTTGGAAAGTTATGGTATCAAGGCTTAAACCTTCAAAATTGTAAAGTACTTGGATTTTCTTGAATTCTAAATAATTCTCCGAAGACAAGTTTACGAAAACTATTTGTATGTCTGGATTAATCAAGTGGTGTAAATGATTAAATTGATTGAATGACTAAAAGGATTGAAATTACTAATAATGCTGAACTGACCGGAATGACCGCAATGACCAAAGAGACTGAAATATTTTTTAAGCACCGAAATTGATAAATTTTCTAAAATGATGGACATGCCCTTGAGTTTCAGAAATAAATAAAATATTCAAAAGAATCGAAGATAAGCCAGAATGTCTGTAATGACCAAAATATATTTGTGCACCAAAACTTTCAACGACTTAGACATCCATGATCCCTGGAATAATTAAATTGCCCTCATATTGTGGCATAAGTGTATACCCTGAGATAAGACTTAATTCAGATAAAGTGTGATAACTGTATTGATCCTAAAGGATGAGGAACCAAATCTAGGAATGTTGGCCACCTCTTTTACTGCTGTAAGGTTGGTTTATCAAATATAAAGACATGTTCAACAACGCGGTGGAAAGTTAGTAATGAATGTGAAGGTGTTTGGTTTAGTTTATGATGATGTTAGTATTAAAGAAAGAACGTTCGTGATTCATATTTATCGAAACTCTGGAAACCATATTAATATGGGTTATGGTTATAGCGAATGATTGTGAGAGTCGGATTAGCCACTTAAAATCACATGCAATGCGAATTCAATTTTACCCCTCTTGGGTTGAATTACCAAATTGCCTTTGGGAGTCAAAGTGGCCTTGAACAAATTGTCTGGTACTCTCCGAGTATGTTTAAATCTTGAATAAATCTATTATTTTCGAAATCTCGCATAATCATGAAATACCGAAATTTTGAATGACCATGAGGTACAAAACCCTGAGCACCTGAATGAAAACGATGATTACCGGACTCTTCGAATAAATTCCTTAATTCTGAAATCAGTATAGCATGGACTAAAGTTCAGTATATTCCATCTGTAATTATCAAGGTTCCGTGAGTGATAAATTGAACCATTTGGCGTGTTCCTTGCACTTGTATATTCTCTGTATTGAAACTAAGACACTCTCTCTCTTTTTGACCCGAACCATAAATCATGTCTGTCTAAAATATACCACTATGTCTGATATGAAAAATATGCTCTCTGATTTCTGATACTCTGGAAATATATTTATGATTACTATTTTTCTTATTCCGTCTGTCTACTAAACTATCTGATTTGGGGTATTTCTGTGATATGAAGATCTGTAGGCTCAGCGCTGGTAAGTCCTTCTGGACCTAAGGCATCCCCTTAGGTAAGCTCCTAGGCTCAATGAGCCTAGGGTAAGTCTTTCTGTAAGCTCCTACGCCCAATGGGCCTAGGGTAAGTCTTTCTGGATACTATTCTGGAATACTACATGTCGGTGTATGGTTGGAGGGTAGTCAAGTAATTAAAATAAAACTTTCTGTTCCCTTCTACAATTCTACCATACTGAATTAATTTACTAAAGTCTGAAACTCTTTGTATGCTACGAATCTGATATCATTGAAACACACTAATTTTCGCAGTTCAACTTTCGTAATCTGCATCTCATCTGATTCATCGGACTATAGGTATCTTGTCTGGTACTCAAGTGATCAGATAAAGAATAATCCTATTACCTAAGCATATCGATGTTACGAATATTAATATCTTGAATGGAAATTGTTGTTGCTTGAATCATCATGTCAGTATTATTGCTTTGCCATTTACCTGTTTGTGCCTACAACATCAGTTGGTAGTTCTGTATTACTAAGCTTTCCCAAGCTCACGTTGTTTTCACCATCGCAGGTTAGAAGAAATCTATCATGCTATAGTGAGCGACATCAGTGGTTGGAGTTCTATCGACATTGCTTTCAGAGTACGGTATTGGTACAATTAGTGGGCATGTATGTCGCGTCTTATGTCATGTCAGAGTCTGTAATACGTTTTCTAGGATTTTGTTATATGTTTATATAATTTTTGAAATGGTATTTAAATAAAATTTTTATTTTACACTTTTAAATGTATTTTTGAGTTTTCTTCTATTTTATTGTGGGTCGCTCCGGTGACCCGAATGTGACCTCCTAGACTAGGCGAATTGCATGGGCGGGTTAGGGGCTACAAGAGGAGGTGCCAGAATGGGTCAGTTAAACAAAAAGAGTTAAATTGATAAGATGAGTAAATATAGAGGACTAAATTTATTGATTTTTTTTGAATTAGGACTAAATTGATTTAATGTATAAATATGAAAGACTAAATGTGTTATTATGAACATTTTTGTTAACTTCTACATCATCAGCCGTTAAAACTATAACAATACTGGACCAACTTGTTTTTTTTTTAAGTCAGATGATCATTTTGTAACTATTCATAATCAAGAGACTCAACGAAAAACATCCTATAGTTTGTGGATTATTTATGTAGTTTACCCTATAATTTAATTTCTAAATAAAAAAAATTGCAACTGCCACATCATAAATTAATTTATTTTTTAAATACACTTTGAAAAGAATGTATACAACTTGGATTAGTTAAAGTTCATCTCGATTCTAACATTGTTTTTTTGAGATTACCATTGGCAGAATACAACTTGGATTAATTAAAGTTCATCTCGATTCTAACATATTTTTATTTATTTATTTTTTGAGATTATCATTGGTGGAATAACCTTATAATATTGTAACTCCTAATAAATTCGCACAGTAAAATTATTAAGAAAGAGAATGTACAGAATTCCACGCGTGCGCATAACACCCAATAGATTCGTCCCATTTTAATTTAGTTTGGGAATAATGTAAACCCAAATAATATTTTGAGTTCTGGTGATGTTGGGGTATATTTTTAGAATCTACAGTAAATTTTATAGTGCAAGGAGAAGTCACCATTTGTAGGTGGCGACTTGGGAGAATACGCCATCTGCAGGTGGCGACTTTTTCTTGATTTTGTCTTGAATCGATAAGGAAAAATATTAAACTATTACAAGTCAAGGGGAAGTCGCCACCTGCAGATAACGTCTTCTCTCAAGTCGTCACCTGCAGATGGCGACTTCCACCTGCACTGTAGAATTTATTGTATATTCCAAAATATCCCCTAAAGTTCCCTATTTCCCAAATAGTTAATCTATTTAGATTATTTCCCAAAGCTGCAGTAAAATCAAGCCACCAACCGTTTATCGTGCAGTAAAATCAGTTTTTTCACTTATTTAAAAATAAGTTTTAGGGTAAACTAAAAAGATGACCACTTAATTGTGAAGTTAGTATCAATTTGATCATTATACTTTTAATTTTAGCAATTATTCAACATAACTATTTAAGTGGTTCCAATTAAGCCACCAACCGTTAAACATAACGGAGAGACTGACTTAGCTGTTAAAAAGAACTGATATAATTACACATTTGGTCCCCGATTATTTACACAATCTATCAATTTGATTTTAATTTTAATTTAATAAAATAAATTAATTATTTAATTAGGTGGTGGCACATGTCACCTGATTAGAGAAAAAAAATGAAAGCATTGAAAATGGCCCTAGGTGGATTCAAACTAGCATTCCCCTAGTTGCAAGTAGCATGCGTTTGCTAATAGGCCAAACATAGTTTTGTGATATGAAGTACAAAATTTAATATATGTGTTATATGGTGTTAATGCCAGGAAAAAGGAAGTAAATGTGGTTTCAAGAGACTCGAACATGACACACTTATGATGCATAAAAATATCTAATCCAATTAAATTAATTTAATAATAAAATTAAAGTTAACAATATTTTGTATATATTTTAAATTATAGTTAGTGCACGATTTAAAATAAAAATAGTTTTAAGATTTTTGTATTTTAAACTAAAGTTAATATTTTTTATTAAATTAAATAAAAATAGCTAATGTCCTCCAATAAAGTAGTGACACGTTGAATAATTAATTTATTTTATTAAATTAAAATTACGACCAAATTGATGGATTGTGTAAGTAACGAGACCAAATATGTAATTATACAAGTTTTATTTAACATCCACGTCAGCCTCTCCATTATGTTCTAACGGTTGGTGGCTTGATTGAATCCACTTAAATAGTTACGTGGTATAATTGTCAAAATTAAAAGCATAGTGATCAAATTGACACTAACCCTATAGTTAAGTGGTCTTATGTGTAATTTACCCTAATTTTTATTAATGTATGCTGGAATATATATATATATAACCAGTTGAAAAGTAAAGTATTACAATAAACATGTAAAGAAACTATGATTTCATCTTGGGGGAGCATTACAAATCGACAAACAAGATCAGTGGACCAACTAATTTGGCCATACCGTCTGCAACTCTGTTTCCTTCTCGAAAAATATGCTTGATGGTAACTTCTCAATCTTGGTTTGAGAGGGATCGAATATGGTGAACCAATGGACAACATGTGTTCCATTTCGAGTAAGAAGAACAATCACCACATTCTTATTATCGACCTAGACTTCAAGTCTGTGAACCGCCAATGACCAAGCACACTGCAACGGAGTGTGCAACCCAACATCTATACCCTATAGCTCTGCCTCAAGTACCGAACAAACTCCAATGGTTTTCGTGAAACCCTACACCCATCAATCTTGCGTGTCTCTGATGACACCACCACAATTGGAAAGACCATTCGCCTGATGATGTGCTCCATCTGTATTCAGTTTGCACCAGCCTGTAGGTGGACACAACCATTTAGTCTCAAGTCTGGAGGACACCCAGCAGGAGGTAAGACACCAGTAGTTGTCGATATTGCATGCAGCGTTTCAATCTGCATTCTGCGACTTTTTATATTTACGGATTCCCTCTCAATGAATTGTATATAAAAATTAAGGCATCTTAACAAACTTAAGGAATGTATAATTGTTATAATAATATTAGTTGTTGTTTAGTTCTTTTTGCATATATATAAAAACTACTAATTATTAAAAATCAATTTTTCTAAACTATTTTGACGAATGGTATGTTGCATAGAAACATGTATAACATTCTTGGGAAAGCTTTGAAATTTATTATACTTCAGAACTACACAACTTCAAATTTCTGCAAACATACCAATCAGCTTTATCTTCATGATTGTCTTAACAACTTTATAATTGTCTCCTGCATAAATTGATCATATTTATTATAAAATTGTTTCCTGAAAAATAAAACAAACATATAACATCGTAATATTTTAAGTATCACCAAAGACCACTGGAATTGACTTATAGATCAGTAAATAATTATATACAAATAAATTATATATATAGAAACATGAAACATGGATGAATGAATGAAATGGGAAAAATGATAGGGAAAGTTTTAGAAAATTGACTAGATAAAAGAAAGAACTCATCAACATTTACAATGCAGAAAATATTGATAAGAGAAATAAGACATACCTTCACAGAGTCATGGCATTGTGAGGTTTATTTTAGCGTCCTAAGGATAAGGAGAACATTCACTACAAGAAAATGCATTTTTAGTGGCATTGAAAATGGTCACTAAAAATATTATATTTAGCCACTGAAATTCACAATGACCATTTATTGAGCCATCACGAGTCGTCACTATTATATTACTGACAACTTTTATGCATTTCATCACAATTAGTTATAATTTTTTATTACTACATTTTTTGACACAAAAGATTAATAACAATGACTAAAATTTCGATATTAATGTTATTCTTATTAGATACAAACATTTTATCACAAATACATATTAAAATAGTGTCTAAAATATGCTGTCACTTTAAATAATAAAAAAATTAATTATATAGTAATTATATTTTTAGTTGTAACCATCTTATTTATGTCCTTAAAATTTAATGGGTCTTTTGCATTGTAGTTAAAAAACACTGAAATTTGATGGGTTTTTGCATTGTAGTCAACAAAAACTTTTAACATTTCCTTAGGTCATTGAACTTTTAATTATAGATGATGTGGCACATTCATATGTCAATTTTTAATAAATAAATACAATGCATGGCTTCATGGAGGATCGAACTTGGAACCTTTAGGGGAGAGTGCAATGTCTATTGACTAGTGTTAGGATGATCAATATGTGACAAATGGCCAAGAGGGGGTGAATTGGCAATTTAAAATTTGAAGGGAAGCAAAAGGAAATTGATAGAAATGAAGACACAATGATTTATAGTGGTTCAAGTTTCTAACAAGCTCTACATCCACTACCTTAGCTCCCCACTAAGGATTTCAAACAATTCACTATTGAATTCTTCCCCTTTTCTAGGCTAATGAGGCAACCATTACAAAGGATCAAAGCTTTCTACCCAAAGCTTGATCAAGATTCACTCTTTTACAAGGAATGATTTGCAAACACAAAGATATCCTCACAAAGGTAAATTTGTTTGCCCAAATACAAGTACTCACAACCCCAAACTTGAATCTAAAGGTAACAATGAAAAATACACAAGTTGAGTTTACAAGGGTTTAACTCTAATAGGCTCAAGAATGTTGGATTTTTGCTTGAATGCTTGTGAGCTGATCAATAGTTGTTGTATCAGCTTTAGAGACTTCAATTTATACCCCTTCATTGATTTCTAACCGTTTAGGTGGTTGGAGATTTGAATATAGCCGTTGGAGAGCAAATTTCTCGTAATAAATGCTGTCTGCCAACCCCGGGTATCAGTACACGAATCAGACTATCGGTACCGAAACGAAATGGTCGTACCGGTACGAGAATTTTTCACTGGAATTTTTCAAGACGATGGGGTATCGATACGCATGAAGCTGTACCAGTACTCATTTGAAAAATTGTAAGTTTGTCTTAACGAGTATTGGTACGAATAAGGCGTACCGGTACTCAAATTGCATTCGATGTTTAGATAAAAGCATCAAGTACAGGTACGCAATGGGGCGTACCGGTACGCATTTTACATTCGATCTAAACCTCGTATCGGTATGAGGGGTACAGTATCGGTACTCGTTTTCCATTCGATGTATTTGTTTGTAAAGGGCGTTTCGGTACGCTGAGCCAATTTTAGCCTATTTCACTTGAAAAAATTCATCGAATGTGTTTTTAAAATATTTCAAACGTTTAAGACAAAAGTAATTTTTATTTGAATGCATAGTGAGTAATTCAAATTGATTAAAATTTATTTTAAAAGGATTTATTATTTTAAAACTATTTTTTATATCAAAGTAATTTAATACAAGTTTAACAATCTCCCCCTTTTTGATATAACAAAACCTTAAAAATAAATTTTAAAAGTCTCCCCATTTGTTTTTGAATAAAAGGCTTGTTTAAAAAATGAACCTGGAATTCTCTCTCCCTTTTTGTTAGATCAAAAACATTATAAGCAATAGGAGAATATTCAAGCATAAACAATAATAGCCAACACAATAGTCCCAAGCATAAATATAATTCCAAATATTCAAGCATAAACAATAGTTTAAAAAAATCCAAACATAAGTGTCATAGCTATGCAAAAACATATAGCAATCCAAAAATATATCAAAACAATTTAATATGAAGTCTAGAATGCATGCAATATGAAATGATAAGAGAACTATGGGGTATCCTCATCATCCTGATCCTCATCCGCGGCGGTGTCGCCAAAGGTATGCGTCTTCCACTCATAATGAAACGATGCCAAGTCAGTCTCTATGCTAGTCACACAAGCACTAAGAGGAGTGAAACCGTCATCAATTTGAGATGTAACAAATGATTGCATCTCGTTGAACTTCTCGTCAATATAGGCTTGCATCTCATCAAATTTTCCATCAAAGTAGGAACGCATGGCACCATTGAAAGGCATAGGAGCCGGTGGAGGTGCAACTGGAGCTGGAATCTAAGGTGGATCTTGTGCGTCTTCAACATCATTTTGTCCACGTTCTTGTCGAATCCACTCACCATTGATTAAACGGAATCCGCTCTTTCAAAGGGATTTGGCATTAATGGGATCGGTAAGGGGGCAAGCAATATCAAAAGATATGTTTATGTTTTCTTTTGAAAAGATATGGCTCAAGACACAACCATATGTAAAGGATTTGACTTGGGTTGTATGATGGTGTTGGACAATAAAAACTATTTTGGAAAAAATGATTTGCACAAGGTTAATGCGAACATTATTTTGGAAGCAATGCAACCAAAAAGCATCCACCCCTTGAATGGTAGACCACTTCCCACTGGAAGGACGAAAGAACCATGTGACTAAGAGGTGAAATAACCTATCATGAGCATTAAGAACAGATGCGGAAGTACCCGTGGGATGAACAATAGGAATGGGCATGGTTTCATCATCTACTCCTATATCAACTAATCCTAGATGAGAAGCAATAACAGAGGATTCTAACCTAAAGACTTTACCCATAACATAGGATTCTATAGCAACAGCTGATTTTTTGTCTTCACTAAAAATAGCCCTAGCGTTAGAATAAAATATTCTAACTAGGGTTTTATACACGATCCCGGGTAAACGAAGAAAACCCAAAAATTTCCATTCCCTAAGAAGGTCAAGATAAGGGAACCTAAAAGCTCCAAAAACCATAAACTCACATTCAACAACCCTTTCCCGTCGAATTTGAAAGTTTTGATACAACCAAAAATTTTCTAATTGATTTTGACAACCAAGTTCATTAAAGCAAGAGTTGAAAATAGAGATAAAATTCAAAGGGTTTTGATTTGGACTGGAAGGACCGGACTTAAGGCGTTTGGTTTTAGGGGCCATTAAAACAAATTCGAAAGAGCAAGAAAATCCTACAAGCGTCAAATCAAACCACAATGTATGCTTAAATTAATTACTCAATCCAATTAATCCAACAAATAATTTAAGATAATTATTTTTATTTTAAATTTTAAAATAAAAAAAATATATATATATATAATAGAAAACAAAATAAAAATCATATACAAATGCTAATTTTAAACAAACTTAAATCTAAGTTCAATATCAAAATCTATAATCTATATAAAAGATAAAAAAAATACCTTAAAAATTGTTGGAATGGATGAGAGCTTTGATGAAAGTGCACAATCTTGATGAAATCTTGATGGGTTGTTGAAGAAGTACAAGAAACTTCAAATTTTTGTGGAAATTTCGAGTGAAAACAAGGGAATTTGAGAGAATTTTTGAGTGGGTTTTTGGCTAGGGTTGATAGAATGGGGATTTAGGGAAAAAGTGATTTTAAAAGACCTAAGAATCCTTCCGCACTTAGCATACCAGTACTTTAACCCGAGTACCGATATTGTGTCTCCGTGTTTTGCTTACCGATACTGTAACCTGAGTACCGATACTGTTTCTTTGTGTTTCGCGTACCGATACTATAATTCGCGTACCGATACCGTATCATTGATACTCTTCATCGATACCAGATATAGAGGCCACGTACCGATACTGGTTTCCCAATACTGATACCCTCTGCACCAAATGGTCAAATTTGGCTGCAAAGAAGGTTATGGGAATAAAAGACTACCTTTATTATGCATGCATGATGTATGAGCATATGTATTAAAAGACAAACTAAGGTTTTAACATGAAAAAAACTCCCCTAGCAACAAGCATATATGCATACATAAGTAATGCAATCAATCAAATTCAAGCAAAAATTTTAAGACCTAAAAAGTTCTAAGACTCAAGAAAGGCTGGTTAAACTTAACTCTCGCCTAAGAGACCAAAACCGCTTTTTGTCTAAAGGTTTGGTAAAGATGTCCGCTACTTGATTTGAGGTGTCTACATACTCTAGAACTACATCATTTTTCAAGACATGATCTCTAATGAAATGGTGCCTAATTTCAATGTGCTTGGTTCTAGAATGTTGGATGAGATTCTTAGTGAGACAAATGGCACTAGTGTTGTCACACCTAATGGGGATGGTACCTACATCAATTCCATAATCTAAGAGTTTTTGCTTCATCCAAAGGACTTGAGCACAACAACTCCCTACCGATATATATTTCACTTCGGTAGTAGATAGTGCTACACTATTTTGCTTCTTAGAAAACCATGATATGAGCATACTACCTAGGAATTAACATGTACCGGAGATACTCTTTCTATCTATCTTAAAACTCCCATAATCCGCATCCGAGAAGGTATGTAAACTAAAGGAAGAGTCTCTAGGATACCAAAGACCTAAACAAGGTGTGTCTCTAAGGTATCTAAAGATTCGCTTAACGGCTATAAGGTGTGATTCTCTAGGACTAGCTTGAAATCTAGCACACAAGCAAACACTAAACATTATATTCGGTTTGTAACACCCATAACGTATATTCGTAATACGAATATACATTATAGATGCTACTAAAATATATATATACTAAAATTGTATATATTTTTAACTCTTTGGTAAACAACATTTTCTATAAATTTTCAACTGAAAACAATTCTAGACAATTGTAGCTAGTTTTAACCCTAAATTGGTTTATAAAACATAAAATTTAGTTATTTTAAAGAAAATATTATTCAGGTTAAAACATCGCTTGTTGCCTAGACCTTTTCTTGATTATAAAAATTATGAGCGACAAGATTTAAATTCTGGTTAAACCATTATACTTTAACCTTACTGGTAACATTATTTCATTTTCATACTCCATATATCCTTGTACTATTATAATTCGAAAATATATACTTTAAAGCTTGGAAAATAGTTTTCTTGAAAATATAATTACATGCCCACTAGTTCCTGACTATTTTAAAGATGTACGATCTTTCACTTACGGATAACTTGACTTCTAAATGAGTGGTTCCTCCTTGCTAATTCTGATCTGAAGAACCTATATGTGAAATAAAACACACGCTAAGAACGAACTTAGTGAGGCATTAAATTTATTTATTTACACATGAAATGATGTTATATAATACTTCATATAAAAATGCATTTCATATTTCTCTACAACAAGGCAAGTATATCATAATGTACATGTGTCATGTATTATAACTATCATATAATTCATGTTAATATTGTATAACATATTCTCTGTCATGGACATGCTTTCATCCTAAAACATTTCCATAATAGCATAACATAATGATCATGATTATCATGTATCTCATATTCTATAAATTTCATATATCGTTTTCATAATTTTCATCATATATCATACTTTCTTAATATCATGTATCATCTCATGGTCATGCTTATATCATGTAATCATTTGTATAGCATGCAAACCAAGTATCATCAACATCATGTATACCATGTATTATCATTTCATATAATTCATGTAGCATCTATCATATACTCCATGTATCATGTATCATATAGATCATGTATCATCAATATCATGTATCATCATGTAGTTATTTGCATGCTCATGAATTATCATAAAACCATCTTGTATTATTATGAGCGTGTCTGGCTGAAAGGCCCATGGTACCTACAGCCTATATGCACTGTAGTGCTATTTGAGTACGTACTCTGGAGGACGCTCTTTGCTCCTCATATAAGGACGCTCTTTGCTCATTATATCAAACACCTTGTTAGTGCATTTGCACTATGGGCGTGGATCCCCAGGTGTATCTTGTTTCATTTTAATCTTGTCATTATCCATATTTCATGTATGCATAATGCATCATCATTTATGCAAACAATCATTCGTACATGGTATTCCATCAATCTTGTCGTATCGAGCTATGTATCATATCACGTATTATAGAGAAATGCAATGCCAATTTCAACATAATGCAAACATATAGAAAGGCACTCACCTTGGCCATTTATTAATATGTCTCACTAAGTTCTATTGATCCTTTCCTTTATAGTACCTCGAACCTTCTTTTGATTCGGATTCAACTTCATTTATCACATGAATATAAATAAATATTTGTTAGATTCACTTCTAACAATGTTTCAATTAAGCTATTTAATCATTCAACATAAAAAATTTCCATATATTTTTTCCTTCCTTATACTGTTCACAAACTCATTTTTGGTCCCTAATAACCATTTTGATCTTCAAATAATTCCTCCAAGCTTGCTAACCAACATTAGACACAAATTGTCTCAATTTCCATTTTCTGTCAACTTGCACTACCGTCAAAGATTTACTTCTACAGGGCAGAATACATACTGAATCTTAATCTCCTTTATACCGTAGAAACTAGATTCGATAACGGTTCTAACGGTATAAGCCACATAATTTAATAAAATCTAAAAAAAATTATAAATATTCATCAAACTTTCGTTTACAGGGTTGTCATGACAGAAACTGTTCTGTAATTTTTCTGACCTTTATTCGATTAAAAATTAATATCTTTTAACTCGGAACTCGAAATCAGTTTCCGTTTGTTGGAAACGAAGCTAGATTCGATAAACTTTTCAACCATATAAACTAATAACCCAGATTCAATTTGTACGATTTATGGCAAATTTTCAAATTCAAATTCCAGTATTGAATTTTGAAACAGATTACTATTCTGTTTTCTAACCTTTCATCACTTAAAAATTCATATCTTTTGATATATGAATCGAAATCAATCACCGTTTGTTTTAAAAGAAACTAGACGAATAAATATTTACATCGTTATAAAATTCACCATCTAACCATTTTTGTAGAATTTATGGTGAATTTTCAAACTTACTGCCAAATTTCAGTTTTCCTACACAACTTCCATAAATAACTTCAAACTTTATACTAATTTCTCCTTACTTTGCTATTTGTCAATTTGGTCCCCTTACTTGATTCAAACGACTAATGTATCACTTTCTTCATCAAATAATTATTCAAAAATAATTTCCTCTAATTTTTTGTTCTTTCCGAAATAGTCACTAAAAATGAAAAGATAAGGATTCAAGCTTCTTAACTTTGCAAATTAGTCCTCAAATCAACATTACTACTTGAATTCTATTATTTCAAATAAAATCAGATTTGGTCCTTCTCTAAAACCTCATTTATGAATTGGTCACTTAACTTTGACAATTTGTCAAAATGGTCACTAACTCGATTTAACATCGGTTTTGCATTCTAACTTCAATTTCACATCTCCAACATCAATAATAACATAAATACACTATAAAAATCAGATTCAGTCCTCTAACTTTTAAGATTTCTGAAATGATCCCTATCTAATAAATTTAGGGTTTTACTTCCAAATAACAATTCAAGCTTACTAAATCATTAATTTAACATCACAAACCCTAAATTAAACTTGAATCCGTAAACCCTAATCATCTTCATAATAATCAAAACATGTAGAACTTAAATCCTAACTCAATATCATGATTTTAACATCATACTAGCTTGATTTCAACTTGAATTCAATCATGGAATCATAAAATCTCAAAAGCCCCAATTGATCCATAAACCCTAATTTCTTTCTCATGTAAATTCTCATCCATCAAGCATGAATTCCATGAATTATTGACATCAAAATATAGAGCTTGAGGAGTAGAACAACTTTGCAGTTGAAGAGATTACCTGAAAATTGAGTTTCGGGGATTGAATCGAGCTTCGAAAAATTTCTCTTTCATTCCCTAGCTCTCGCGTTTTTTTCAGGTTGTTCATCTTTTCACCATTATTTTACACATATAAATATTAAATAAATATTAAATTCATTTAATAGTGAAATTACAATTTTGCCCTTTTTATCCAATGGTTGAGATTGATTTTATCATCAATCAAGGGCCAATATTTAATCTTCCATTTCCTCTTTCCAAAATTGCCCTTATAACTTTTTAAATATTTCAAAATTGCCATTGGAGCCAAATAACCAATTTGCCCTCCAACTAGTTTTTATTTACTAGTTTGACATTCTTGTAAAAATTCAAGTAAGTCTAGTTAGAATCCAACCAACTATAATAAAATATTCATAAAATAGTATTTTATTACTTTTCCATGGCTTTTGGATCAGCCTCTGAAATTTCAGTTCAATCCGATTTCCCGATATTCGCAAAAACTTCTACTATGATTTTACCTTTTCCGAACTATAGGATTTATTCCAAAAATTCTATATTTACATATTCGGGAAATAACCATTATCATCTCATAAAAACTTTCTTTCTTAAGGACTTAGACTAAAAAAATTTTAACTCATTCTATTATCCCGATAATTATCGAAAATCTTCATAGAATAAAATTTATCTTAGAAATCCTTTATCGATAATTCATTCGAATATTCTTTACTCTTACTGAGTCCAAAATATCGATTAGAAACACTTTTATGGGACCTTCCCGAAGGTCACCCATCCTTGTATTTCTCTAGCCTAAGCACGCTTAACAATTTCATTCGATCCAAATTCAGTACCTTTTTTCTGCATCTTAATTCTTAAAACCGATACCAAGGTACCTGTTTCGATCCGATTCACTCTTATACTGAACAAAATTACTTATTGGGGAAATTTACACTTTAGTCCCCAAACTTTTCCAAAGTTTATACTTTAACCCCCTAAACTTTCAAAATTTACAACTAATTTGGCCATACCGTCTGCAACTCTGTTTCCTTCTCGAAAAATATGCTTGATGGTAACTTCTCAATCTTGGTTTGAGAGGGATCGAATATGGTGAACCAATGGACAACATGTGTTCCATTTCGAGTAAGAAGAACAATCACCACATTCTTATTATCGACCTAGACTTCAAGTCTGTGAACCGCCAATGACCAAGCACACTGCAACGGAGTGTGCAACCCAACATCTATACCCTATAGCTCTGCCTCAAGTACCGAACAAACTCCAATGGTTTTCGTGAAACCCTACACCCATCAATCTTGCGTGTCTCTGATGACACCACCACAATTGGAAAGACCATTCGCCTGATGATGTGCTCCATCTGTATTCAGTTTGCACCAGCCTGTAGGTGGACACAACCATTTAGTCTCAAGTCTGGAGGACACCCAGCAGGAGGTAAGACACCAGTAGTTGTCGATATTGCATGCAGCGTTTCAATCTGCATTCTGCGACTTTTTATATTTACGGATTCCCTCTCAATGAATTGTATATAAAAATTAAGGCATCTTAACAAACTTAAGGAATGTATAATTGTTATAATAATATTAGTTGTTGTTTAGTTCTTTTTGCATATATATAAAAACTACTAATTATTAAAAATCAATTTTTCTAAACTATTTTGACGAATGGTATGTTGCATAGAAACATGTATAACATTCTTGGGAAAGCTTTGAAATTTATTATACTTCAGAACTACACAACTTCAAATTTCTGCAAACATACCAATCAGCTTTATCTTCATGATTGTCTTAACAACTTTATAATTGTCTCCTGCATAAATTGATCATATTTATTATAAAATTGTTTCCTGAAAAATAAAACAAACATATAACATCGTAATATTTTAAGTATCACCAAAGACCACTGGAATTGACTTATAGATCAGTAAATAATTATATACAAATAAATTATATATATAGAAACATGAAACATGGATGAATGAATGAAATGGGAAAAATGATAGGGAAAGTTTTAGAAAATTGACTAGATAAAGAAAGAACTCATCAACATTTACAATGCAGAAAATATTGATAAGAAATAAGACATACCTTCACAGAGTCATGGCATTGTGAGGTTTATTTTAGCGTCCTAAGGATAAGGAGAACATTCACTACAAGAAAATGCATTTTTAGTGGCATTGAAAATGGTCACTAAAAATATTATATTTAGCCACTGAAATTCACAATGACCATTTATTGAGCCATCACAGTCGTCACTATTATATTATTGACAACTTTTATGCATTTCATCACAATTAGTTATAATTTTTTATTACTACATTTTTTGACACAAAAGATTAATAACAATGACTAAAATTTCGATATTAATGTTATTCTTATTAGATACAAACATTTTATCACAAATACATATTGAAATAGTGTCTAAAATATGCTGTCACTTTAAATAATAAAAAAATTAATTATATAGTAATTATATTTTTAGTTGTAACCATCTTATTTATGTCCTTAAAATTTAATGGGTCTTTTGCATTGTAGTTAAAAAACACTGAAATTTGATGGGTTTTTGCATTGTAGTCAACAAAAACTTTTAACATTTCATTAGGTCATTGAACTTTTAATTATAGATGATGTGGCACATTCATATGTCAATTTTTAATAAATAAATACAATGCATGGCTTCATGGAGGATCGAACCTGGAACCTTTAGGGGAGAGTGCAATGTCTATTGACTAGTGATAGGATGATCAATATGTGACAAATGGCCAAGAGGGGGGTGAATTGGCAATTTAAAATTTGAAGGGAAGCAAAAGGAAATTGATAGAAATGAAGACACAATGATTTATAGTGGTTCAAGCTTCTAACAAGCACTACATCCACTACCTTAGCTCCCCACTAAGGATTTCAAACAATTCACTATTGAATTCTTCCCCTTTTCTAGGCTAATGAGGCAACCATTACAAAGGATCAAAGCTTTCTACCCAAAGCTTGATCAAGATTCACTATTTTACAAGGAATGATTTTGCAAACACAAAGATATCCTCACAAAGGTAAATTTGTTTGCCCAAATACAAGTACTCACAACCCCAAACTTGAATCTAAAGGTCACAATGAAAAACACACAAGTTGGGTTTACAAGGGTTTGACTCTAATAGGCTCAAGAATGTTGGATTTTTGCTTGAATGCTTGTGAGTTGATCAATAGTTGTTGCATCAGCTTTGGAGACTTCAATTTATACCCCTTCATTGATTTCTAACCATTTGGGTGGTTGGAGATTTGAATATAGCCGTTGGAGAGCAAATTTCCCGCAATAAATGTTGTCTACCAACCCCGGGTATCATTACACGAATCAGAGTATCGGTACCTGCCCAATATAGAAATAGCTATTAGAAAGTAGGGCATACCGGTACTCGAAGTCGAGTATCGGTACAGAGATAGGGGTACCAGAACGAAATGGTCGTACCGGTACGAGAATTGCTCACTGGAATTTTTTAAGACGATAGGGTATCGATACGCATGAAGCTATACCGGTACTCATTTGAAAAATTGTAAGTTTGTCTTAATGAGTATCAGTACGAATAAGGCGTACCGGTACTCAAATTGCATTTGATGTTTAGATAAAAGCATCAAGTATCGGTACGCAATGGGGCGTACCAGTACGTATTTTACATTCGATATAAACCGTGTATCGGTACGAGGGGTACAGTACCGGTACTCGTTTTCCATTCGATGTGTTTGTTTGTAAAGGGCGTATCGGTACGCCGAGCCAGTTTTGGCCTATTTCACTTGAAAAAACTCATCGAATGTGTTTTTAAAATATTTCAAACGTTTAAGACAAAAGTAATTTTTATTCGAATGCATAGTGAGTAATTCAAATTGATTAAAATTTATTTTAAAAGGATTTATTATTTTAAAACTATTTTTTTATATCAAAACAAATTTAATACAAGTTTAACAATCTCCCCCTTTTTGATATAACAAAACCTTAAAAATAAATTTTAAAAGTCTCCCCATTTGTTTTTGAATAAAAGGCTTGTTTAAAAAATGAACTTGGAATTCTCTCTCCCTTTTTGTTAGATCAAAAACATTATAAGCAATAGGAGAATATTCAAGCATAAATAATAATAGCCAACACAATAGTCCCAAGCATAAATATAATTCCAAATATTCAAGCATAAACAATAGTTTAAAAAAATCCAATCATAAGTGTCATAGCTATGCGAAAACATATAGCAATCCGAAAATATATCAAAACAATTTAATATGAAGTCTAGAATGCATGCAATATGAAATGATAAGAGAACTATGGGGTATCCTCATCATCCTGATCCTCATTCACGGCTGTGTCGCCAAAGGTATGCGTCTTCCACTCATAATGAAACGATGCCAAGTCAGTCTCTATGCTAGTCACACGAGCACTAAGAGGAGTGAAACCGTCATCCATTTGAGACGTAACAAATGATTGCATCTCGTTGAACTTCTCGTCAATATAGGCTTGCATCTCATCAAATTTTCCATCAAAGTAGGAATGCATGGCACCATTGAAAGGCATAGGAGCCGGTGGAGGGGCAACTGGAGCTGGAATCTGAGGTGGATCTTGTGCGTCTTCATCATCATTTTATCCACGTTCTTGTCGAATCCACTCACCATTGATTAAACGGAATCCGCTCTTTCGAAGGGATTTGGCATTAATGGGATCGGTAAGGGGGCAAGCAATATCAAAAGATATGTTTATGTTTTCTTTTGAAAAGATATGGCTCAAGACACAACCGTATGTAAAGGATTTGACTTGGGTTGTATGATGGTGTTGGACAATAAAAACTATTTTGGCAAAAATGATTTGCACGAGGTTAATGCGAACATTATTTTAGAAGCAATGCAACCAAAAAGCATCCACCCCTCGAATGGTAGACCACTTCCCACCGGAAGGACGAAAGAACCATGTGACTAAGAGATGAAATAACCTATCATGAGCATTAAGAACAAATGCGGAAGTACCCGTGGGATGAACAATAGAAATGGTCATGGTTTCATCATCTACTCCTATATCAACTAATCCTAGATGAGAAGCAATAACAGAGGAGTCTAACCTAAAGACTTTACCCATAACATAGGATTCTATAGCAACAACTGATTTTTTGTCTTCACTAAAAATAGCCCTAGCGTTAGAATAAAATATTCTAACTAGGGTTTTATACACGATCCCGGGTAAACGAAGAAAACCCAAAAATTTCCATTCCCTAAGAAGGTCAAGATAAGGGAACCTAAAGCTCCGGAAACCATAAACTCATATTCAACAACCCTTTCCCATCGAATTTGAAAGTTTTTATACAATCAAAAAAATTTCTAATTGATTTTGACGATCCGGTTCATTAAAGCAAGAGTTGAAAATAGAGGTAAAATTCAAAGGGTTTTGATTTGGACTGGAAGGACCGGACTTAGGGCGTTTGGTTTTAGGGGCCATTAAAACAAATTCGAAAGAGCAAGAAAATCCTGCAAACATCAAATCAAACCACAATGTATGCATAAATTAATGACTCAATCCAATTAATTCAACAAATAATTTAAGATAATTATTGTTATTTTAAATTTTAAAATCAAAAAGATATATATATATATATATATATATATAATAGAAAACAAAATAAAAATCATATACAAATGCTAATTTTAAACAAACTTAAATCTCAGTTCCATATCAAAATCTATAATCTATATAAAAGATAAAAAAATACCTTAAAAAATTGTTGGAATGGATGAGAGCTTTGATGAAAGTGCACAATCTTGATGAAATCTTGATGGGTTGTTGAAGAAGTACAAGAAACTTCAAAAATTTGTGGAAATTTTGAGTGAAAACAAGGGAATTTGAGAGAATTTTTTAGTGGGTTTTTGGCTAGGGTTGATAGAATAGGGATTTAGGGAAAAAACTGATTTTAAAAGCCCTAAGAATAGCTTCCGCACTTAGCGTACCAGTACTTTAACCTGAGTACCGATACTGTGTCTCCGTGATTTGCTTACCGATACTGTAACCTGAGTACCGATACTGTTTCTCTGTATTTCGCGTACCGATACTATAATTCGCGTACCGGTACCGTATCATCGATACTCTTCATCGATACCAGCACACAAGCAAACACTAAACATTATATTCGATCTGTAACACCCATAACGTATATTCGTAATACGAATATACATTACAGATGCTACTAAAAATATATATACTAAAATTGTATATGTTTTTAACTCTTCAGTAAACATCATTTTCTATAAATTTTCAACTGAAAACAATTCTAGACAATTGTAGCTAGTTTTAACCCTGAATTGGTTTATAAAACATAAAATTTAGTTATTTTAAAGAAAATATTATTCAGGGTGAAAACATCACTTGTTGCCTAGACCTTTTCTTGATTATAAAAATTCTGAGCGGCAAGATTTAAATTCTGGTTAAACCATTATACTTTTACCTTACTGGTAACATTATTTCATTTTCATACTCCGTGTATCCTTGTACTATTACACTTCGAAAATATAACTTTAAATCTTGGAAAACAGTTTTCTTGAAAATATAATTACATGCCCACTAGTTCCTGACTATTTTAAAGATGTACAAACTTTCACTTACCGATAACTTGACTTCCAAATGAGTGGCTCATCCTTGCTAATTCTGATCTGAAGAACCTACGTGTGAAATAAAACACACGCTAAGAACGAACTTAGTGAGGCATTAAACTTATTTATTTGCTGATGAAATGATGTTATATAATACTTCATATAAAAATGCATTTCATATTTCTCTACAACAAGGCAAGTATATCACAATGTACATGTGTCATGTATTATAACTATCATATAATTCATGTTAATATTGTATAACATATTCTCTGTCATGGACATGCTTTCATCCTAAAACATTTCCATAATAGCATAACATAATGATCATGATTATCATGTATCTCATATTCTATAAATTTCATATATCATTTTCATAATTTTCATCATATATCTTACTTTCTTAATATCATGTATCATCTCATGGTCATGCTTATATCATGTAATCATTTGTATAGCGTGTAAACCAAGTATCATCAACATCATGTATACCATGTATTATCATTTCATATAATTCATGTAGCATCTATCATATACTCCATGTATCATGTATCATATAGATCATGTATCATCAATATCATGTATCATCATGCAGTCATTTGCATGCTCATAAATTATCATATAACCATCTTGTATTATTATGAGCGTGTCTGGCTGAAAGGCCCATGGTACCTACAGCCTATCTGCACTGTAGTGCTATTTGAGTACGTACTCTAGAGGACGCTCTTTACTCCTCATATAAGGACGCTCTTTGCTCATTATATCAAACACCTTGTTAGTGCATTTGCACTATGGGCGTGGATCCCCAGGTGTATCTTGTTTCATTTTAATCTTGTCGTTATCCATATTTCATGTATGCATAATGCATCATCATTTATGCAAACAATCATTCGTACCTGGTATTCCATCAATCTTGTTGTATCGAGCTATGTATCATATCACGTATTATAGAGAAATGCAATGCCAATTTCAACATAATGCAAACATATAGAAATGCACTCACCTTGGCCATTTATTAATATGTCTCACTAAGTTCTATTGATCATTTCCTTTATAGTACCTCGAACCTTCTTTTGATTCGGATCCAACTTCATTTATCACATGAATATAAATAAATATTTGTTAGATTCACTTCTAACAATATTTCAATTAAGCTATTTAATCATTCAACATAAAATTTTTCCATATATTTTTTCCTTCCTTATACTGTTCACAAACTCATTTTTGGTCCCTAATAACCATTTTGATCTTCAAATAATTCCTCCAAGCTTGCTAACCAACAGTAGACACAAATTGTCTCAATTTCCATTTTCTGTCAACTTGCACTACCATCAAAGATTTACTTCTACAGAGCAGAATACATACTGAATCTTAATCTCCTTTATACCGTAGAAACTAGATTCGATAACGGTTCTAACGGTATAAGCCAAATAATTTAATAAAATCTACAAAAATTATGAAAATTCAACAAACTCTCGTTTACAGGGTTGTCCTGACAGAAACTGTTCTGTAATTTTTCTGACCTTCATTCGATTAAAAATTAATATCTTTTAACTCGGAACTCGAAATCAGTTTCCGTTTGTTGGAAACGAAACTAGATTCGCCAAGATTTTCAACCATATAAACTAATAACCCATATTCAATTTGTACGATTTATGGCAAATTTTCAAATTCAAATTCCAGTATTGAATTTCGAAACAGATTACTATTCTATTTTCTAACATTTCATCACTTAAAAATTCATATCTTTTGATATATGAATCGAAATCAATCACCGTTTGTTTTAAACGAAACTAGACGAATAAATATTTACATCGTTATAAAATTCACCATCTAACCATTTTTTGTAGAATTTATGGTGAATTTTCAAACTTACTGCCAAATTTCAGTTTTCCTACACAACTTCCATAAATAACTTCAAACTTTATACTAATTTCTCCTTACTTTGCTATTTGTCAATTTGGTCCCCTTACTTGATTCAAACCACTAATGTATCACTTTCTTCATCAAATAATTATTCAAAAATAATTTCCTCTAATTTTTTGTTCTTTCCGAAATAGTCACTAAAAATGCAAAGATAAGGATTCAAGCTTCTTAACTTTGCAAATTAGTCCTCAAATCAATATTACTACTTGAATTCTATTATTTCAAATAAAATCAGATTTAGTCCTTCTTTAAAACCTCATTTATGAATTGGTCACTTAACTTTGACAATTTATCAAAATGGTCACTAACTCGATTTAACATCGGTTTTGCATTCTAACTTCAATTTCACATCTCCAACATCAATAATAATATAAATACACTATAAAAATCAGATTCGGTCCTCTAACTTTTAAGATTTCTAAAATGATCCCTATCTAATAAATTTAGGGTTTTACTTCCAAATAACAATTCAAGCTTACTAAATCATTAATTCAACATCACAAACCCTAAATTAAAGTTGAATCCATAAACCCTAATCATCTTCATAATAATCAAAACATGTAGAACTTAAATCCCAACTCAATATCATGATTTTAACATCATACTAACTTGAATTCAATCATGGAATCATAAAATCTCAAAAGCCCCAATTGATCCATAAACCCTAATTTCTTTCTCATGTAAATTCTCATCAATCAAGCATGAATTCCATGAATTATTGACATCAAAAGATAGAGCTTGAGGAGTAGAACAACTTTGCAGTTGAAGAGATTACATGAAGACCGAGTTTCGGGGCTTGAATCGAGCTTGGAAAAATTTCTCTTTCATTCCCTAGCTCTCACGTTTTTTGCATGAATTCATCTTTTCACCATTATTTTACACATATAACTATTAAATAAATATTAAATTTATTTAATAATGAAATTACAATTTTTCCCTTTTTATCCAATGGTTGAGATTGATTTTATCATCAATCAAGGGCCAAGATTTAATCTTCCATTTCCTCTTTCCAAAATTGCCCTTGTAACTTTTTAAATATTTCAAAATTGCCATTGGAGCCAAATAACCAATTTGCCCTCCAACTAGTTTTTATTTACTAGTTTGCCATTCTTGTAAAAAATCAAGTAAGTCTAGTTAGAATCCAACCAACTATAATAAAATATTCATAAAATAGTATTTTATTACTTTTCCATGGCTTTTGGATCAGCCTCTGAAATTTCAGTTCGATCCAATTTCCCGATATTCGTAAAAGACTTCTACTATGATTTTACCTTTTCCGAACTATCGGATTTATTCCAAAAATTCTATATTTCCATATTCGGGAAATAACCATTATCATCTCATAAAAACTTTCTTTCTTAAGGACTTAGACTGAATTTTTTTAACTCATTCTATTATCCCGATAATTATCGAAAATCTTCATAAAATAAAATTTATCTTAGAAATCCTTTATCGATAATTCATTCGAATATTCTTTACTCTTACTGAGTCCAAAATATCGATCAGAAAAACTTTTATGGGACCTTCCCGAAGGTCACCCATCCTTGTATTTCTCTAGCCTAAGCACGCTTAACAATTTTATTCGATCCAAATTCGGTACCTTTTTCTGCATCTTAATTCTTAAAACCAATACCAAGGTACCTGTTTCGATCCGATTCACTCTTATACTGAATAAAATTACTTGTTGGGAAAATTTACACTTTAGTCCCAAACTTTTCCAAAGTTTATACTTTAACCCCCTAAACTTTCAAAATTTACAATTTAGTCACTAGCCAAATTTTGGGATATTACACGATCTACTTGCAGTAAGATAAAGCAAAGATCCTATCATTGATCTATAAAGCTTTAAATCAACACACTTACCTCCTTCATCTTTGTCAAGCTTTGTGTAAGAACCCATTGGTGTGGCTTGAGGTTTCACATTCTCCAAGCCAAACTTCTTGAGCATGTCCTTGATGTACTTAGCTTAATTGATGAAGATGCCATCCTTCCTTTGTTTAATTTGGATCCCCAAGAAAAACGAAAGCTCCCCCATGATGCTCATCTCAAACTCACCTTGCATCAACTTAGCAAAATCTTGACAAAACAATTCATTAGTAGAACCAAAAATTATATCATCAACATATATTTGAACTACTAAAATGTCTTTGCCATTTCTTTTAATAAAGAGTGTAGTATCCACCTTTCCTTTATCAAAATCTTTTTCAATTAGAAAACTTGATAATCTTTCATACCAAGCTCTAAGAGCTTGTTTCAAACCATATAAAGCTTTTGAAAGTTTAAAAACATGGTTTGGGTAATTTGGATCTTCAAAACCGGGTGGTTGTTCTACATACACCTCTTCATTAATAAAACCATTTAAAAAGGAACTTTTGACATCCATTTGAAAAAGCGTGAATTCATGATAACATACAAATGCAAGAAGCATCCTAATACCTTCCATTCTAGCTACGGGTGCATAGGTTTCATCAAAATCGATTCCTTCTTCTTGAGTGTAACCTTGAGCAACAAGTCTAGCCTTGTTTCTCACTATGTTACCTCTCTCATCGAGTTTCTAAAGACCTATTTAGTTCCTATAGTAGACTTATTACTCGGCCTATCAACTAATGTCTATACTTGACTTCTCTTAAATTGATTTAATTCTTCTTGCATGGCCAATATCCAATAATCATCTTTTAATGCTTCTTTGATATTTTTACATGGCAAATGTAAAAGCAAGAAATAAACACGGACACGATGAAAATAAAGGTATGAAATAATAAATAAAATAAACATACAAAATAATGGAACCAAACGTCAAAAATTACAACACCCTGCCACATAAAAATTATACAAACTTATACATGTAGGAAAGGTACTATGTATATATATATATAATTTAAAAAAAAGCGTGTAAAAGCTAACTTTAGCTATAACCAATTTTATGTATACATATATATAAACCGCACGTTATAAAGTATAAATCCTATACATATACAAACATATATAAAATATATTAAAAACACAAGGAGCATCTACATACGTGGCAAACACATATTATGTCGAATACAAATCATATATTACCATCATATACTATCAAGTACCATGAAAACAATTATAATGTATGTCTATGTGTCCATTATACGTTTTAAAAAAAATTCTATGTCATACAACATATATACATCACAACACAACATTCACATGTCCACAATATAATAGAGCAAGAAATGTCAAATAACATAAAATGGGACTGCAAAAATACATATGCATGATAAACAAGGATTTCAGCACTGGATTCGGGACTCGATTGAACAAAAATAGAAACTTTAAGGTCCAAAATGGGAATTAAACCACAAAAGGACAGATCTATTAGAAAAAAGGATCAAATTAAAAACGTTTTGAAAACCACGGGGATGGGGGAGGCTATTTAAAAATACGAAATAGCTAAGGCTGAAAATTTTAAAACGCGAAGGGACTGGACGGTGAATAAACCATTTTGAAAACTGAATCCGGTTAGATTTAAGGACAAAATTGAGAGGTTTTGAAAACATGGAGGGACTGGAGGGATAATTTTAAAACGTGGAAACCCCTCCGCATGTAAATAAGGGAATGCAGAGGGTTTTATGAGGCAAAAAACCCTTTTTTTAAAACGAGAGCTTGAATAAAAGCTCTATTTCGGGCCAAAAAATGCCTTTGATATTCAAAAAAAGGAACCCCCTCCTTATTTTGGAAATCTCTCCCGAGTTAGGACCGGTGGCCTAAAAAAAACTCTTAAAACACTCTTACCCCTGCATCGAAGACATAAACAACGTTTGTTTTTCCAAAAAGCCTCCCCTCTCTTGTAGATCTAGGAGGATCGAAATTACATCCACCCTACCACGCAAAGCACCATTGCTGGCTCAACGTTTCAAACTCAAAGGCCTTGGCTTGTTGCCGAACAAAGGCAGTCCCGACGGTCACCCACTATGCTTCGAAGGTAAAAAAACCTTCTAAATCTGTGTTTTTTATTTGTTTTGTTTTTTTGGTTTCGTATGATGCATGCGAAGGGTGAGAGAGTACCTCAAAAGATCTGTTTTTTGTATTGAATTCTCCACGAAAAATCCCCTTTTTACAAGTTATGGACGTGGTATTTATAACCAAGTGTTACATATGAAATATGAAAAAGAAAAAAGAATTCTTCTGAATACTTTTGGCCGGATTCATGCAATATTCTAACTTTGCCGGTTTTGAGGTTCTGACATTTGGTTGCTTGCATGCCTTTTTTGTATTTTGCTATTCTAAGGTCTCTGACATTCTATGTTTTTTTGGCATTTCGCAGGTGTTCTCGAACGGGGAAGGTGAGGACTGGAGCGCTATTTAGTTTAGGGGTTGGTCCAGCATGAAACTGGTCGCGACAGATGGGAAGTTGGACGGTCACGAGGGAGCTGCATCGCGCATGGGCTTCACGTGCGCGTGAAAGAATCCAGCGGTCAAGGTGTGAACGCGTGGTATATGTAGAAGCTTCCCGTATTGATCCTAGATCGTTAGATCTTGTTTTAGATCTGACGGTTGTGATGTAGCTATGCATGAAAAATAGATGGATTAGGGTTTAATTTAGGGTTTCTTTTATTTTGGGCTCAAACATGTTACTGTGTAAAGTATTCATTTTGGTCTTTTTGTGTGTAACTTGGAATCTTAATAATATATATAGACTTGGACCTTATTTATTTTAAAACTATTTAATTATAGTGTTTTTGGTTTTTTTTTAATAATGATGTTATAATAATACCAATAATAATAATAAGTATATATAATAACAATATACAAACACATGATATAAATAATAATAATGACAACGATAGCTACGATTAGAAATGATGATAACTAATAATAAAATAAAACTAAAAACTAATAGTAATAGTAATAGTAATACTAATAAAAACAAATGGTAATACAATAAATAATGTTTTGTTGTTTTTTACATAAAATATTAATTAAAAGGTAATAATCAAAACCCATTATTTCAAAAACTAGCAAAATTGTAAAAGCGGGTCGAACGCCGGATAAAATTAGTGATTACAGCTGCCCTTCTTTGCTTACCATTGTAAAACAAGAATAAAGCAAAGACCATAAGCATTAATTTTATCCGACTTTCCTGTCTGAAGATTTCAAGCTGCAAGTCCTTCCTATATAGAACCGTTTGCCCTTCCTCTTCCTGAAATTCTAGAACTCTAAACTTTTCCCATGTAAGGCCTAAAGAAATAAAGCTCCTAAAGTGATGCCTCGATCCTTGATCGTCTTGGCACATAGTAGTATCTCGCTTTGAGATTTTTGGAATACCCTCGATCTTTATCTCCTTGGCATGGGGTGATACCTCGCCTTGAGGATCTCGCCTGATGATGTCCCAATTCCTGGTCATCTTGACAATAAATATCTCGCTTTGAGTCTTTTAAAATGCCCTCGATCTTTATCGTCTTGGCATGGAAATGCTTACTGCTTCTAAACAGCTAAAAGATTTCTTGATTCTTCATTGGTATCTATTTTTTCTTCCTTAGAATAAAGGATCCACTTTCTGTTTTTCACATACCTGAAAGAAATAGACACAATGATTTGATGATGTTAGTTAGCATGCTCCTACCCTAGGGATGCCTAACTATGCATGACAAATAAAATGTAGTTAATGCTCGGATGTTTTCTTCCTTGGCTTCTCATTTCGGCTTTTTCGCTTTCTTATTTCGAGTCTGGACATTCGTTGTTTCTCTTTGTGTCCGGACTCAGTCCTCTTTTTGACCTTTATATTCTCCAAAACTTTGCTCTAAAGTGCTCTTTTGAGTTTTCACTTTAGAGATATTTTTTTTGCATAAGCGCCCTTTCGGGTTTTCACTTTGATTGGCATTTTTTCTTTTTTTTTCTTTCTCTTTTTTATTCCTTTTTTCCTTTCCTTTTTCTTTTTTTCTCAGGGCGCCCTTTCGAGTTTTCGCCACTGGCTCTTCTGTCTTGGACCTTAATACAGAGGGTGTTCATTATTCTTTTGGGCAAATCTTGTCAGTTTTGCACGTCATGTCCTCTAGCCTTGACTGTGGCACACCTTCTTTTTGCGGAATCGATTTCTGTCTTGGAAAAAACCTGCACTTAATAGGTCAAATCATAGTAATGCCAAGAAATCCTTTGCTTTTCAATGATCTATGTCAATCTATTTGCGGGATGCTCATGAAATACGCAAAATAGAGGAGGGAACAAAACTTTCATAAATATAAGAGATGGAATAATTTGAAAGTCATGACAAACATTAGAAAATGAAAAAGTTATAAGTAGTACAGGGTGCAACATCCCCAACCATTGACTGTATGAATGATGCAAGAGCCCATCGACCTTGGTAGATCTCTTACTTGTCGTCCTCGACTAAAATTTCTGATATCAGAAAGGAATTCCATCACGCTTCAAAGTAGGGCCCTCCAACTAGAACAGAGCCTATCAACCAGATGCCAAACCTCAAAATTTATCTGAAACGTCCTTTTCAGATTTTTGGTTCAGATCCTCCTTTGGCTTCAAGACACCCGTTTTCGATTTCCCATCTTAAACCCTCATTTTTAAGCCTAGTACTTCTTGACGGAGTCTGAATTTATGGGGTTGCTCAGTTCTTCCCCATCCATCTCTGCCAGAATCAATGCTCCCCCAGAGAAGGCCTTTTTAACAACATAAGGCCCTTTCCAATTAGGTATCCATTTTCCCCGAAAGTCATTTTCTATTGGCAAGATCTTCTTAAGCACTAGATCCTCCTTTTGGAACTCCCTTAGGCGAACTT
Organism: Hibiscus mutabilis; assembly: GCA_019671005.1. Classification (NCBI taxonomy): domain Eukaryota; kingdom Viridiplantae; phylum Streptophyta; class Magnoliopsida; order Malvales; family Malvaceae; genus Hibiscus; species Hibiscus mutabilis. Next base: position 36,238,683 of record CM033736.1, read on the forward strand.
TCTTGTTATAAGCTTGCATCATCCTCTTTTGATACATTTGGCCATGACAAATGGCCCTTAATCTTTTTTCCTCAATGAGGTTCAACTGATCAATCATTGCTTGCATCCATTTGGGGTCATCCAACTTTGTCTCGCTCAAAATTTGAAGTGATGAAATCTCCACCTCAATAGGTAATACCGCCTCTGTACCATAAACCAAAGAGTAAGGCGTCACCCCCGTAGAGGTCCTCACAGATGTCCGGTAAGCAAACAGAGCAAAGGGTAGCTTCTCATGCCAATCCTTGAAAGTGTCGGTAGTCTTTGCTATGATCTTCTTAATATTATTGTTTGCCGCTTCCACTGCCCCATTCATCTTGGGACGATAAGTGGTGGAATTATGGTGCACGATTTTGAACTGTTCTCACACTTTGGTGATCACCTTGTTGTTTAAATTGGAAGCATTACGGTGATGATCCTTTCCAGCAAACCGTATCGACAGATAATCTTTTTCTTTAAGAACTTACACATGGTTGTCCTTGTGATGTTGGCATAAGAGGCTGCTTCTACCCACTTGGTGAAGTAATCGATAGCTACTAAGATGAAATAGTGCCCATTGGAAGCCTTCGGAGGTATTTGACCAATGACGTCCATCCCCCATATAGAAAAAGGCCACGGCGAATTCATGGTGTGGAGTGGTACAGGCGGGAATTGTATCTTATCGGCATAGATCTGACATTTGTGACATCTCTTTGCGTAATTGATGCAATCTCCCTCCATGGTAGACCAATAATACCAATATCTTATGATTTTTCTAGCCATTGAGAAACCATTAGCGTGGATCCCGTACAGACCATCACGTACCTCGACCAAGATAGTTTCTGCCTCATGATCATTGACACACCTCAACAATACCTGATCCTTACTTCTCTTGTACAAAACCTTTCCGTCGAAGACATAACCTGATGCCAACCTCCTAGTAGTTCTTTTGTCATTATCGTTGGCCTCCTTTGGGTAGACGTGGAACTTGATATACTGGAGGATGTCATGGTACCATGGATTACCATCATTCACTTCTTCCAAGTTATAACAATGGGCTGAGACCTCGAAAATCTGCATCTCAATTAGCTTCATCTCGGCCGTCGGGCTTGCTTCAAACATGGCGGCCAAAGTTGCTAAGGCGTCAGCCATCTGGTTATCTTCTCTTGGTAAATAGGAAAACTGACCACTTTGAAATTTTTAACCAACTCTTGGATCAAATTGTAGTACCATACTAGCTTTTGATCTCTCGTCTCCCATTCTTTCCGGAGTTGGTAGTTCACTAAAGATGAATCCCCAAATACCTGAAGTACCTTGACCCTTCTCTCTATGGTCGCCCGAAGTCCCATGAAACAAGCCTCGTACTCGGCTATATTGTTTGTACAAAAGAATTCCAATCTACTGGTAAAAGGGTAGTAAACCTCTTCGGGAGAAATTAACACTGCCCCTATCCCATGACTTAGGGCATTGAACGCTCCATCAAAATAAAGTTTCCGAGGCTCATTCTCTGAAACAAGCCTCTCTTCAAACAACGAACTGACCAAATCTTCATCCGAAAAGTGGAAATCCAATAGCTCATAGTCGTCTGAGGCACGGCTAGCCAAAAGGCCTGCCACCACACTTTCTTTTATCATATTTTGGCTCACGTAGATGATATCAAATTCTGACAGCAGCACTTGCCAACGGGCCATTTTCCCGGTTAGTGCGGGTGCTTCCATTAGAAATTTTAGTGGATCCATTTGGGAAATCAAACAAGTAGTGTGGTACAACATATATTGCCTAAGTCACTTAGTAGCCCACACTAGGGCACAACATAGCTTTTGGATTAGTGGGTACCGTGCTTCACACTCGGTGAACTTCTTGCTTAAGTAGTAGATGGACATTTCTTTCTTGCTAGACTCGTCATGTTGTCCTAGCACGCACCCTATTAAGTTCTCAAAAACTATCAAGTACAGAATTAATGGCCTATTCGGCACCGGTGCTACCAAAATCGAGGCATTGGTCAGGTACTTTTTGATCTTCTCTAGTGCCTCTTGACAATCTTCATCCCATACTCTCGAATTGTTCCTCCGAAGCAACCTAAAGACGGGGTCACAGTTATCGGTCAACTAGAAAATGAATCAAGAGATGTAATTTAACCTCCCCAAGAATCCTCAGACTTCTCTTTGAGTTTGAGGAGGTGGAAGGTCCTGAATTGCTTTCAGATTATCGGGGTCAATTTTAATTCCCCTCCAGCTAACAACAAAACCCAAAAGCTTTCCAGAAGTGACTACAAATGTGCATTTAGCCGATTGAGTTTTAACTGGTACCTTCTTAACCTTTGGAAAATCTTCCGCAGATTTTGAATGTGTTCCTCCTCGGTCATAGACTTGGCTATCATATCATCCAAGTATAATTCAATCTCATTATGCATCATGTCATGGAACAAGGTCACCATGGCTCTTTGATAAGTTGCCCCAGTATTCTTTAATCCAAAAGGCATTACCTTATAGCAAAACGTGCCCCACATGGTCACAAAAATGGTATTTTCCATATCTTCGGGGTGCATCTTAATCTGATTATACCCCGAAAAGCCATCCATGAAGGAGAACCACAAATGCCCCGCAGTATTGTCAACTAGAGTATCAATGTGAGGCGGAGGCAAATTGTCTTTAGGGCTTGCCTTGTTGAGGTCCCTATAATCCACACACATACGCATTTTCCCGTCCTTTTTTGGGCACTGGGACTATATTGGCCACCCACTCTAGATATTTGGCAACTTTAAGAAATTCGGCCTCGAACTGCTTCTTTACTTCTTCTCTAACCTTTAGTAACATGTCGGGTCTCATCCTTTGAAGCTTTTGCTGGACAGGCTTGTATTCTGGCCTTATAAGAAGCTTATGCACCACAATATTTATGTTTAAACCTGGCATATCTTGGTATGTCCATTCAAATACATCTCTAAATTCTAGGAGCAGCTCTATCAAGTCTCATCTAACCTTTGATGATAAAGTAGTGCCAATCTTGACCTCTTTCCTTTCTTCTTCGGTTCCCAAATTCAAAGATTTCTAACTCTTCCTGATGCAGCAAAATCTATTTCTCTTCGCTTGCCAACAATCTTAACAGTTCATCTGGGACCTCATATTCCACCTTATCATCCTCTTCGTCGATTTCAGCCGAGCACGAGGGTTGTTCTACCCCAGGATTAGATTTAGAATCATCCATACAGTTAATGTTAAAGGGTTTGCACGAGTTTGAAAGTATGTATTAGGAATAGAAATATTTTATGAAATAAATGAATAAATGAATGAACAAATAAATAATGAATGAAATGAATGTTATGTTTTCCATTTGAGAAATGCAGAAATCATCATTTTCATTGAAAGCAAAATAGAGTTGACATAGTAGCCCTTTTACAAAAGATCTCTATTGCTCTTGGGCAAAAGCAACAGGGTGGTTCTGAGCATTACTCTGACTTGGTCCTAAAAACTACAGGCAGATCCATGTTGGTCCAATTGTCGAGCTTCTCTCCCTGGAAGCATGGGCGAATCTTGACCGAAGGCTGGGCAGTCTTGTCACCCTCAAAGATCACATTGACATCCATCCCTTCCATAGCTTCACTGATTAACTCCTCATTAAGGATCTTCTCGTTCTCACGGTCGGCTTCTCAGACTTTCAGCATGGGATTCATAGTTCCCCCAAATACGAAGATATTCTTGAGACCCACATAAGTGATGAGAGTCTACGGAATCTCTTCTCCTCTGAGTCTAGCCTTTCGTTGTTCTTCTCTTCTCTTCCACTCTTGCTTCTTTTGTAGAAAGTTAGGCTTATATCCGAGCCCAAAGCGTCCATATTTATGGATAACACTTATAGCCCGCAGGAGACCTTGTAAACTCCTTCCCAAGCCTCTACCCCTTTTTGCTCTTCCTAGCGTCTCTGCCACCACCATCTTGGTACAGTTTGATAGCCTAGGGCATGGGATTCTGTTCCCCTCGGCAACGAAAGTGGCGATGATAAATTCAAAAGCCCTAAAGGAACATTTCATTTCCTCCTCATTGGTAAGGATGTGTGGTGCATTAGAGGTCACCAAAGCCACGATGTCTTGCTCGACGTTAATTGTTACTAGCTTCCTCTCGACGATGAACTTTAATTTTTGGTGCAAGGATGACAGAACATCACTGGTAGAGTGAATCCATGGCCTTTCCAACAGACAGCTGTAGGACAGTCAAATGTCCATCACCACAAAATCAACAGTAGACTCAGTCACACCCACGAGTAGAGGTACTTTAATTTTCCAAACCACGTCTCTTTGGGTCCCATCAAATGCACATACAGTATTCTGGCACGACTTCATGTGTGAGCTGTCAATTGGTAGGCGTTACAGAGTAGCCAAAGGCATAACATTTAAAGCGGAGCCATTGTCAACTAGCACTCTCAGTAGTACATGACCTTTACAGTGAGTGGTGATGTTTATGACCTTGTTAGACCCCCTACCAACCCCTGGTATTTTATCATCACTGAAGGTGATATGATTACAGTCAGTGATATGGCCTATGATCTGGTCTAGCTTATCGGTCAAAATATTACTTTCGATAAAAGTTTGGTTTAACACCTTCAACAGTGCCTCACAATGTTTTTCTGAGTTTAACAGGAGATAGAGCATTGAAATTCGGGCTGGCTGCTTTTTGAGTTGATCCACCATACTATACTCACATTGCTTTAAGAATCTAAAAAATTCTTGAGCTTGACCTCGGTTACTGGCTCATTAATCTTTGGAGGATTTTCTTCCCTAAACATCTTGGCGGGTCTAGGCTCGGTTGCCTTGCCTTTACCCTTTGGCTATTCCACAACTTTCGAAGCTTCTGGAGCATAACACCGACCACTTCTTATAAAATTCCCTACATCGTTTATCTTTTCGGGGTTTGATTTTATTGGTTCCTCTTCCGCGGGCTTCCCCTCCGCGATTGGCTTCTCTTTTTCTTGTGAACTTGAACTTCCTGGTATTGAGACACTGGGGGTGCAATTCCATGGTACCATCTGGGTATCATTGAAGTAAAAAAATATGCCGGAGCATAGATTATAATCTTAGGGACCACCATAGGGACCTCATCCCGTTATGTGTTTTCTTAACTTCGTTTGAGGCCAAGGACAAACGAAATTTTCGCACTATACTTGGTATCTGGTAATCTAGCGTGCAGACTTCTAATTCATTCCTTTCATCCTCTTTCTTAAAGAATTCAATCTCTTTATCCTTCATCAATTGCTGAACTACTCGGTGGAACTCTTCGCAGTCTTGTATATCGTGATCCCTTGGCTGATGGTACTCACAATATGGACAACAACCTTTTTTCACGACCACCATTCCTCGGTCAATGAGATGAGCCATACACAACTGTTGAAAGACCCACCTCATTGGTGATTTTATCCCGACCACTCTAACTTTTACTTTTTGGGCGTATTCTTCTTCCACGGTGTTTACACCTTGACCTCTATGATTTGGCAAGAGATTGTTGGCTGTGCTAGGCTCTCCCAAATGTAATACTCCAGTCTTGATCAAATTCTGGAAAAACTTTTTGAACGCTATACATTTATCAATCGTATGGCTCGGAATATCGGTGTGGTATTCGTAGTGTGCCTTGGGATCATACCACGACGAATAAGGAGGGTTGAAAGGGGTAACATGATGAGGCCGAACTAATTTCGCCTTGTACAATTACGAGTAGAGTTTATTATAAGAAATCGTAGCGGAGTGAAAGATTTGTTCTCACCTTCCTTTTAAGGCCATTTATCTTTTCTTTTATTGAAATTTTGGGAATTTTTGATCGTGGTTTGGGGCTGGGATATAGTTAAATTCTTGATAGCCTCATAGGTGTTGGTGTTATTAACCTTGCGATCTTTCTTCTTAAACTGCTTGCGTGATGGTTCCCCTCCGTCAATTCTTCTACTTTTAATGGCGGCTTCAATACGCTCGCTCCGGTCATTACCATTTTAGCAAAATTGCCAATAGGATTACTGATCAGACGATTGTATAGTGTCCCTTTAGCGTGTCCACGAACATATGAGAGATCTCATTTTCGCGAAGAGGCGGTTGGACTTGTGCCGCTATGTCTCACCACCTTTGGGTGTATTCATGGAGACTCTCGTTGCGTCTTTGCTCTAATCCTTGTAGTAAAAGCCAGTTGAGAACCATGTCGGTTATGTGTTTATACTGGTCGGTGAAAGGCTTGGCCAAATCCTTCCACGACTAAATCTGAGCTCGAGTCAACTGGTTGTACCACCTAGTGGCAGGTCCCACTAGGTTATCTTGGAAATAATGTATCAATAGCTTCTCATTGTTAGTGTACATGGCCATTTTTCGACAAAAAATGGTCTCATGAGCTGTGGGGCAAGTTGTTCCATCAAGAACTTGTATGGAATCTCCACATCAGGGACCAAGTTGAGATCTTTAACGTTCAGACCATAAGAACCGTCCTCGTCTTCCCTCACTCGAAATTTCTCTTCGAGGTCCTTTCTAGTCTCTTCCAACTGTTTGGAGAATTTCGCCTTCACTTGGTTCAACTTTTCCAATTCATCAAAGTTTAGGATGTTATCCCCGACATTCTCGGTAATTGCAAAAGTTACGCTCGACTGAGCTAGTGCGGAGGCACCAGCTTGATGGGATGAAACTCCCCTTTGCGAGGGTTTTGGTGTTGGATTGATGAAGAGGGGATTTTTGAAGATTGGAGAATACGAAGGGTCTCCCAGGTTTTGAGTAAGGTTCTCGGCATTCCCTTCCCCCTCGGATCCTTTCCTCAACTGATCTAGAACAATTGAGACATTTCTTTCATCATTTCCTGTTGGGACTTAATAATGGTATCTCTTAACTCTTGCTGTGCTCGCTCTAGCTGTCCCCTAAGATCAGGCTCCAGCTTGGCAAAACTCTCTTCCATTTTTCTGGCTTGTAGGCGAATGCAGTATGGATGTGGAATGGTTGCAATTTATCGCTTAAATTTCTGTCACGATATTCTCATTATTAATTATGTTGTATACTCAATTAATACAAATTATATGCAATATGCAATGCATGATGAATAAAATGAAAGGATGTATGCAAATAAAGGCATTGATTCCGTTAGTGATCACCCTTGAACAACTTTCGTTAAAGACTAAAAGGTTCTCATTACAAAGAAAGATAAACTTCTACAGATATGCCCCGATCCTAACTCCCAGCTCTTCGATAGCTTCAAGCAACTGAATGAACCTAGGTGCCTTCTCCATATCCGGAGCTATAAAAAGAAGAAGAGCTTCGGCTTTGTTGGCTAGGTCCCTCACATGCTGGGCTACTTCTTGCACTTGAACCATTAGGTCGGTGTAGTACTGATCCCGATCTTGAACCATGCGAGTAGCGTCGCAAAGTCGCCTCATCCAATAATTATCTCCTCCCTTGGTGGCTTCTTCAAGAACCACAATTCTTCTGAGATAATCCTGAACTGTAGCCTCTAATGTCTCAATCTGAGCTCGGAGCATTTCGTTCTCTTGCCGAGTAATTTTGAGCTCAAGAAAGCCATTTCGAGCACGGTATTCATGAAGGGACCGATCTAGCTCCCCAACCCTTTCTTCTAATTGAGCATTTCGGGCTTGGCTTTGACTCAAGCTCTCGAGGGTAGAGTTATATAGACCTTGCATCTCGAACAGTCGGTTTTTGCTCTCTTGGGCCTTTCTCTTCCATGGGGTAGCATCCATCACTTGTTTTCTTTTCTCAATTTCTTGCTTAGCCTTCGCTCTCTCTTGTTGTATTGCGATTCTAGCAATCTTCCTTTCATTCTCAACAGTTTGCTTGCACTTCTCCATCTCTTTCTCGAGTGCTTGCTTACCTTTCTTCCTTTCCTCTTCGACTAAGCGTATCCCGTTCATCCTCTCCTTTTCCACTGCTAGAAACTTCTTTCGATCGGTATTTCCTACTAGGGCTTGAAGTTTAAGGGTATCCTTTTGGTAGAGAACATTATTTTCCTCTAAATCCACAATAAGCTTCATCAATCGTTTGATAGTCCCGTCTCGCTCATCCACGTCTAGGCTAAGCCTATAAAGCTCACTTGTATGCTCGGTTTGCAAAGCATCCATCTTCTTCTTCACCTCTTCTAGTTTGCTTCTTAGGATGTCGGCCTCGAAGGTACTATTCTCAAATGCTCTTCAAGCGACATAGTCGGTCCTTGATCGGGCTCCAGGGTCTTGTTATTGATTCTTAGAGGCATCCAAAAAGTATAGTCCGGGGTAAACATGCATTTTTCATTCTCTTCGACCTTTATACGATAAAGGTGATCCCAAGCACAGGAAACCTCTTGAACCTTCACCCTATATTCTCCCTTGAGTGGAAATTCAGAAGTGCTTAAGCCAGTGGTGAGAGGCACAAACTGTTGTGACCCGAACTTCCTTGACACGAACAAAGGAGCACAAGTGATTCCACCGTACAATCCTATTATCATTAGCCAATCATAATCCTCGCACCTATACAAGAACTGAAGGACCCTACCGAGCGAAGGCACCCTCCACACAATGTCCTCATCTTGAATATTTTTGAAGATCGCCATCCATTTCGGTTTATCCTGCTCTTCCCACCATTCTTTCTCTAAATATTCTCGTAGTGGGGAAAAGTCTTCGAAAATATTTCGGGTAGAACCCTATTTGGTGTCTTCCAAAGATGATTCTGAATCCATACCTGAAGTAACTGTGTGTATCCCCTAAAATGCCCTTCTTCGTGCTTTCAGCTTGCGTTCAAAGAAATAAAAGTTTTAGTCAAGATTGCTGATACCGGATTAGCCTTTTTCTTTAACCGCTCGAACAAGTCTAAAATGGCTACATCAATGTTACCCAAAACTCTAGGGAAAATGATCAAACCATAGATCCCCAAAACGAATAAATCCACCTTTACACCTTCATCCAGGTGTGTTAGTATGACATCTCGAATGCACTCCCATGAAAAAGCGGTGTTGTCTCCTCGAACCTGAATCAATCCCTTGACCCAATCTTCGCTCATCCCGGCTATGGTTTTAAGCTTCAAAGGGTAATTCTAAGACCTTGCAGGCTTCGTGTAAATCCAACCTTCATGAATGTTTTTCTGATTAAACATGGTTGTGTATTCTTCGATTGTTGGCATCAAATCTTTCCCGTTAAAAGTGAAGCAACAGAAAGCAGGATTCCAAAACTGAAAGATGGCTCGGAGCATAGGCTGATTAATTCGAACATACATCAAATGTGCTATGTCACCATAATTTTCCCGGAACAAATTTTGCAATCGTCGGTCCTATCCTTCCCAATTCTGTTTCAAATCCCATAGGTCATTTTGTTGTAGACTAACATATGTATACCCCGCCACAATGCGCTCACTTGGTAGACTATCACCTTGGACCCTTTGGTTGACTTCGGACCAATGTCGAACGGCTGAGTTAATTTCTTCCTTTTTAAGGTACCTTCTATCCATGGTGAAAGATTTCAACTTGGCAAACCACTCGAATCAATACCTTCATGTCATGCAATGTATATATGCCAAATATATGCAAAACAAAATAAAACAAAGAAGAAACAAGTCAATACCGAATAAAATCAATAAACATATAAAATGAAAAACAAAAAATAAATCAGACAAACAACCATATTTACATTATTTCTAAAGAACTAGGTTTACCGCATAGCTCTAAAAGGGGTGGGCTTTCTATGTTCTCTACAAGCAATTTTGGTTCTAAACGGTACCCGAACTGTCCTAGCTGTCCTCTTCTAAAGAGTAGCAAGGCCCCCGGTCATCACCGATTATAGGCTCCTCTCAACCGAGTTCAATTCAAGGGGACCCTTTCGCTATGTCCGCATGGGGAAACAATATTCCCACGAAAACATAGGGTAGTCGAGCCCCGAAGGTACTCACTAGGCCCATACGGAGGAACAATATCCACACGAAAGCACTAGCGTTTTCCCCCCACTTAAAAGGAAGGGTTTAAATGTCAAATTTTAAATGCGTTAAAATAAACTCGCATTTATAAACGGATATTAATTTAATAGTCACTTTAATTCACAATTTTCGATATTAATAAAGCGGTAACTATATTTTTGTTTTTCTTTGAAAAGTGGCCTGACTTACTTTAGTTTTAAAAATTAAAACCAGTCCCCAGCGGAGTTGCCAACTGTAGTGACCTTTTTCTGAAATCCAAAATTTTAAAGTTTTGAATGAGATCACTAAAAAAGGAGTAACTAGTTTCCTTTTGTTATTTGGGAAAACACTTGGAAAATGGAAAATTCTTTAAAATTTCGTGTTTTTGGAAAAAAAATAAAAAATCGGAGTCGCCACCGGCCACTAAGGTAGGCCGGTCACCATAAAACTAGAGATTCGATCAAAAACAGGGTTCGGGAGTCGGTTACGGATGAGAGATACTTGACACCCCACACCGCCCAAAAAACTGGTACTGGCCGCTTTTAATTCCGAATAAAATAAACATACAAAATAATGGAACCAAACGTCGAAAATTACAACACCGTGCCACATAAAAACTATACAAACTTATACATGTAGGAAAGGTACTATATGTGTGTATATATATATATATATATATAATTAAAAAAGCATGTAAAAGCTAACTTTAGCTATAACCAATTTTATGTATACATATATATAAACCGCACGTTATAGAGTATAAATCCTATACATATACAAACATATATAAAATATATTAAAAACACATGGAGCATCTACATACGTGTCAAACACATATTATGTCGAATACAAATCATATATTACTATCCTATACTATCAAGTACCATGAAAACAATTATAATGTATGTCTATGTGTCCATTATACGTTTTAAAAAAAATTCTATGTCATACAACGTATATAAATCACAACCCAACATTCACATGTCCACAATATAATAGAGCAAGAAATGTCAAATAACATAAAATGGGACTGCAAAAATACATATGCATGATAAACAAAGATTTCAGCACTGGATTCGGGACTCGATTGAACAAAAACAGAAACTTTAAGGTCCAAAATGGGAATTAAACCACAAAAGGACAGATCTATTCAAAAAAAGACCAAATTGAAAACGTTTTGAAAACCACGATGTGAGAGGCTATTTAAAAAAGCAGAATGGCTAAGACTAAAATTTTTAAAACGCGGAGGGACTAGACGGTGAATAAACCATTTTGAAAACTGAATCCGGTTAGATTTAAGGACAAAATTGAGAGGTTTTGAAAACATGGAGGGACTGGGGGAGAATTTTAAAACGCGAAAACCCCTCCGCATGTAAATAAGGGAATGCATAGGGTTTTATGAGGCAGAAAACCCTTTTTTAAAACGAGAGCTTGAATAAAAGCTCTATTTTTGGCCAAAAAAATGCCTTTGATATTCAAAAAAAGGAATCCCCTCCTCATTTCGGAAATCTCTCCTGAGTTGGGATGAGCACCGCCGCACCGACTTCTGCTACTCGGTGCCGGTGACCTAAAAAAACTCTTAAAACACTCTCACCCCCGCGTCGAAGACAAAAATGACGTGTGTTTTTTTTTCCAAAAAAGCCTCCCCTCTCTTGTCGATCTAGGAGGACCGAACTTACAACCATCCTACCGCGCAAAATGCCCTTGCCGGCTCACCGTTTCAAACCCGAAGGCCTTGGATTGTTGCTAAACAAAGGCGGTCCCGATGGTCACCAACTACGCTTCGAAGGTAAAAAAACCCTCTAAATCTGTGTTTTTTATTTGTTTTGTTTTTTTGGTTTCGTATGATGCATGCGAAGGGTGAGAGAGTACGTCAAAAGATTTTTTTTGTATTGATTTCTCCCCGAAAAATCCCTTTTTTACAAGTTATGGACTTGTGAAATATGAAAAAGAAAAAAGAAATCTTCTGAATACATTTGGCCGGATTCATGCAATATTCTGACTTTGCCAGTTCTGAGGTTCTGACATTTGGTTGCTTGCATGCTTTTTTTCTATTTTTCTATTATAAGGTCTCTGACGTTATGTGTATTTTTTTGGCATGTCGCTGGTGTTCCCGAACGGGGAAGGTGAGGACTGGAGTGCTGTTCAGTTCAAGGGCTGGTCCGGCGTGAAGCTGGTCGTGGTAGACGAGAAGTCAGACGGTCACGAGGGAGCTGAATCATCGTGCGTGTACTTTACGTGCGCGTGATGGAGCCCAACGGTCAGGGCGTAAACGTGTGGTATATCTAGAAGCTTCCCGTATTGATCCTAGACCGTTAGATCTTATTTGAGATTTGACGTCTGTGATGTGGCTGTGCATGAAAAATGGAGGGATTAGGGTGTAATTTAGGGTTTCTTTTATTTTGGGCCCAAACGGGCTACTGTGTAAAATATTCATTTTGGTTTTTTTTGTGTGTAACTTGGACTCTTAATAATATATATAGACTTGGACCTTATTTATTTTAATACTATTTAATTATAGTGTTTTTGGTTTTTTTTTCTTTTTGAATAATGATGTTATAATAATACCAATAATAATAATAAGTATACATAATAACAATATACAAACAAATGATATAAATAATAATAATAACAACGATAGCTATGATTTGAAATTATGATAACTAATAATAAAATAAAACTAATAACTAATAGTAATACTAATAAAAACAAATGGTAATACAATAAATAATGTTTTGTTGTTTATTTTTACATAAAATATTAATTAAAAGGTAATAATCAAAACCCATTATTTTAAAAACTAGAAAAAATGTAAAAGCGAGTCGAACCCCGGATAAAATTAGTGATTACAGGGCAAGCTTTATTGATTGTTATTAGTTATTGCATCACACTGGAATCATTGGTTCATCGTTTGTGGTGCAAGTCATTGTAAATATTGGTCTGATCACTGTATTGTTCATCGGTAACGCTTTCCGACTGGATTTCTACAGGACTGGGAAAGGGGTGTTACAGATATGCTCCTCGAGCATTAATACACCTCACCAAAAGGTAAGTGGCTCCAAGCCAAGCTATCAAGAAAATACCCCCAAGGCATGACACTAACGAACATGGTTTACCTCTCGATTTATCATTAGAGTTCTCTAGAATAATCAAGCAATCTTCTATCTCATCTTGCTTGCATAGAGGGGTGAAATCTTGACTTCCTCAGTTGTTCAATTTATTTTACTTTATTGGGTGTCTATTAAACCATAGCCTACAATTTATCAGCCTCTCAAACTCAAAACGAACATTTTCGAGCAGATTGCCCAATTGGTACCGATACCTGAACTTGTGTATTGATACGGTCACCCGGTATCGGTACTTACCCTTTACATACCGATACACGAGCTCTAAAGGAGAAAAGTCGATAGGCACTCAATACCGATACTCGAGGTACGACCTCAGTTTCGATATGTTCCCAAGCATACCGATACGAATTTTACTCATTGGAATCTCAATCCAATAGCCCGTACAGATACAGCTTGAACATCATACCGATACAGCTTGAATCTCGTACCGATACTCCACTCATGGTTCATCAGTGTTCTTCCATAGAAAATGGGGTACCAATATGAACATCTCGTGTACCGGTACTTGAGCCCAAAATTTGCTTCCTAAGGCTTAAAAGTCACTCTTACTTATCTATAAACATCCCAAAATCACCCCAAGTGGTTACTAAAATTTACTAGAGTAATTATGGGACTATTGGAGTCATTTAACATCTATAATACCAAAATCACTATTTTGATTTCCTAGGGCATGTTTCACCCATACAATACCCATAACCATAAAATCAAGCAAGGCAATCACTTTATGATCTTCAAGAATATATAGGAGTAAGAGATGTACTGACCTTTAGAAACCAAATCCCAAAATGTGCTCGTATTCTTAGCTTCTTTAAACCCTCCTCTTTGTCCCAAGTTTGAAGAAGCTTCCCAACCACTTTCCTTTTCCAACCAAACTTAGAAATGAATCAAAGCTTAAACTAAAATCTAGGGAATGATCTAGCTACGGATTTACAACTTTAAATCCAAGGAAAAACTCTAACAAGCTTGAATAACAAAAACCAACAAAATGACATCTTACCTTTCCACCATAATATTATGCTTTTCTTTAAGCTTATGTGATTAGGATTAACATACTTGAATCTTCGATGGAAGAAATAATGAAGAAATCTTGAATCTTTAGGGGTAGAAACTATGGTGTCTTGGAGAAATGAGGGAAGAACGAAGAGAAAAGGGTGGGGAGGTGATGATATCACTATGTCCCCCAACCCCCACATGAAAGACAAAATAAATAAAGATGGTCAACCTTTTTAAAAAAAGGTAAAATTGCAACATAAAAGCCTCAATTTTCACCCACGTCACAATTTGATCACAACCCAAGACCATGTACATCAATTCTCATCAAATAGGGCCTAAACTTGTCTCAAGGGATCCTATTACCCAATCCAACATGAATGTCCTTAACCTGGGTCAATGGCCAAACGTTGACTCAAAAATTTGGGTCGTTACAACTCTCACCTCCTAAAAAGAAATTTTGTCCTCAAATTTAAACAAAAGAAAGAGACGCAACTATCACAAATCAAGTTATTCTTCTATTTCCCACACGTTCACTTCGAATCTAAGGTCATTTAACACTGAAGTTCTCAACTCTTTTTCGTATACCCTTAACGATTCATTTCCAGCAATCAAATTAGCTCTCGCATTGATCTCTAAATCGAGACGTGAGATAGACCCGAAAGGTACTATCTAAGCATTGGCACAAGGAAATTATTTTGGATAAGTCTCATCTCAGGTAACAATACTTAATAGTAAGCCGTCGATCCAATCCTCCCTACCATCATCAGTGGTTTAAAACCTTTGAACTCAATCTCATTTACAATGAGAGAGTGAGACCTCTCAAATATGTTCTACTAGAAGTACTTCATTTTCTATTACTTACACGATGATCCATATGCTTCAAGGATACGCAAAACTTCTAACGATCGAGCTAAAGTCGATCTATATTGGATCTACAACAACTTTCTCCAACTTGGTTGTCCATGACAGAAACTTAGCATCGTACTTCAATCGAACTCGGCCCAACTCAACAAAATCCTAGTGGATGGTCATACAACCCCACAATCGAGCCACTTAACTTCAATGAAAAGATGTGATGACATTTCATTAAGTCCCCAAAGACTCAAACGGTTCTCCCAGCAAAGTTTGATGTAACACAAGAATCTCATTTCTATCTAGCTGTAGCCGACAAACCACACTTTCACCGCGTTACTCTAATGATTTACATACTAATTTACCGTATATGAAAATAACCTTCAATTGATTCAATAAAGTGAAAAGATTCAACTCATAACACTTCGATTCTCAAACGTTCATGCACAATCTTCAAAACTAGTCAATTGATTAAAGTGTCTTCGACTTTAAGAAACAGGTAACGGTCCTTGACCATTACTCACTAGCTTGCAACATTCAATGCCAAAACTCCTCGATATGCCACTCTTGACAACAACACATGCATGTCCCAAGGTGAATTTCTCGATGACGACAATTGCGTTCAACTCACTTTTACAATTGAGTCCTCCCATTAAAAATTTAGTCGGTATCCCATAGGGGAGGTACACCGACACTAAACTCGCCATTACCTCTATCATGATTTTTTGTTTGAAATCAGGAGGTAAGCCCGTCGATTCCCCAAAAATTACATCAATAACCTCTAAATTGTCTACAAGCTCTAAAGCTTCAGACTCTCAACCCTTATATCTACTACGTGGGTTAAGAATATCTCATATCTTACCAAACCATCTCTGACAATCATCACCGCTAGGGGTGTTTAAAAATATCCGACCAGTCAGATTCAATCTGATTATCCCTTGATCCGATCTGAAAATTCGAATATCTGATCTGATTTTTATTTTTGGATCATATATCTGATCCGATTTTAAAATTTTTGGATTAGATAAAAATCGCAATATTTCAAGTTTCGGATTATCTGAAAATCCAAAAATTTAAAATTTCATGAATATTAATCTTGTTATATTTAATAATTTGATGCTTTTTATATCCAAAAATTAAAAAATAGAGATTTTTATAGATGTGAATCTTGTTATATTTAGCAATTGGTTGTTTGTTATATTCGAAATTCTAAAAATTTCATAAATACGACCTTCAAATTCAAACAAAAGTTAAATCAAATTATATTTTCGAATAATCAAATATACTTTTTTTATTGGATATGGATCACTATATCGTCAATTTGAAAAACTGGATATCCAAAAAAACTTGATCATATTCGATCCGATATTCGACAATGAACACCCTTAATCACCGCCACATGGAATCACACTAGGGAGGTAATGATCTCTCATGTCCATTACCAAGAACTTGGTTCACTTATAACCACGAAGCTTCGAGACTCATGCTGATAGCGGTTGTCAAAGTCGTCAAAAATAAATATCTACTCAAATTAACTTGTAGTAGTGATAAGAAGAGTCAAATCCACAAGGAATGGTAAGAGATTAAGTTTAATAGAAAATAAATAAACAAGTAAAGTAAAAGGGGGATTTGTGTTATGATTGAATAAAAAACTAATGAAAGAAAGCAATTAAAAATAAAGAGGAATTCAATATAGAGATGGATGATTTCTCTTCTCCTCGTGACCCTATTTATAATAGAGGTCATTTACATCAATTAGGAGAAAGAATTATTATAAGATTTAATTTAAGACTCTATCATACTCCAAATATAATATAAAAGTGAAAGTTTAACTTAAAGTAGAATTCCTCTTCTTGTGTTAAGTGCTCCTTAGAATCCAAATCCAACTAAAACTTCTCTTCTAAGCATGTATTATCCTTTAACTATCGAAATCCCTATAAAAGTCAAATACTTGTTAAAATATAGATTTGTGGTTGGATTAGAACACTAAAATATATGTATATATCTGTGAAAAATATAAAAATATTAGACTTATCATATAAGCCCACACTTAGATTATGTTTATCCTCAAACATATTGAAATTCAAAATTCAGGGTCCTTTCGATAAATAGATAGGATAAGAGAAGTAATAAGTCCATGATTGCAATTTAGTACAAGTAAATAATACCCTAATTAATTATCATGAAGTCAAACATGGAATAAAATTAAACACACTCACAAAGGATTCAACCAATTTCGCTCAAGGTGTTTAAGGGACAACAACACTCAAGTCAAAGCATGGAAAATAATCTTACCATAGGCTTGCAAATATATCACATCTCCATCACTGAGTTGGGCTGAATTACAAGATCAAAAGGTCTTTGAATTTGGTTGTAACAGGCTGGGGACAAGGTATGATGAGAAAGACTTTTGGACTTTTTGAATAGAAGAACACACACTTTTATTTTGCTCAAGTTTATACACATGATATTTTGGGAGAACGAGGATTCTATCTTTTTCTCACTTTTATTTTTTCTTTTTCTTAAATCTTCTTTAAGTAAGTGTAGTGTGTATTTCTTCAAATTCGGGTTCAAATTGGGGAAATCAACAAAAAGGAGTATGGCTTATAATATGGTTAATTTCCAAAAAAATGGACTTAGGCTCAAAAGTGGTTCTCCGATGGTTATATTTATCAAGGTAGGCTTTTTGGCTCAAGGTTCATACCTGAGTGCCTTAATCATCTCAAGTAATTCGATCCTATGTGGTCTAAACACGTATAACATTGCAAGTTCTAGAAGAAACTAATCATGCTTGACAATCACTAAATGAAAAAAAAATGTACAACATAAAAGATGTATGTTTATTAGGCTCAAATCTCACAAAATGGATTATGTTGTGTCCAATTTTATCTATCCAACTATCGAATCAATTAATCAAGCAACGATTTGCAAGGCTAAAAGTTCATATCAATGCTAATTTACTCCCCATATCAGTCTCATTTTTACTTTGGGATCCCAAATCTCAAAAATTTTAACATGTTGATTCTAAGAAAAGTTTTCAATGTGAAAAGATTTTTTCTAATTCATCAATAAGAATAAAATTCACATATTTCCTTCCTATTAACTTCGACAAACTAAGCAAGATTCCAACAAAAAATTTCAACCAAAAGCCTCCACCCCCACACTTAAACTGAACATTGTCCCTAATGTTCTAAAATCATCATGCATAAAATAAAGCAATAAAAGTTTTTAGGGAAAAGAATGCTCCCTTATTCAGCACGTGATGGTTCATGGTGTGGATGGGAAAAAAGAAGTGTGGGCACATCTAAATTATGAATTGCTTTTGTTTTTGCCTGAAGAACATGAGGTGTGACTGCATTTTTTTTCCATTAGTGCTACTCCTTGTACCTAAAAAGAAAAAAACTCTAAAAATTCATAAAAAAGAATATTAAAAAAATTAAAATAAAATCATGGGTTGCCTCCTATGTAGCGCTTTTGTTTAAGGTCTTAGGCTAGAAGTGACTCACTGTTATTTCATATCATGGAAAGCTAGAAGATGTTCGTCGGCAAGTTTGTCTTTGATTGATTTAGACACTTACTCTTTCCATGGTGGATGCCAGAAAGGTTTGTCGGGAGGCTCAACTTTGGTTGGATTGATTCTTGGATCCCAATTGATTTTTTTCTTTAGATGGCTTGGAGGTACCCTCGACTTTAGAGAATATCTCAAGCATTTCTTTTTTTGTTCATCATTTTTTTTGTCTTTTCAAACCTTTGAATGAATGGAGGTGAGATCATTATCGGATTGATTTTTGGTTTTTCTTCAACTTCCTTCTCGATTACTTCTTGTATTTTTTGTTCCTTTCTCAGGGAAGGGAGTGTTCAAAAAATTGAATTGTCTCATGGGTTTTGATGAACTTCCTTTTTCCCTTTCATTTTCCTTCGATTCAGAAGGGGCTGGATCCTGCAAATTCTTCTTACAACTCAAAGTAATAGAACTCACATTTTCTTTAAGATTTACAATTGTTTGTGAGGATAACTTACTTTGATATTCGAATTGACTAAGAGACTAGGTGATTTAACTTACCTGGGTTTCAAGATTTTTAATACTTGACCTTGTCGCTTGTTGAAATTGTTCCAAGTTGTGGGCAAGCTTGTACACAATATCTTCCAAAAGGGGTTTTTCGATGATGATGGTTGTAGCTCGCAGAAAGTACCTTGTTGATCCGGATATGACATGTTGTCATAACTCAAATTATGATGATTTCTCCACTATGGATTGTAAGTGTGTAAGTATGAATCGTAATTTCTTTGACCATAAAATCCTCCAAAGGTGGTGGCATAATTAGTAGTGCCCTCTTGGAGTTTGGGACACATGTCGGTAGGATGTCTTGTACTTGTGCAAAATCCATAAGCTTTGACTTGATGTGTATTGCCTGCAGACATTTGTTGAACAAGAGAGGTAAGTATAGAAACTTGATTTTCAATATTGGAAATACTTACCTCATTAACCCTCCAAGGAGTGTTGTCTTGAATCGAACCAAATCGTTGAGAATTGGTTGCCATGACACTGATCAACTCGTAACTTCTTTAGGAGTTTTGTTTAATATAGATCCCCCACTTGTTGTATCTTATATTTGTCTCTCTATATGTAGCAAACCTTCATAAAAGCATTGGATGAGAAGTTGATCAGATATCCCATGTTGTGGACAACTAGCACAAAGTTGTTTAAATCTTTCCAGTAGTCATGTATTGACTTTGAGTTTCTTTTTTTTAATTCCACATACTTCTCTTCTAATATTGGCGGCTCTTGAAGCAAAAAAATACTTCTCAAGAAAGAGTCTCGCCATGCCTGTCTGTGTCTTAACTGATCCAGATAGTATGTAGAATAACCAATCATTTGCATTGTCGGCCAAAGAGAATGGGAATGCTCGCAGCTTCATTTGATCAATTGTGACTCCTTGCAGCTTCATGCTCGAGCATACTATATGGAATTCCTTTAGATGTTTGTGTGGATTCTCGTTCTCAAGTCCCTTGAAAGTTGGAAGAAGGTGAATTAGTCTGGACTTGAGTTCGAATGGTGCCTCTAGATCTTGGTAATCAATGCAAAAAGGTTGTTTCACTGTTAGCTCTGAATCTCTGTAATGTCTTTTCAATTGTTATTGACCAGTTAAAGAGAATATTTTATCTTTCTTTGTCCCTTCGTGGACATTCGATAAAATTGGATTAATACAGAGAAGATTAGTATGCCCTTGCGCAAGGATGACACGCACAAATCGAGAAATTGTCTAATTTTTTTATTTGTGATTCAAAAAAAATTTAATATGCAGTTCCGAAACCTGTCATCAAACTCTGAAACCCGAACTACTAACCAAAAATTGTAACTATACTTTAAAAATTGTTAGTTTATTTATCATGAACATTATTATGGAATATTTTAAACATTACCACAACATTGTTCTGGAACATTTTAAAGAGTTATAAATTCTGAAATTTAACAGAAAATAAAAATTTTAAAATTATTTGCTTGAAGATTCATATTATTATACTTACCATATTAAAAATATACTCCTCAAATTAAAAATCACGATTTAAATAATGAAATGAATAATAAATTTGCATAGAGTGAAGGAAAAAATAGTTTATAGGACATGATGATCGTATCATGAAACACCAAATTATGAGGATTTCTACGCAATAAAATCTAGGGTATTCCTCGTAATATGCTATGCGTGTATTTTATTTTCTTAGCAAAATTTTATAGAAATATTACAGAACCATGCTTTTCTTCTTTTATTTAAACATTAATTGAACACTAAACTCCTACACCCAAAATTTCAGCCCTAAACTAGTGACATCAACCTATAGGCTATAATCCTATAACCCCTAAAAATATATCATCACCTAACATATGACTTCTTCACGTATCAGTATAATAGACTATATACCATAGAGACATCTACTATAGACTATATTAATAAAAATATTATAACGTTTGGTATATTATATCTACATTGTAGACTATAGACTTTATAATTCTTCAAATAAATCTCATATAGTAAGCTAAACAGTAAACCTTACACCATACATAATAATGTCATCAGCCACTAACTGTAAACTACACCATAAACCCTAAACCATTAATAGTAAGCAATCAATCGTAAACCATAAACCCAATTCCATAAAAATGCATCTCATAAACCAATAACCCTAAAGTACACCATAAACCCGAAACAACTACCACTAAGACATAAATCGTAAACCAAAAACCTTAAAGCCATAAAAATTAATCTCATAAATTAATAACCGTAAATTACAACATAGTAGTTACTCTTACCGATTTTGGTTTTACTTCTGTAGGGTTTAGGTTAAAAATTAAATCTATGGAAATGGGATGAACAAAAATATCACCATATTGAAATTATTATGGTACAAATTAAAATTTAGGAACAAAATATGCTATTGTTTGTGAGAATAGACACGTAAAACGTGTGCTGAAGGAATATTTTGGATTTAAATAGAGTATAATAATACGACGAGTATCGAATGTTTCTGGACAAACATAAAATATTACATGTTTTAGTAATGATTTCAGTTTAGGTTTTGCAATATACGTAGCGAAACCCATATTCATAGGTTCGAAAGTAGTTAAAATTTGTGGTTCCCACTCCGAAGTCTCTTTCACGAACCGTTACTGGAACGAACGCATAACAAAATAAAGGGTGATCAAAAAATTATTTAAAAATTATATTGGCGGTTCCATGGATTTCGAAATTTGAAATACGCATGTTCCCAATATAAATGAGTCTTTTCACTATTATTTTCGAATCTCTGTAACCCATTCCGATACGTCATTAGCAGATAAGTCTTTTCAATTGTTGCATTGGGCAGAACAGTTTGTAGATAATTCTTATTACGCAACTCCGAAATCGATTCTTAAATTCCAAAACCAAGTTAGCCTAAAAACACAAAATTTGAACTATACTTTAAGGATTTAAGGTTTACTTATCATGAATATTGTTCCAAAACATTGTTTAATTGTACCGAAACATGTTTAAATGTAGGAACTGTAAAAGTAGGACCATATCCCCGTGAAATTATTTTTCTATTATAAATAAATCCTAAACGCCGGGTTCGGTATTCCTTTTTCTATTAAAAATAGGCCATACTTTCATACCCTCATCAGTTATTCTTTCCTTCCTAGTTTTTGTCTCCGTAGACAGAATTATATGTGTGTTTATTGTTTTATACTGGTGGTGATGGCTACTATGCAGAGACTTCATTTTCTAGATCCTAGAGGAGTGATGATTGTTTTTAGGTTTTTGTTGTCGACAAACAATGGTATTTGGAAAGCTATGATTAGCCATTTGTAGGGATGAACGCCAACAAACATAGTATTTGAAAAACCTTGGTCTCAAGATTTTTCAAATACTATTATTTGTTGTTGTTTAGAACTACATCGGGAGGTGGCTAATGCAAACCAAAGTCTCCCATGTTTGCACAATCATAAGACCAAGGTTGAGTGCACCAGATGGTCTCCAAGATCGCACTATAGAAGCTCTTGATTTGCGTTGGAAATTTACCGTATGGAAATTTACGGGATAGAAGGTGCAAAACTCAAAGTGGCGGTATTCATAGGGAAAATGTGGTTGTTCATATTAAAACCATAGATGTTGAAAAGATTACCAACCAATAAGTTGTTGTTTCGTCTGGAAGTAAAAAACCTATAATGTTACAGCTTGTTCTTACAGTTTAAGTTGGGCTTTAATAGCATCAGTACTGATTTAGGTAATCCCATGAAAGGAACTTTTAGGTATTTATTTAATTCAATCTAGTCCCAATTTAGGTTATCCATAAAATTCAAATTGTACCTTTTAAATATTTATATTCATTTGTAATTTATACGATTTGAACTAAATTACAAACATTATAGTGTTGGACTAAGTTACAAAAGTAAGAAATAAACATGGGCCAATTTTGGAGAAAAATATAATTTTATGGACTAAATTGAACAAAAATTACACCATTTTTACTCTATTGTACAAAATTATAAAAATTAAAAATAAATGTGGTTCAATTTCATCCCTTAGCCCTAAACTCCTAAAACCTAAATATCATAACGTATGGTATATTATTAGATTATAGACTATAGACTGTATAAGGCTTGAAAATAATCTCATACTCTAAGCAAAACACTAAACCTTAAACCATACAAATTAATCTCATAAACCACTAACCCTAAACTAATCCATAAACCCTAACCCATTAATATTAAGTCCTAAATCATAAACTATAAACCTTAATGCCATACAAATTTATCTCGTAAACTAATAACCCTAACAACTATGTATACTAAGACCTAAATCATAAACCATAAACCTTAATGCTATAAACATTCATCTCGTAAACTAATACACCTAAAGTGCACTATAAACCCTAAACCACTAACACTACGACCTAAATCATTAACAAAAAACATTAAATCCATGAAAATTAAATTCATAAACCAATATCCCTAAATTACATGGTAGTAGTTACTCTTACAGATTTTTGTTTTACTTCTGTTGGATTATTGTAAAATATAAATCTTAGGAACTAAAATGAACAAAAATATCACGATTTAAAATATGAAGGATACAAATTAGATCTTAGGAGCTAAATAATACATTAAGAATGCTCATGTTTATGAGAATGAACAAGTTAAATGTGAGGTGAATGAATATTTGCTGTTAAAATATAGTATAATAATACGAGTATCGGATGTTTGTATATAGAGTCTCAAACTTTTCACGTAAAACCTAATATATTACATGTTTTACTAACGATTTTAGTTTACTTTTCGCTTGATACGTATCAAAACCATGTTCATAGATTCGAAACTAGTTATAATATGTGGTTCCCGATCTGAATTGTCTTTTTCGTTGTAAAATTAAATGTGATATAAATATGAAAACAATACGGTTTTACTTTAGAACGTGTGGAAAATTAATGTGTTTTGCTTAAATAAAAAAATTAATATGTAAGTATTTTCATAGTCTTTTTCGAATCTCTATCGTCCTGATATGTCAGCATCAGATAAGTCTTTTCAATATTTACATTGGGCAGAACAGTTTCTGGATAACTCCTAAAAGTAGTTCCGAAACCGATTAAAAATCCCAAAACCAAGCCTACCAACCTAAAATTCGAACTGCGCTTTAAATATTATCAGTGTATTTATAATGACCATTGTTCCGAAACAGTTAAACTCGTAACAATATAGGTTTAAATATAAGACATATTACTCTATTAGCAATTCCAATTTAGCATAGGACTGTATCCCCCTAAAAATCTTTTTTCTATTATAAATAAATCCTAAACACCGGGTTTGATAAACCTTTTTCTTTTATAAATATGACTCCTTTTGGTCCCTACTGTCATACCCTCATTTGCGATTCTTTCCTTTGTAGTTTTCATCCCTACTTCATTTTATTGTTCCTGGAGGAGTGGTGATTGTTTTTAGGTTTTTCTTATCCACAAACAATGGTATTTAGAAGGCTGTGTTTAGCCATTTGTAGAGATGAACAGCAACGGACAAAGTATTTGGAAAACATTATTTCCTTAGTCTCAAGATTTTTCAAATACTATTGTTTGTTGTTGTTTGGAACCATATCGGAAGGCAGCCCATGTAGAGAGGAGTCTCAAAGATTGCAAAATCATGAGACAAAGGCTAAAATTCCAGATGGTATTTGGAACTACATCAGGAGCCGGCATTCATAGATCGGACTATTGAAGCTGTCGATTTGCGGTGGAATTTTACCTTTATCCCTATATATGTCAATGAGGGTGTTCGTGCCATAAATATTATCCAAAATGTTTTTAGGGGTTCGTTTTGTTCTCGAAAATTTAACATTAGGTTGTTTGGTTTATTTTGTACGAATGTAAGATTACATGTTTGGTTGAGGGAATATAAGATTACTTAGTGATAAATAAAATATGTATTGTATATTATATATAGATTAGATTATATATAGCTTACTATAGAGTAGATTAGTAATAAAATCATAACGTATGGTATATTATATATAGATTTAGACTATACAATATATAATGTTTGAAATTTATCTCATACACTAAGCCATAAAAATTAATCTCATATACCAATAACCTTAAAGCCATAAAAATTAATCTCATATACCAATAACCTTAAATACAACATAGTAGTACTTAATCTTGTCAAAAATATAATTATTAGGGTAAAATATAAAGCTCATGAACTAAACAATATGTTTGACCGGTTAAATACAATATAATAAAACACCAAGTATCGAACGGACAGTCGTATACAGTTTCATACGTTTCACGTTAAACATAAAATATTACATGTTTTTCTAACTATTCTAGTTTAGGTTACACTTGAAACGTATTGAAATACTATTACATAAGTTCGAAACTCGTTTAAAATGTATGGTTCTCGCTTCGAAATGTATTTTTTGTTATATACTAAACGGTGCATTAAATGTAACATGAAAAAGCAATTACTGGAAGAAGGCGTAAAAAAATTAATTTGTAATTTGCCGTGTTAAAAACATTTTCAAAAGACGCATGTTCCCAATATAAAATAATCTTTTCACTGACAGTTTTCCTAAATTACTCTAAATCATTTTCCATCCTTTCATAATCCTTCAACTCTGCCGTCGTAGCCAGCCTTGACTCATCTTCCCTCTGTATCCTTGACTCATCTTCCCTCTTCTTATTGAGAAATCATGGTCTGACAACTCATAGTAACTCGTCGCAGGCAACAGGCTCCACGAATAGAGATAAAACCTAGTTCTTTATCTTATCCTTCTCCTCTACCATCTCCTGAAGAAAATACGACAACCTTTACTGATACGACTTGGTTAGAGCTTGAAGATCTTGATTTTTGCTTATACATACCCAATAATATTCTCACAGAGCGGTACAGACATATGGTGCAACAAGAACTTATTTTGGAAGAAGGTTTGGAGTTCACTCCAAACTACCGATATAAATTCTAGGCCGACATGCATGTTATTATCAGCACACAGGGCTGGGAGGATTTCATCCGTCAACCAGGGAAAGTTAACGCTGATTGGGTATATGAATTCTACATTCTTGTTGAGTACCTAGATAACGGAATAGTTTATGTTCGTGGGAAAATTATCGAATTCTCAGGTGAAGTAATTGCAGACCATTACAATTTATCTATAATCGGTGGCACACATATAGACTTTGTGGCCAATACGACTGTCGAGACATACGCGCAAGTACTTCATGAACTGTGCATTTTCAGCACTATATGGATCCTACGTGGTCGTAATTCTAGAACTGTGAAATGGGAACAACTCAACCCGGATTCAAAGTTTTGGATGCAATTCATCCACAACCACATCCTTCCAAAAACAAATTGATCCAATGTTTCATGCTGACATCTGATAGTCTTCCATTATATACTCAATAATAGGGGAGTAAATCCATACGAGTTCATCCACAAAGCCATAGTAGCCAGGGCTCTTCAAAACATAAGTATAAGGATTTATCCTTTCCCAGTCTTATCACAGCCCTGTGCCAAAAGGGTGGTGTCGACGAATGGGGACTGGATCAAATTATTGAACGATTCACCAGATAGCTCCCATATTAGGTACAAGACATGAAGGGACTAGGAGTACTTGATGACCTAGCTACTAGGCGTGCTCAGGATTTTCACGGTGTCATTCAAGATGTTGTCGCCAGCTTTCTCCAACCATATTTCCAATACACCCATACTAAGGATATAAATAAGCTACCACTCTTTCACAAACTCCTATCAAATGCACATGATGAGTTTCCTTCACTGCCCCCTGATCTCCTTGCACCTACACCTACCACCACCACCACCAGGAAGAGACAACAACCAAATACTGATGTTGGTGCTACCTCCCACCCTGCTAAGAAACCCAAGTCCAATTGGGACAAAGGCAAGGGCATCATCATCTGAGAACCACCTCCCCAGTAACCGCATCCAACCATATTAAATTTAAAATATTACTTGTTTTGAAGATTCATATCATTATACATCTAAAAAAATATAATATTTCAGAGGCATAATTTTATTATTTTATATAAATATTACAGTTTTTTTTAAATATGTGTAAACTATTTAAATATTTTATTTCTTTTCACTCCAGGTTTAGTATAATATGGTTAGCATAATATGGTTTAATGTTTATGGTTTAGGTTTTTATGGTTCAGTGTTTAGGTTTTAGGATTTAAGGTTTACTATTTTTCATTTTATTGAATGATAATTTATTCTAGTGGAATCTCTTATTAAATTGAAGCTCTTAAATAACCCTTAAACTATGAATGTTTGTCTTTCTATATATGATTCTTGACATGGGTGTTGACATGGTTTAGTGAGTCTTGACATGGTTTGCTTTCTATATATGATTCTTCACATTGTAACAATTACGTCAAGATATAATGTGTGCTGAAGGATTTGAATATTTACGAGTTAAATACAATAAAATATTAAACGTTAACATAAATGTGCCATTTAACTACGCGCATAAAGTGTCTTTTTAGTAATCCGACGAGTACCAAATAGTTGTATATACAGTATCAAACTTTTCAAGGGAAACCTAAAATATGACATGTCTTTCTAACGTTTAAAGTTTATGTTGCTCTTTACAAGTATCAAAGCCCACATGCATAGGTGCGAAACTATTTATAATTTGAGGTTCTCGCCCGAAACTATTTTATCAACTATACCTTTAAATGCGTCATATATGTCATTTAACTGCTCGAGAAAGTTTTGTCACGGTAGGTTTTAGACTGAAAATATCAACGAAAATAGTGACATTCATGGCTGAACAGTCATAGTTGTAGTTTCAGAATTTTACCATAAGTTTCAAAAGATTAAAAACTTAACATAGCAGAAGTGGCCAATATATAAACATTAAAAATTAATATTAAAAGCATATGTGGCCAATGCATTTTAACCCATAATCTTCCTCGCATACTTTGCAAAGAGTTGGGGATTATTCTTGTAAATCAAAGCAACACCCTCACAATCTGGGTGAGGTTCATCTGGGTTTGGAACACGCAACAAACCCAGTATATGTCCAAGAATCTCTACAACTCTGATAGCAAGGCTTTAGTTTTCATAGAGGAAGTCCAGCCTAACTGCGCCAACTTCAGTGAAGTTGGGATGGAATAAGTCCCCATCAAATTTTAAAGCAACCAACATAAATAGATAACCATGATATTTGAAATGCTACAACATAAAAAAATTAACAATATATAACAACAATCTTGGGAGGTTAATTATATTATCTTAGGAGGATTCATAGGGTAATCAGGTGGGAAGAAAATGCTAACTTCAAAATTATGCCCTTCATAAGGTTTTCCATCTGGTACAACCATTTGAAGTCGATAATGAAACAGAGATTCGTCGACATCTGCCATTACTAAAAAAACTAATGATAATTATAAAAAGTCTGAAAACAAAAAGTTTTTCATAAATGATAAATTTAAGAGAGGGATGTTTCCCAAAAAGCGGATAAGGGGCTACAAATGGAATCTCAGAGGCTTCAGGACGGAATTCCCTTCGAATACATGCAAGCCTATCCATGTTTATTTCTCAAAGTAGATGAAGAAATAAGCCTATCCATGTTGAACTTGCTTCGTTTGGTAGTATCGACACATCGTCAACTTAGTTCGAAACTCTTCAAATATCAAACTAAAATATTACCTTTTCTTCTCTCATTTACAGTTTGACTTTAATTATACTAGTACCAAACTTTTATTTACGAGTTTCGTAATCGATGCTTAGAACTTTTTTACTTGCATCAAAGGGTTACGTTTTCCAATTTCAAAAGACATATGGTCCCAATAAGCAAGCGTCTTTTCACTGTCAGTTTTGAATCTCTGTTACCCATTCTAATACAGTAGCAGATAAGTTTTTTCATTTGGTCCATAAGGCTGAACAATGTTCCGGTACTTTAATAAAGGTTTCAAATATTTGCATATGAAGTTTTGAACCTATTGCGTAGAACCTAAATTGTAACTTGTTTGCCTAACGTTATCAGTTTAAGTTTTGCTATACAAGTTCCCAAACCAGAAGCCACAGTTTTGAAATTAACTTCAATTTTTGATTCTCGCCCGAAACTATCTTCTCAGTTATAATATTAAACCACAAAAGCTATTATTATAACCCTTAAAATACCTAATCGTAATTTCTAACTTTCAAAATAAAAGAAAACCTAAAGTTTCCTCTATCTGCTAAATCCAGTGAAGAAGAAGGAAGAAACAAAAAAAGATAGATGGACTCTATCTTTGAGGCGGGTGAAATTTTGACCTGCAGGTGTGGAAAGCCAGCATTTTTGAAGACATCTTGATCAGATAACAATCCGGGAAGAAGATTTTATGGGTGTTCTAACCATGGAAATAGATTTTGGAAATCGTGTAATTTTTTCCAACGGTATGAACCACCTATGAGTCCGCGTGCAAAGGTACTTAATCTTGGACTCTTAAAGAAAGTTCGGGATTATGACAGGAGAAGAAGAAACGAAAGGATTGCTTGGGTTCTTACTTTGATAGGTTTTGTTTTAGTGAATTGGTTTTGTCGGGGATATAAGATAAGGATGCTCTTCAGGAATTGTTTTAGAAGGTTGAAAAAGACAAAGGATAGATCCGTTTTGACTAATGTGTTGTTGTTTTAGCTTTAAAATGTCATTTAACTCGCAGAAAGTTTCATTTTTATATAATACAACGCCTATCGAACGTATGCAAATATAGTCTCAAACTTAAACGTGAAACCTCAAATGTAACATGATTTCTTAACGATTTTAGTTTAAGTTTTGCTTTATAAGTTTTCAAACCCGCATCCATAGTTTTGAAACTAGTTCTCCACTTTTTCTTTCAACCATAAAAACATTAATAATAATAATAATAATAAATGTTAAATTGGGGTGGAGAGTTCGAAACTAGTGTAAAAATGACTTCTATACAAGTGGGGTGGGGGATGTACAACAAAAAATTTTCAAAAAATGGGGACGCTGCTAGATCCCCTCTACTCAGCACGAACTAAGATCGACCATTCACTTTTTGAAAATCAACTCAAATATGCTTGCATGCATTATATGACCTCAATTATTTAGGAATGATCTTTGTTAGTTGTCACTAACATTTCTAAAACTTTAAACTTATCATCCGTCAAGATGGGACCGATGATTGTTTCTCACAAAAAGTTTTCCAATGGTTACGAATCAAAGCAGAATATACTGTAAATCCAAGAAGAAATGAGGACCACTCAGATTATAAATTTAGCAAAGCCCAATTTTGTTAGTCCAAAATAGAAATCAATAACTATGATTGCATATCGAATTAATATGATATAATTGTGAAAAGGTCATGGTTTAAAAATGAAACTGACACATTCTCGTATGGTTTTGTGCGCATACTAATTTCGAGTAATAGTTCTCGAATGATTTGATTTCTTTCCCTTTCCCTTCATCAATTTCTTATGATTTTCATCATCATGGTGCAGCGCAAACATATTCGTGTTTGCTTTATCTACACATAGCTCGTATAACAGCTAAATCTTGTCACATTCTTCAACTCCTTGTACTTGGAAATAAACAAATATGTTAGAACAAATACTGAACGATAAGCATTCAACATTTGATTATAAATAAAATAGTAATGATAATCATTCACTAACGAAATGCGATAGCTAACTGATTTGGGTACCTGCCCGTATGCCTTTCATCCATTCAATGACGAATGTACCACAATCCAATCTATCAAGTTCGATGCGGTTCTAATCATTTAATTACTACTTTCGTGATAACAATAAAGAAATAGGAAAGCTGAATACCCAATTTCTTCACTGACTTTAGGACATTCAATTTTTAGCTTGTCAAATGCCACCTTCGGTTTGCCAAACACCTTAACAAAGTCTTCATGCTTAGCAAATTCTGCAAAAAGTGTGTATCTGGACAATAATGAAAACATACTACAAAGTTCATTCCTAGACGTTAATAACATACAATGCTAAAATGGTGACATGGAAAATAGATGTCGTCTCACCATTTTCCTAACTGGTTCCTCCTTACACTGCCTCCCCATGGTACCCGGTAGGCTATCTAGTATCCAAACTTCCCCACGTGCCATATGAATGACACAAGTACCAGTGCAAATCGCAATAATAATACCTGCAAATATTTTGTCGTCAACTACTTAAAATTTAGCATATCGTGAAACTAATTAACAACTAAATCCTTAAACAAATTTTGTTTTACAATATCAGAGCCAGTAATGTTCCCATAATACGTCATTGAATTAGCATTGCACTCTACAAACGATGACACTGTGGCATTTTCCACTCATTTCTGAGTACTCAACAATTAATAATGTTTGTTATTTACAATCGAAAACAATTTATCAACAAAGAAATATGGCATAAACACTGTATAAGATGGTAAAATCAAAACATACATGAAGATAACAAGGCATAAAGGCTTGACATTTATTTTTTTCCTTCGCCTCATTGTGAGCCTTAAACAAGGACACCATATCAATAATCTTGTCAATTTAAAAAACAATAATGACCACTTAGCAAAATAGGTTCCAAATGTTTCATATAATTTGAAGCCATGGATGCTATTTATTAAAATAACCATATTGTTGAGCCATTGCTTGGGTCGTAACGTATTGATTTCTCTAATAGTGCAATAAATGTTGTCAAGTGTAATGACCATATAGTTGCATATAAACATTGTATTATGTCTTTGATTTTACATTTATCAATATGACAACGTAAAGTTATAGAGTTGAAGGCTTACTCTTGTGCCAACGGGGTATTCCATAAATAATCACAGTAGGCCCGTTCTCTGACATGAAGCCCATCAGGTAATACAACATATAAAACTTTTATTGACGCATTTTCAACCTTTCACAAGAAAAAAAGATATGATGATAACAACGAAAATCATAAATTATGTAAACAAAAATAAAATCATAACCATTAAGGTACAACATTTAATTCGATGTACTTAATGGCCAAAACTGTATTACTTTCAATGTTCAATTCGATAGGATTAAGACCCAATGTTCAATGCATATGGCAACTGCCATTTGCTATTATTGAAGTACACTGTACACAACCAACAATTACCATTGAGAATGGTAATTACATAGAATAACTATTCCAAATTAACTTCCAAACTTTATGCAGTTGAATGGTTATCCTTTGAGAATCGATGGGATTTTCGACTAACTTGGCAGACAATATGCGGATCCTACAATGGAACATTACACTAGTCAAGCCCATAGGTACATGAATAAGATGAAAATGATCTTTAAATAAAGTTAGATTTTACGTTTTTCTTCATTGGTGTTGGACAATCAGAGTTTGTATCTAAAACTAAGCAACTCTTAGCTCCACCTTGGGGTGTTTTGAATTTGGAAGATGAAGTAACATTTTCTACTGTATCTGTATGAATACGGCTATGACTGTAATATCTCTAAGGTGATGTCTCCATAAACTTACAGGAAACAACCTTATTAAATTCATTCACAATATAGGCCCTATCAAGCTCCATATTTCTTGACATCTTCTGCAAAGTACCTTTTATTTCTTATCGTATTGCATTGACATCCTCATGAACATCATCAATTTTGACTTTAAAATCTTTATTTTTCACTTCAAAATCGTTCATTTTGACATTACTATTTTTCATCTTCTCTACTAAGCTCGACTTCAAGCAGGTCATGTTGCCTCGCACTTCTGCGACGTCTTTAGAAAGAATACTCAATTTCTCTCCCAACATCTTCTCATCAACCCTCTCATACTGTCTAATTTCTCCCCACCTTTTATTTACTTCTCAATTCCTGTATTTCCAACCTCTTTTAGCCCATTCACCTTCCACATTATTTTCTCCTCGCCTTTGATTTACTTCTCATTTCCTCTATTGACAACCTTTTTTACCCCTTTCACCTCAGACATTATTTTCTAAAGCATCTCCAACATCATTTCCCTCTTAGTACCACCATCGTTGCATCCCGCAACATCATACTCTGCAAAAGCAACCTTACAAATTAAATATATATTAAAGATTCTCCTTCCACATAATAAATGATTAATACAATGACTAATAATTCATAACGCATTACCTTACGTCTCCTTAAAGCTTTCATGCCTTTGGATGCTTCCATGAAGTCATCTGCAGCTTCATTGACTTTAGGTTCTTTAGAAGTTCCAGGTAATGGATGCTTCTGGGTAATAATATTCAAAGTGCAAAAAAATATAATTAACCATGATTGCAATTTGACAAACTACAAGAATAATAAACCAGCAGATACCTTTGGTCTATTCAAAGCCCGATAACTCTTCAAGCGGGCATAAACAGACGCGACCTTTGACTCCACCAGTAAAGAATCAAATCCAGACCAATAACTGTAATCACTCATTTTTGTACGAGTGTTTAATATTACTATTATAATATTACTGTTGTTAAGTAATTATTATGTTAATAAACCATTAATATATATGCATATTTATGTATTAATATATTTGTATGTGCGCATGTGTGATAATATGTGTACATGTATTAAGATAATTATATTATTGCATGTATGTAAATATACGCATGTATGTACATTGTATGTGTGATTGTATGAATGTATGTGTTATATATGAGTGTATTAATATATTATGTGTACGTCTGTATATGAATATGTATTAATGTTTGTATGAGTATGTATATGTGTTTGCATGTATATATGTTAATTTGCATGTATGTATTATTGAGTGTATGCGTATGTATATATTATATGTATTGTTAGTACTATTATTATTATATGTAATATATATATATATAACAGATCAGATAAAAAAACTTAAAAAATTATTAATTATAAAACCCATATAATATTAAGTCTAGTCCAATTACAAGTAGAATCCAATAATATTACATGGCCTGATCAGCCCAAATTCAAACCCAATAACTAAAACCCTAATTTTGCATCTAATATAAAAAACCCTAATTTGATCTTTTATCTTGCAGCCGCCTTCATCCTGGCGCGCGTGTGATGCACTCCCTAAGCCGTTTGACTTCCACGCGCGGGTGTGGCGCACGCGCTGACCATTCAGATCCCAATGTGCCACGTGTCTTCATCTTAGCCAACCGATCTTCAAGCCATCTTAGCCGTTGGATCAGATCTGATCCAACGGCCCAGATTTCGTCTACCCGATAACCCTTCACTAGCTCCGCCACGTGGCTGCATCACCGGAGTTTCCGCTGCCGCCGTACACTTCCCCTCACCGGCCCCAACCACCGAATATGGCCACAAACACATAAAAAGGGGATACCAGAACAAAAAATCATCAACGGGATTTTCTTTTAATGTTGTTTATTTTGTAAGCAAAAACGCAATCAAAGGCAAATCTAGATTCAAAATATATATATATATATATGTAATGTCGGATGTAATAAGTTTTTCACGGGAAATCAATAAAAACAAAAAAGAAATTCCAGAGACGTATCTATTCC
The DNA here is from genome assembly GCA_019671005.1 of Hibiscus mutabilis. Classification (NCBI taxonomy): domain Eukaryota; kingdom Viridiplantae; phylum Streptophyta; class Magnoliopsida; order Malvales; family Malvaceae; genus Hibiscus; species Hibiscus mutabilis. The sequence continues at coordinate 36,273,053 of CM033736.1, forward strand.
TTTTTTTCTTACATGCATATTTTAAATGAAAATAATAAATAGCATAAAATAAAAAGGAGGTGAGGATATACCTTCACCGTCCGTTTCCTTCTCCGGTGAGAAGCCCTCGTATGGGTGAATCAGAGTGGGATACCAGTGTTTTTTTGGGAAAGTCTAAAACTTTTTTAGGTTCGGCCTTTCTGAGATCTAGGAAAGGATGGGAGTTTTTCCTAAAATCTAAGGGGAGATTTGGCTTTTAAATGAAAAATGGGTTGTTTTGGGGTAGTTTAAGGCATTTCCGGCGCCGACTAGCGGCAGCCGACGGCGGCCGATTTTTGGGTTTAATCCCAGGCTGGGTTGAATATTCAAGGGGAGGGATTTTCGTTTTTGAGAGAAAATAAATAAAGGGATGGTTGGCTTATTTTAAATGAAATCCTAAAATGGCTAAAGTGTTTCAAAGATGTCGGATAGGTCTTTATATACTGGTTTTATTTTTTGAAAAAGGTACAATTGCTCATTAGTCCCTCCGTGTTTCAAAAAGTTCCCCGCTACCCTTTCGTATTTCAAAATTCCTCCTCGGGTCCCTGAATCTTTTCAATTTCTTTCAATTTAACCCCCTATTCTAATTAAACCAAATTTTTAAAGGCTAAATTACGCACTAAGTCCCTCTGCTCTACTTGGTATTTTCAAAATATCTCTGCCGCATGGGAAATTTACACAAATGGTCCCTTTAAATTTCTGCCAGTTTTTAATGTCACCCCTAAATTTATTTTAATTACTCTAAAAGGGTAAATTACAGTTCAGTCCTTATTCCTTTTATTTCTTTTCAATTGGGTCCTTTTTATCGTTTTAAAACTATTTTTATGGGTTAATTTCTTTCTAGTCCTTGTTCTTTTAATTTATTTTATTTTCGGTTGTATATTTATGTTTGTTTAATTGTTTATATTTATTTTTTATTATTTTTTGTTATATTTATGTTTGTATTTTTATTTATATTCGATACATGTTCCTTGTTTTTTTGTTTAATATATTATTTTCTATCCATTTATTTTTTCTCGATATATATGTTGTTTTGTTGTTTATTTTTGTTGTTTATCCATGTATTATAATATATATCTATATATTAATTAAGTGTATATATTTTACGGTAATAAGTCATATTATAGGTTATATGTTATATTATATGTATTAAAGTGTATACATGTTATGTAATATCCCAATTTTTGGCTAGTGACCAAAATGTAAATTTTGAAAGTTTTGTGGCTAAAGTATAAACTTTGGAAAAGTTTAGGGATCAAAGTGTAATTTTCAAAAGGTATGTATTTTAATCCCTTAAATGAATAGTTTACCCCCAAGAAGGACGTTTTCGTGTTACCCGAATTTTTCATACGGAGTTTGTATTAATGGCTATAAAGTGATAAAGTTCGAAAAAATATTATGATAATCGGATCGTGCTAAAATTTCAGAGATAGTTCCATGGACCGTAGAAGAGTCATAAAATATCATTTTATGAATATTCATATGTTAAAAAGATCGAGAAAAATTTAAATCGACTGAAATGACATAAAATGGCAATTTTGTGAATAAGTTGATCGATAAATGGCAATTTGGTCATTTTGCCTAGAAGGGACATGGAAGGAATTTTGAGATTTTTTCTATTGATGAATAGTGGCTGATTATAATCCAACTAAGTCTTGTTGGAATGTTACAAAATGGCAAATTGGAAATATAGATCTAGTTAAAGGGTATTTTTGGAAAGTGGAATTTATTGAATTAAAATTTTATTTTTTTCATAATAAAAGTTTCTTAAATACATTAAATATGAAGGAATTATCAGCCAAATACCCTCCAAAATCGTGGTGAAGAGAAAAAGAAGAGAAAAATTTTACAAGCTCGATTTAAGCCCCAAATATCGGTTTGCAGGTAATCTTTCGAACTACAAAGTTGTTATACTCTCCGAGCTCTATCTTTTGATGTAAATAATTCATAGAATACTTTCTTGGTTGATGAGATTTGATATGAGAAAGAAATTAAGGTTTATGAACAAATTGGGGCTTTTATGATTTTATGAATCCATGGTTGATTTTAAGTTAGAATCATGCTTGTATGATGTTAGAATCATATTATTGAGTTGGGATTTAAACTCTACATATTTTGGTTTGTATAGAGAAGATTAGGGTTTATGGATTCAAGTCTAACTTAGGGTTTGTGATGTTGGATTAATGATCTAGAAAGCTTGATTTGTTGTTTGGAAGCAAAACCCCAAGTTAAATACATAGGGACCATTTTGGCAAGCTTTAAAATTAAGGGACCAGATTTGATTTTTTATGAATTTGATGTGTATCTTTATTATTAATGATGTTAGAGACATGAAAATGAAGTTAGAATGCTAAACTGATGATTAATCGCATTAGTGACCATTTTGACAATTTGTCAAACTTGAATGGTTTATTCGGCAAAGAGGATATGTAGGAGTAAATCTGATTTTTAGTTAAAATGATGGAATTAAGGTAGTAATGTTGATTTGAGGATTAATTTGCAAAGTTAAGAAGCTTGAACCTTATATTGGAAATTTGGTGACCATTTTGACAATTTAAGATAAATTAGAGGAGTAAAGGTTTAAGCTTATTTTAATGAAGGATGTAAAGAGAAAATATGAATACAAGCTTTACTCTAGCCATTTGAAGTAAAGTGATGGGACTAAATTGATAAGTAGATAAATAAGGAGAAGGTGGTGTAAATTAGAAATTATTCATGGAAAGTTATGTTGGAATTTGAATTATGGCAGTAAGTTTTAAAATTCACCATAAATTCTACAAAAATGTTTAGATGATGAATTTTATACCGTTTTAAATATTTGTTAGTCTGGTTTCGTTTCCAACAAACGAAAACTGATTTCGAGTTCCGAGTTAAAAGATATAAATTTTTAATCGAATGAAGGTCAAAACAATTACAGAGTAGTTTCTGTCTGGACAACTTTGTGACGTGAATGTAAGGAATTTTCATAATTTTTGTAGATTTTATTAATTTATGTCGTTTATACAGTTAGAACCGATATCGAATCTAGTTTCTCTAGTATAAAGGAAATTAAGATCCAGCATGTATTCTACTATGTATAAGTAAATCTTTGAAGGTAGCGCAAGCTGTCAGAAAATGGAATTTGAAACATTTTATATTTAAATGTTAGTTAGCAAGCTCGGAAAAATTATTGGAAGTTCAAATTGGTCACTAAGGACCACAATGAGTTATTGAACAATACAAGAAAGGAAAATATTTGGAAAATTTATATTCGAATGATTATATTAGGCAACATATTTAAGGTATTGTTAGATTTGAATCTAACAAATATTTTTATTTTATTCAAGTGATTAATAAAGTCAAGTCCGAATCAAAGAAGGTTCGAGGTACTATGAAAGAAATGATTGAACTAGGACTTAGTGAGGCATTGTGTTAAGTGGCTAAGGTGAGTGCAATTGCATACATATCATGACACATTGATGTTTTATACATCATTGGGATGGCTTGCGATGAGCCTACCCACATTTTATTGTCATTATATTTATGTCATGGAGCATATGATTGACATATTTTAAATTTGTCAAAAGTTGAATATAAATGAATGGATCACTATTTATATATGATGTTATATTATGAATGTTATTTCGGGTATGAACTGCTCAATGTTAAATTATATTGATATACATTGCCATAGATGAAATAAATATGGAATATATGCCCAAGTATGTCATTGAGGGATAGTTGGTATGCCATAGAGTCCACCAGCACACTGCATACTCAGTTTAGCACTATAGTGTATATAAAGGACACTTAGTGCATATGGTGGGCACGACCTTATGTGTATTAGCACTTCAGTGCATATTTGACTCGTGTACCTAGGGTCCTCATAGGCTTATACTTGGGCTATGGTTTATTGGTTAATAAAAGATAAACATGTGAATAAGCTTATGAGCTTTTGGAATAAATGGCAAGTATATTGGTAAGAATTTTATATCCGGTTTATATTATGTTAATATATGATTAACATGATGGTATTACATACCTAGTGATCATGATGCATTTATGCATATATGGCATATTATGACAAATGGACAAGCATGAAAGTTTGATGGCATTGGCATGTAGTAAATCATTACCAATGCAATATAAAGGTTAGTATATTGGCATATGGCATGTTATATATATATATATATATATATATATATGCAACCTTGAGGTTTAATAAGTCATGAAATTGAATAAGCCTATTTAGTTGTTTTTAATCTTGATTATTGCCTCACTAAGTTCGTACTTAGCGTGTGTTTGATTGTGCACACGTAGGTGATTCGAGATATTGGAGTAAGCAAGGCATTGCATCAAGTTCAGAGAATTTTATCAAGCTACCACAATAACGACATCCTACTTGAGGTTTTTAAGTAATTTTAGTGGCATGTATAAATGTAAAAAAATTATCTATTTTAGTTTAGAGTCTATTATTTATTAAATAGCTATTTGTTATTTTTGAAAGGTAAAGGAGCTCCGATTTTGTGTTTTAAGTTAGTATAAATATTTTTACGGTTTTAAATTTTATAGTATTTTTTTAAAAAAGGTCATTGTCAACATTGTATTTGTTTTGTGACATTTTTGACTTAACTCTGATGATCGGAGTCGAGAAGGGGGTGTTAGATGTTACATTTTTTGTTTTGTTTACTATTTATATATATAAGTAATGTATCATATTATTTCCTCTATATTGTATTATTTATCTTATATATTATGTATTATATTATATATTATATATCATATTATTTATGTAATTTATAATATATGTAGATGTTATAATATATATTATGTAGAATATTAATATGTATAAAGTGTTATATGTTATATTATTTATGTAAGTTATATTTATATATATATATGTTATACATATTAGGTTATTTTTGTATATTAATACATATTAAATGTTATATGCTATATATATGTTATGTTTATACACATGTGGATGATTTATTCTAATTATTTATATTTATTTTTTTCATATATGCACATGTTTTTTATATTTTTTACTTTTTATTAATTCATGTATTTTAGTTTATTTATCGCATTTTAATTATTCTTGTTTAATTTTCCCACGCATAGTTTTAGGCCTTTTATCCCAGTATTCTAGTGGGAGTGTCATCCCGGTCTGTGAGTGTCATCTCCTTTGGTACCCTGGATCGACGCAAAGTTTTAATATTTGAAACATGGATTTTAGGAATTAATAATTAAATCAAAATTCTTAATTTTCTTTATAAATACGATACGAATCTATTTGGTACCAATTTTGGGCGGTATGGGGGTGCTAACCCTTCCCCATCCGTAAATAACTCATGAACCCAATTTTTTTTTTAAAAAAATCTCTGGTTTTGTTTGTACGGTGTCTAGTCTACCGAAGTTACCGGTGGCGACTCCATTTTTTAAAAATACAAGTTTTTCTAAAATATCCCTTTTTAAACATTTTTCAATAAAAGCGGGAACTCCCCGTACACGATTTTTATTAATTTTTCATAGCGGCCCTTCGACTTCTGAGAAAATAGTCGCTACAGCATGGCAACTCCACTGGGGACTAAAATTTTTGTTTTAAAAAATAAAAAAGAGTTAAGCCATAGTTAGATTCGTATCGCAATTATTCAAGAAAAAATTAAAATCGGTTTAATTTAATTTTTAATTCCTAAGTCTCTTGTTTGTGTACATTTTTACATCATATCGTAGTCTTAGAACCTTTAGGATGAGTGATTACTTTGCTTCGTGGGGTTTTCACCTCCGTATAGTATTGTAATTCACTTCAGGAATTCGGTCCTTATATTTCGTGAGGTTTTCACCTCCATATGGTATAAGGGTCGTATTCCCTCGAATCGATGTCCAAGCGGCAGTTCAAGTACCGTTTACTTTAGAATTTAACCGCATAGAGTGCGACATAGAGCCTATTAGAGCCATGACCGGTACTCTGTTCGTTTAGCGGAAAACCTGTTTAGGTTTTTTATGTGCATTTTTGTTTGTTCATGTATATTTTAATTGCTTGATGTGAGTGTTTTATTTTGTTCTGTTTATTAACCATTTATTTAGATTATTCTTTTCAAACTGACACAATTTTCTTTTTCATGTTTGTCCTTTCTTTTTATTTTGTGCACCGCATTTTCATAAACATAAAGGTATTTATTTCGAAAGTGGCCACCACTGTAAAGGGCAGTCATAATGGACAAGAGGTCTCGTATTCAGATAAAGCGAGCAAATCCCGAGTATTGTCAGAAGAGTCGAGAGGGCGAATCATCTGGAAAATTTAAACAAGATAGGGTAGCTGATACTCGTACCGGGGATGAGCTAGACGAAGTACAAAAATTGAAGAAATAGATGGCCGAAATAATGAATATGACGACCGTTATGGCTAAAGTTAAGGGGTTCGTAGAGCCAGAAGAAGAGTTGATCAAGAACCAAAATTAAGGTATCGATGGTTAGAATTTCGCTCCCAAGCAAAGTGACATCGGTAAATACGACAAGTCAAACCCTTTTGTGATTCGCATCAATAAACCAGTAGGAGATACATCTGAGTCAAGCTCTTGGGAAATAGAGACAGGTCCAGAAGAAACCCAAAAAGAAAATGATGTAAAGATAAACATCCCAATTCCTATAAGGTACACTGAGCTACTCCCGATACTTACTGGAAGAAACCTTATCACCCCAGTTCGTTCTGTTCCGAACGAACCACCTTACCCGAAAGGTCATAACAATCGAGCCAGATATGTTACCACTTAGGAAGTTCGGGTCATTCTACAGAGAATTGTGGGGCTTTGAAGAACCAAGTTAGAAATCTTTTTAATTTGGGAGTGTTGAGTTTTGAAGGTGGAAAACCAGATTTTATAACGAACCGACAATCACTCGAGGGTCAAAGTCGAAGCCAAGACCCGGGGCAAGGGTTAAGTGAAAGCGAGACAAGTTTAGAGATCGAAGATGGGGCATCCTGAAAGAGGGGTATTTATCTGATTATAATCATCTCAGGCAGGAAAGAGATGATTTGAGTGAGAAACTGAAGAGTTTGCGAGATGATCATCATAAACTCTACTGCGTGTTTATAAATGTTGGAATGGGTGACACTCTGGAAGAATGGAAGAATATCATCATTCAGCTCAAGAATGACTTGGGACATTGGAAACAGAGAGGCGGGACTAGTGAAAACACAGCCCAACTATTGTCACAGCAATTGAAAGAAAATGAGGAATGGTGTGATAGCTTCCGGAAAGAGTTACGAGATAGTATAGCTATGAACGAGATTCTAAAATCAAGTCTGCAGCAGTGTGAGGATGAATCCCACACATCTTAAATAGATAATGCGACACTCAGGGAACAAACATATCAGCTTAGGATTTCATTGCATACAAGCGAGATTCGTGTCGAAGCTTACAAGCAAGCTGGCTATGAAACTGTTGAAAAGTAACTGTAATACACCAAAATTTATAGTACTGTTTAAGGTCATTTAGTACTAATACAAGGGCTCAAAAGCTTTCTTAGTGACTAAAATGACAAAAATATAAAAGTTAGGATTTTCTCAATTATGAACTGTAGAAAAGAAATTTCTGAGATTCTAAGGTCTCATGTGATAGAAGAACGAGTAAAATAGGATACTCATAAATTTTGGTTAAAATCCAAGGGAAATTGGAATGGGAATTCATGGTTAAAGTTTAGTGACCAAAATGATAAGTTTTAAAACTTGGGTGATAGAAGTCGAAATATAAAAAGTTGAAGGACCAAAGTTGTAATTTCCCAAAAGTTAGGTGTTTTATTTTATAAATAGATAGAGCACCTATAGGTGTGGATCGAATGAGGAATTACTGGTTTGATCCGATATTTCGATTATTGGGAAAATTGTAGTCAAAGTTTAAGTAGAATTTGAATACCCGGATCGAACTAAAAAATTATGAAATTTTACCATATGATAGAGGAAGGTTATAAAAGTCATTTCAAGTGTTGAAGAATATATCAGTAATCATTTTATCCTATACATGGATTAAACAGATTATGGAGAAAAATATGATATAGATTTCGGAAATAAAAATACAGAATAAATATCTAATTTCGATGGAACTGAAAAGTTAAACGTGCTCAAAACATAGGATACGTGACCTATCGGGAAGGTCTTGTGTCAGTACCTGATATTGATAAAAGGAATCAGTTCGAGTTAATATTATGTGTATGAATATCTGGTAAAGGATTATTAAGAGAATTTTATCTGATAAAAATTTCAGGTAAAATTATTAGTATATTGGACCAAGTCAAAATTTTAAGTTTGACTCTATAAATATGGAGATAAGGAATTTTTAGAATTTAATTGATAAGCCCGGTGAAGGGGAGATCGTAGTAGAAGTAGTAAGTGAATATCGAGAAATTGGATCGAATCAAAATTTCAGAGACTGTTCCATAAGTCATGGAAATTTTATAAAATATTATTTTATGAATAAATTATTAATTGGTTGATTGTGATCTAACTAGAATAGTTAGATTTTTTACAAAATGGTAAAAATTTGTGATTTAAGTGACAAGTTTTGGTAATTTGGTAATTTGGTCACAATGGCAATTTTGAAATATTTTTAAAGTACCATGGGTAATATGGTAATTTCCCATGTGAAAGCATTACTCTAGTTTGGTTAGAGTTGAATGGAATTTAGTTGGGACTGAACTAGAATGGCAACTTGTAAATTATGATTTAGTTGGAGGTTAATTTTGGAATAAGGATTAAATTGAATAAAAAATTTCATTTAATATATACATGTGGCATAAATTAAGAAAAGATGAACAAAAGTGTTCATCTTCCCTTCTTCACTTTCGAAATTACATGGGGAAGAGAGAGAAACTATACAAAAAAAATATTGGCAATTTTGAAGGCTTTAAAGAAAAATTCAAGGTATGATCCTTTAGAATAATTTGTTCTACATTCAATTCTCTACATTTTGGTAGCATTATTGCATGGTGTTGTGAAGAACCACTTGAATTATTTATGAGAAAGAATTAGGGAACTGATGTGCTAAGTTAAAATTAGGACTTGGATTGTGTTTAATTTCATGTTTGAAGACATAAACCCTAACCCTAGAATTTGGGGTTTCATTAGGGGTTTTGAAACTAAGGATGAATATGGAAGATTTATGTTTATACAAGCTTGACTTTGATGTTAGAATGGAAAATTCTCAACTTATCTTCTAAGTGACTATTTTGGCATGTTTGGTAAATTAGGGAAAATATTGTGAAAATTATTCTAGTGGTGGATTTGTAGAGATTATAAATTTAGAAGCTTGATTATGACATTAGGACTAAAATAAAGTCCTTGCAAAGTTTAGATACCTAATTTACCAAGTAGAAAGAATTTGGGGATTTAATTGTTAATTATTGGAAATGAAGATTATATGTTAGAAAATTTATTTTGAGCATATTAGAATGTTGTTTGAATGAAAAACAATATTGGAAAAGTTTAGTGACCATTTCGGCCAAAGGTCAAAAAAAAGGAAAAATTTGAGAAAAATGATAAAAATGTTGGATTGAAAAATTAGTACAAGTTTCCCAACTTTTGTGTAGAATTAGTGACTAAAATGTCACTTTAGCAAAAGTTAGTGGATTGAAGGACATTTAGTAAAAGTTAGTGGAAAATGTTAGAATTAGGGAGAAATTGTGATTTGGGCTTGAATAATTTGCAAAAGTTGCAAAATTGTCACTAGGGACCAATTCGGCAATCTTAAAAGTTAGAGGACTAAATCTGAATTTGTATGGAATTGGTGTGTGTTTATGTTATTAAGGATGTTGGAGATGTGAAATTGATATTAGAATGCTAAACCGATGTTAAATTGAATTAGTAACTATTTTGACAATTTGTCAAAGTTAAGGGACCAATTCGGAAATGAGATTTTGAATAAGGACTAAATCTGAATTTTTAGTTGTAATGATAGAACTAAGGTGGTAATGTTGAATTGAGGACTAATTTGCAAAGTTAAGAAATTTGGATCCTTACCTTCGCATTATTAGTGACCATTCGATAAAGAAGGAAAATTAGAGGGAACAATTGCGAATAATTATTTGATGAAGAAGGTGATAAGTTGGTGGTTTAAAGAAAATAATGGGACTAAATTGACAAGTAGATAAGTAAGGAGAAGTTAGTATAAAAGTTGAAGTTAATTATGGAAGCTGTGTAGAAAACTGGATTATGGCAGTAAATTTGAAAATTCACCATAAATTCTGGAAAATGGTAAGATGGTGAATTTTATACCAATGTAACGATTTGTTCGTCTAGTTTCGTGTCCAACAAATGGAAATTGATTCTGAGTTTCGAGTCAAAGTATATGAATTTTTAAGTGACAAAAGGTTAAAAAATAGAGCACCAGGCTGTTTCGAATCTCAGCATTGCAATCGAATTAGAAAATTTGCCATAAATCGTACGAGTTCAATTTGGGATATTAATTTATATGGTTGAAAAGATTATTGAATCTAGTTTCTTCCAGAACAAACGGAATCGAATTCCGAGTTGCAGATTATTTTATAGAAATATTTCGTTGAAGGTAGTACAATCTGCCAGAAAATAAGAATTTATACATTTTGTATCTAAGGTTAATTAGTAAACTTGAAAAGAGTTAAAGGACGTTCTAAATGGTTATTAAGGACCAAAATGAGTTTTGGACAGTATAAGAAAGGAAAGAGGAAATTTGTATATTCGAATGATTAGATTTGATAGTGTGTTTGAAAAATTGTTAGATTTGAATCTATCAAATGTTGTTTATATTCATGTGATTAATGAAGTTTGGATCCGAATCAAAAGAATGTTCGAGGTACCATGAAAGAAAGGATCGAATAGAGCATAGTGAGGCAAGCTAATAAATGGCCCAGGTGAGTGTATTTTATTTATTTACTATATATGTGAGATGAATGAATGCATTTTATCTGTTTATATATATAATATGAAGAAGACTTGCAATAAGTAACTTTGATAATAATGAAAGTGTATGTTGATCAAAGAAATATTAAATGGTATATATGATACATGGATATGGAATAATGAATTATCTAAGATAAATCGGATTTCAGATTTTGGGTATGAAATGCCTATTATCGAATTATGGTTGATAGTTTTGATGAATTGGATATTGCAGATGAAATATGAGATGTGAATTGCCCTATTATATGAACAGTGATTATTGATCTATTAGGAAATAAATTGCCCAAGTATTAGTGTGAAGTCTTGGTATAATTGGATATCCAAAAAGAGTCATAGCAGCTGCGAACCAGCACTACGGTGCTGAGATAAAGTAGGCACTACGGTGCTGAAGGGAAAGTAGGCACTACGGTGCTGAAGGGAAAGTAGGTACTACGGTGCTGAAGGTAAAGTAGGCACTACGGTGCTGAAGGTATGAGGAGCAAAGAGCGTCCTCTAGTACATAATCACCATTAGACGCTACGGAGTTATAGACACTACGGTGTCAGACTCGTATACCATAAGTTCACATGAGAATCTTTCGTATAGTTGGATATCCATAGGGTCTTAGTAGCTGTGTCAAAGCACTACGGTGCAGGAAAGACTCTACGGAGTCAGGAAAGACTCAACGGAGTCAGTTCAAACACTACAGTGTTAAAAGGCACAAAATGTACTAGGATGAGGAGCAAAGAGCGTCCTAGAGTACGTACTCATCTCAGTCGCTTCGGCGATGCAGACGCTAAGGCATCGTAGACACTACGGTGTGGTGATGACTCGCGTACCATGACATCACATGTTTTTTTACTTTGGGCTATGATAAAGGAAATGATATGCAAATGGTTGCATAACGGAAGTATGACTATGATAAAAGAAATAATATGCAAATGATTGCATAACAAAATTATGGCTATGTGGATATGGTATGTAAATGATTACGTGATAAAGCATGACTACTTGACGATCACGAACCATTGATATCATGATTCTATGATAGAGTTGACAGATGATATGAATCATATTGGGAGCATGTATATGTTAATGAAATTATTGTGCATGTGAATACCTAATGAACATAGAACAATGATGGCATGACTTTATACTTTGGCTATAATACTTGAAAAGCATTATGGCCAGTAGTTAAGCTAAAAATTTTAATGTGCATAAGATGGGTAGGACAGATGGAATCCTATGTTTACAATAATATAATGGTTAAAAGAGCTATATATATTAAAATGTTATTAACTGCAATTGGAAATTGCTTGCCAATCTGCATGGTTGATTTAATTATAATCATTGGTTTGAATTGTTATGGTTATACAGCACTAAGTTAGATTTAACGTGTGTTTTTTGTCACGCGTAGGTATTTTGGACTAGATAGCAGAGGAGGAGCTACACATCAATGGATCAAGCTAGCTGGTATTATCAGTAAGTATCACCACATCCTAGTCTAGTGGGGCATGTATAGATATTAAATAGGTAACCATTCTGAATGATCTAGCATTATGACTTAGTTTGAAGAATTAAAAATAATTAGAAAAGATGCTTTAAACGGTTTTTAACTTAGTTGGTTGTTTATCGTGTAGTGATTATGAAAACTGAGAAAGGGCCAACCACTGAACTACTTTGTTGAGGTTTTAAAAGAAGTAAAAAAAATTTACAAGTCAGAAAATCAGTGTAAATCAGTTAGTAACATCTTTAATGTGTATTCGGATGTTGAATATACGTTGAGGGTGTTACATTTATTGATATCAGAGCAAAGGTTTAGCCGATTCTGGAGGTTAAATCGAGTACAATATGATTTTATTAAAGTATACATGCCCCTAGCATGTGATACTACTGATATATTGTTTGTATACCTTGGTGTAGCTCCTCAATAGTATGAATGAGACTTTAATGGTTATAGGAAAAATAAGATGTTAAATTTCGTCAATTGACGAATTTTTAAGGGATAAGAAAATACCCATAGTGGATACAACACAGTGAAATAAACATGTTAGTTAATTTCTATTCAGAATGAGTTATCTGTATAATAGAGAATTGGTACAGTAATTATAAGAAAATAGAGAATATTCCGATTGTAAGGAAATTTTCAAATGTGTTTTCGGATGAATTACTATGATTACCTCCAGATTAAGAGGTACAATTCAATGTTGACGTTTAATTTGAGAATAAAGCAGGTATTGATATCACCTTATAGAATGACACCAATCAAGTTAGAGAAATTGAAAGCTCAGATGTAAGAACTATTAGACTGGAGTTATAATCGATTAAGTGAGTTACTATGAGGTACTCAGTATTATTCGTAAAGAAGAAAAAAATCCATTATCAATGATTTGGGGATTTGATTAATCAGCTACGGGGTGGAGTTGTATTTCCAAAGGATTAACCTTTAATTGAATTATTATCAGTTAAAAGTTAAGAAAGAAAATATATTGAAAACAGTGCATACTACCAATGTAAGGCTTAAAAAGTAAAACATGTTTAAATCCACATTAAACAACATAATCCATCTCATGAATATACGTTGAGGGTGTTACATTTATTGATATCAGAGCAAAGGTTTAGCCGATTCTGGAGGTTAAATCGAGTCCAATATGATTTTATTAAAGTATACATGCCCCTAGCATGTGATACTACTGATATATTGTTTGTATACCTTGGTGTAGCTCCTCAATAGTATGAATGAGACTTTAATGGTTATAGGAAAAATAAGATGTTAGATTTCGTCAATTGACGAATTTTTAAGGGATAAGAAAAGACCCATAGTGGATACAACACGGTGAAATAAACATGTTAGTTAATTTCTATTCAGAATGAGTTATCTGTATAATAGAGAATTGGTACAGTAATTATAAGAAAATAGAGAATATTCCGATTGTAAGGAAATTTTCAAATGTGTTTTCGGGTGAATTACTATGATTACTAAAATTAAAGGTTCTTTCAATTAAGTGCAGTGGCAAAAATTCATCATTGGATATTCAACAAGTCTTAAGTAATTAAATCCAATCAAAGGCATGGCAAGTAACATATGCAACCTATATGTGATTGCTAAAGATGAATGCAACTAAACATGAAACTAACTAGAAACCAACACCCCCAAACTCGAGAGAAGCATTGTCCTCAATGCATGTAAAAGTGAAACAAAATTTAAAAGAAACTAAATGAAATGAGTTAGTCGGAGAGGTTGTCACCTCGAGTGATAAGTTTTCTTCGTGCCATTTGCTTGGTTCATATTCCAGTCGATGGTTGAATGTTTGTGGCTGGTACCGCGTGAATAGCATTGCTTTGATTTGATCCATGTTTGGGCATCAGTAGTTGCCGAAGCCATTGCTGTTGCCTGGGCATCGCCAGTTTCTGTTGTCGTGACAACTGCTGAGGTAGTTGCCGGGGCATTATCTGTTGTGGTTGCCGTGGCAAGTAGTCGGCAGTGAATTTCCTTTGCATGGTGGTTGTGAGTCTTGTTGTGGAAAAGAAAAGAAAATAAAGAAAATCTGGAAACTAAAGATAATGAAGAAAAATAAATTATCTCCTAAAAATAAAAATGAAAATAAAAAGAAAAAGGAAATATTGAAAGGAGATCATGCTCATGCATCTCCTAAGTTGACCACTTCTTTGTTACGTTCCACATGGGCACCGTTGTAGTGCTTCAATCTTTGTCCATTGACTTTGAATTCATGTTCGTCAGTGATGGACTTGATTATCACGGCACCATGAGAGAATGGTTTGACAACTTCGAACGGTCCCGACCATCTTGATTTCAGTTTTCCCGGGAAAAGTTTTAGCCGAGAATTGAATAAGAGAACTAGTTGCCCTGGCATGAATTGTCGCGGCAATAGTTTCTTGTCATGCCATTGCTTTGTTTTCTCCTTGTAGATTCGTGCATTGTTATAGGCGAGTGCCTGGAATTCTTCTATCTCGTTGAGGTCTAACAAACACTTTTTCCTGGTACTTTCCCAATCCATATTCACGGTCTTGATTGCCCAATATGCCTTGTGTTCGATTTCCACCGGTAGATGGCATGTTTTTCCATAGACAAGTTAGAAGAGAGACATACCTAAGGGTGTTTTGAATGCAGTGCGATATGCCCAAAGTGCGTCATCTGGTCTTACTGACCAATCCTTCATAGAGGGATTTACAACTTTCTCGAGTATACCCTTCAATTCCCGGTTGGAAATTTCTGCTTGCCCATTAGTTTGTTGGTGATATGCCGTGGCAATCTTGTGAGATACACCAAAGCGTTGTAACATCTTGGCGATGAGTTTGTTGTCGAAGTGCTTGCCTTCATCACTAATAATTGCTCTCGGCATCCCAAACCGTGTAAATATATTTTTCTGCAAGAATCTTTGCACGGTCTTGGAATCATTGGTGGGAACTGCATATGCCTCAACCCATTTAGACACGTAGTCAACGGCAAGTAGAATGTAGAGGTTGCCAAATGAAGATGGGAAAAGTCCCATAAAATCAGTCCCCCATACATCAAACAATTCCACCTCGATGATGTTTTGGAGTGGCATCTCTTATCGTCTAGAGATATTGCCCATCCTCTGGCATCGATCACATTGCTTGTAAAACTCTTGGGCATCTTTGTACAGTGTTGGCCAATACAAACCAGATTGTAAAACTTTGGTCGCGGTACGTGTTCCTCCAAATTGTCCTCCATAGGGTGAAGAATGGCATTGCCATAGTATATTCTGTTGCTCTTCTTCAGGGACATATCGGCGTAAAACCTGATCCGCACATTGTTTAAACAAAAGAGGCTCATCCCAAAAGTAATGCTTAGCATCATGGCGGAACTGCTTCTTCCCTTTGTGAGTAAGGCCATAAGGTAAAATACCACAAACAAGGAAATTAACTAAATCCGCGTACCAGGGTATTACCGAGGCATGTGCTGCCATGTTGACTGCTTCCAAGATTGCCGAGGCGTGTGCGTCTAGAGTTGCCGAGGCATACGCGTCCATGGTTGTCGAGGCGTACGTATCGGTAGTTGCCGCGACATGTGCGTCGAGAGTTGCTGAAGCGTCGAGGGTTGCCGAGGCGTGCGTATCCATGGTTGACGAGGCAACTAACAGATGCTCATCCGGGAATGCATCACATATCTCTTAATCCGCGTCCTCCTCCCTATTGCGTTCTAAGCGTGATAAGTGATCGGCCACTTGATTTTCTGTTATTTTCCTGTCCTTAGTTTCAAAGTCAAACTCTTGTAAAAGCAATATCCAACGAATCAAAAGAGGTTTGGCATCCTTTTTAGCAAATAGATACTTAATTGCCGAATGGTCCGTATGAACAATTACCTTTGTACCAATCAAATAGGATCAGAACTTGTTAAATGCGAAAACTACGTCTAGTGACTCTTTTTTCGTTGTCGTCTAATTCACTTGAGCACTATTAAGAGTTTTAATAGCGTAGTATATCACATGAAAGGTCTTACCTGTGCTTTGGCCTAGGATTGCTCCTACCGCAAAATCACTTGCATCACACATGAGCTCAAAAGGTAGCGTCTAATCTGGTGGAACGACAATGGGTTATGAGGCAAGCTTTTCCTTTAGGGTTTCGAATGCTTGGTTGCAAGAATCATCAAAATTGAAGGCTTTATCCTGTTCAAGCAAATTGCACAAGGGTTTAGTAATTTTAGAAAAATTATGAATGAACCTCCTGTAAAAACCTGCATGTCCAAGAAAGCTTCGGATTCCTTTAACCGAACTTGGTGGGGGTAATCTCTCGATCGCGTCCACCTTGGCTTTGTCTACTTCAATTCCCTTGGATGAAATCTTGTGGCTGAGCACTATTCCTTCATCTACCATAAAATGACACTTCTCCCAATTAAGGACTAAATCGGTTTCTTCACATCTTGCCAATACCTTATCTAAATTGCCGAGGCAGCTGTCGAAGTCATTACCAAAAACGGAAAACTCGTCCATGAAGATCTCAAGGAAGTCTTCGACCATGTCTGAAAAGAGTGTCATCATGCATCTTTGGAAGGTTGCCAGGGCGTTACACAATCCGATCGGCATCCTTCGGAAAGCATAAGTATCATATGGGCATGTGAAGGTTGTCTTTTCTTGATCTTCTGGTGCTATGGCAATTTGATTGTAACCTGAGTAACCATCAAGAAAACAATAAAAGGGTTTACCTGCAAGATGGTCAAGCATTTGATCAATAAAGAGTAATGGGAAGTGATATTTCCTAGTGGCTTTATTTAGCTTTCGATAATCCATACAAACCCTCTAACCGGTCACAGTCCTGGTTGGAATGAGTTCATTGTTTTCATTACTTACCACCGTTATACCTCTCTTTTTAAGTACACATTGTACCAGACTTACCCATGCACTATCAGAGATAGGGTATATGATGCCGGCGTCAAGCCACTTGATGATTTCTTTCATTACAACCCCTTTCATGGCATGATTCAGTCTCATTTGGGCCTCAATTGAAGGTTTGTGATCATCTTCCAACTAAATCTTGTGCATGCACACTGCCAGGTTAATTCCCTTCAAGTCGGCAATTGTCCACCCTATTGCCTTCTTGTGTAGCATCAACATTTTGATCAGCTTCTTTTCCTGCTCAGGATGTAACTTAGAGGAAATAATTACAGGCAATGTATTATCGGTTCCCAGTAAGCATATTTTAGTTGCTCTGGCAACTATTTCAACTCAAGAATCGGTGGTTGTTCAATAGAGGGTTTTTCGAGCTTACCTTCCTTACCTGAGTAATCCAGTGGTTCAAAGTATGTACCTGGTCGATTGACTAACCAATTTGCCTCTTCTTGTTTTTCCTCATCGATCGGTTCTTCATACTCCTCAGGTTCCTCTTGATCGGCAATATAGTTGCCGAGGCAACTAAATTCCTCGTCAAAGTTAAACTCTGCCGTGGCATGAAGAAGTTGTCATTCTTCCGAATCATCGACATGCCTTAGGGTTTGGAACACATTTAGTTTAACTTGCTGGTCATTCACCCTCATTGTGAGTTCTCCCTTTTTAACATCGATCAAGGTTCTCTTTGTTGCTAGGAAGGGTCTCCCGAGAATGATAGGTGCATGCTCATCTGCTTCACAATCCAAAACAATAAAGTCAGCGGGAAAAATAAATTTATCAACTTTTACCAGTATGTCTTCAATTTTCCCTCTAGATGCACATAGGATCTGTCGGCTAGCTGTAGCATAACTGTTGTAGGTTTTGCCTTCCCGATTCCTAGTTTTTGAAAAAACGATTTAGGCATCAAGTTTATGCTTGCTCCAAGGTCACATAATGCTTTCCCGACATAGTGGTTTCCAATGGAATAGGGTATTGTGAAACTTTCGGGATCCTTCAACTTGGGTGGCATGCGATTGTGCAACATGGCCATGCATCCCTCTGTTACGACAACTGTTTCAAACTCTCCTAGCCTTGTTCTCTTGGACACAATGTCTTTAAGAAACTTGGCATAGTTCGGCATTTGTTCAATTGCTTCAACCAATGGCAAGTTGATGTGGACTTGCTTGAGGATATCAAGAAACTTCTTGAATTGATATTCTCGCTTTTGTCACTTCAACCTTTGTGGGAATGCTGGTGGAAGTCAGATATCTTTGATCCTTTCATTGGTCTGGAACCTGATTGACGGCAATGCCTAGGCAACTGGAGTTGCCGAGGCATTGTCAACTAGGGTTGTCGTGGCGTGCCAATCGTTGGTTGTCGAGGCCTCCTTATCGCCGGTTGCCAAGGCATGCTTATCGCTGGTTGCCGCGGCAATTCCTGGTTCAGCATCTGAGGCTTTGCCGCTGAGTTTGTCTTGTTCTTTTTGTGGAGTTTTGTCTGATGAGCGAGCTTGAGCCTCTTTAAGTTGTTGGCCACTTCTAGTGGTGATCGCCTTACATTGCTCATGGCCAGTTCCTTTTGCGACATCAGTATCGCTAGGTAAACCTCATTGCGGTCTAGTATTCAGGTTTTGAGCAAATTTTCCGACTTGATTTTCCAATGATTTGATTGCCGCCTCTTGGTTTTACAATCTCATCTCGGTCCTGTTAATAAAAGCATCAGTTCTTTTTATGAAGTTACTATTCTCAGCCATATAAGATTCAGTTTTCAACATAAAAGCATTGAGAGAATTTTCCAAAGAACTAGATGTTGTCGGTTGTTGCTGCGGCAGCTATTACCGTGGCATATTCTGTTGGAATCCCGATGCTTGTGCATTCTAATTGTTCTGGTTTAGAGCATTGTTGGGATTACTCCATGAGAAATTCGGGTGCTTTTTCCAAGTGGATTGTATGTATTGGACATCACATTGATGTTCCGGTTGTAATTCCCCACATAAAAGCTGGATTCTGCATACATTCAGAAGAATCATGGTTACCACCACATAACTCACAAAAGGAATCCATTACCTTGACCTCCTGTGTGTTGTTTGGTTTCTGCATGTTCTGGACCATCTTAGTTAGAGTGGCCAATTGTGCCGAAATTGAGTCTGATGATCCCAGTTCATGTATTGTGGCTTGGCGTTTAACTCCTCCTCTTCTAGCAGATGGGAATTGATAATCATTCTTGGCAAGCCTGTTTAGAATTTGCATTGCTTCCTCCGGCGACTTATCTAGGAGTATGCCGTTTGCCGAGGAATCTAGCATCATCCTTGTTAGTGTATTCACAGCGTTGTAAAACATTGTTACTTGTGTCCACACTGGGAATCCGTATAGGGGGCATTTGTGTAGAAGTTCTCTATATCGCTTCTAAGCCTCGTACATGGATTCATTATCTGCCTGCCGAAAAGAAGTAATTTCATTACGAAGCCTATCAGTCAAATTTGTAGGATTAAATCGAGCAAGGAAATCAAGACAAAGATCGGTCCAAGATCCTATTGATCTGGCAGGAATACTATTCAACCATGCTTTCGCCCTATCCCTCAGTGAATAGGGGAATAATCTTAGTTGTAAAACATTGGGGGTGACTCCTTGTATTTTGAATGAATTGCAAATCTCGAGGAAAGATTTAAGATGTTGTCGTGCATCTTCAGTTGCTGAGCCGCCAAATTGACCAATTGTGTTGATCATATTAAACATCATCGGTTTCAACTCAAAGTGGTTGGCTTCAATTTCAGGTGTGATAACTCCTGGATTAAGTCCTTCAAGATCTTCTTCAATATAGTCTCGAATAGTTCTGTTTCATGCAAGAATCACTCCTCCTGCTGGAACATCCTGATTCATATTGCCGTCTTGATTAGCCATTGCTACTCTTAACCTTCTTCTAAGTCTTTGCAAGGTTCGTTCGATCTCTGGATCAAAGGGATATTCTGGTGTAATCGGTCTCGCCCTGGTCATATACCAATGCAAAACCAAAGTTTGTTAACCCTTTGAATCTTAAACAAGAAAAATAAAAAGTGCAAGAAAATAAAAACAAAGTCTCTATTGCCAATCCCCGGCAACGGCGCCAAAAACTTGTTGCGCGTAATAAGTGCTCTGCAATTGTGCAAGTGTACACGTCGCAAGTTATAGTATAAAAGATATCGTCTCCATAGGGATTGGTGCCACTTCAAGAATCTAAGCTCTTGCATAGTAAAAAGTAAAAGAAAAAAAAACACAAGTAGAAGATTATAGGAGTTTTAAATAACAACTAAACTAGAAAGCAATAAAGTAAAAGAAGATGTAATCAAATGAGAGAGAATAGGCCAGGTTATCGTGAGTTGAGGTGTGATAGCCGATTGGATCGTCTTGGTAAAAGAGTGCAAGGGCAACTCAGTTGTCGTGGCAACTTGCACAGTGGGGTTGCCTTGGCAACTGATCAATGGTTGCTTGCGCGACTAGCTGGGCAACTACTTGGGTGGCTGGGCAGCAACTTCAAGGCTCGGCGGAGCGTTCTTCAATGGTTTCTTCTTATCCCTAATTTGAAACTCTAGCTACTTGTGCATGCCTTGATAATACATCCCTGCGTGAATCAAGGGCGAACAACAACCAATCTTATGCTCTTCTTAGCCGTTGAAATCCTTAACTTATTCTAAGCCGGATTAATCTTCACCATCAATAGATTGAATAAAGACCATACTCATTCGTTTCTTGAATCTAACTCTCCCGATATTAGATAAATAGATGAAGTTACGAGATTCTCTCCCAATTCACTCGCAAACAAGAATAAGAACCAAGAATGAGTAAACCTTGAATTGAAAGTGCAAACTCTTATTACCTAAACAAAATCCAATTGTTTCTCACAACCACAAAACACAATAACCTTAGCCAAGTAGATTTAGTTCATGGCTATGCTCCAAAGAAACACAAGACAAAGAATTCCTAGCATAAACCTAATTGAACAAAGAAGAAAAAGATGAAGAATGGTTGAAGCCTCTTTGTCGAAATCTCCCCCTTTGAACTTGTCGAAATTTCTCTCCTCTTGCTCTCCCTTGGAGTTGACGGCATGGTCTTTAATTTATAGGGCTAGGTTAAAGTCTTTTTTGAGGAGGAAGTTAAGTTGGAATTAAATTATTTTTAAAGAATATAATTCTCTATTATATTTAAATTCCTTCTAGAACTTCTCATATCTTCTTGGGATTTAATTTCTCTTTAACCTCTTCATGGAAATCAAACTCCTTTGGGATTTAACTTTGCTCCACGTCATCTTGGGCTTATCTAGTCATCAATTTCGACTACCATATCATCTTATTCCTTGTCGAAAATTGCCCTGGCAACTAGCTTGGCATCTCCTTCATGCATTGCCCTGGCAACTGGTTCCAGCCTTGCTTTGGCAAGTGATTTTGCACAAACACACACAAAACACACCAAAGCAGTAACTTTTTCCATAAAATTGAGCAAAATATGAAATCAAGCTTGTCCACCAAGGAAACGATGCAAACATGCATGAATGACTAATAATGCAACTAATATGAGCCTAAGTCTAGCAATAATATGAATAAAAATGGTGAATAAAATAGTACTTTTAGACACTTTACAGTAATGTCTCCAAATCTTCAATGCAAACACTACTCCAAACAATCTTGAGATCATTAGTAGGATAATTACTCTCGTGCACCTTCAACTTCCTCGATGCATAAGCTACAACTTTCCCCTCTGGCATTAACACACACCCCAAACCAACGTAGGATACATCGCTATAGACCACAAACTCTTTTCCTGACTCAGGTTCAATCAAGATTGGAGATTGTGTCAAAGCTTCCTTGACTTCTCGATAGCTTGTTGTCTAGCTTCCACCCACTCAAACCGTACATCCTTTTTCAACAACTTGGTCAATGGTTGAAAACCCATCCACAAAACGTCGATAATAACCAGCCAAACCCAAGAAACTACGGACTTCCGTAACTGACTTTGGTTGCTTTCAACTCACAACTGCCTCTACCTTTTTCAGATCCACCCAGATGACTTCCGCAAAAACCATATGACCAAGAAAGACCACTTATTTAATCCAAAATTCACACTTGCTCAACTTGGCATAAAGCTGATAATCCAACAAGGTTTTCAACACAATCTGCAAGTGTCGATCATGATCCTCCTCGGTACGAGAGTACACAAGAATATCATCAATGAACACTACTACGAATTGATCCAAGAAATCATGGAACACCCGGTTCATCATGTCCATAATGCTGCAGGAGCATTTGTCAACCCAAACGGCATCACCAAGAACTCATAATGCTCGTACCTCGTACAAAAATTAATCTTCGGCACATCTTTGTCTTTGACCTTCAACTAATAATATCCAGATCTCAAATCAATCTTGGAAAACACCGTAGCACCACAAAACTGATCGAACAAATCGTCAATTTGTGGAAAAGGATACTTATTCTTAATTGTCAACTTATTTAGTTGCCAATAATTGATGCACATTCTTAAAGTGCCATCCTTCTTTTTCACAAACAACAACGGTGCTCCCCATGTTGAAACACTAGACTGGATAAAACCACGGTCCAACAATTCTTGGAGTTGCATCTTCAACTCTTTCAACTCCTTTGGTGCCATGCGATATGGTGCAATTGCCACCAAAGTCGAATTAGCATATGTCTCAATGCAAAACTCCACCTCCCTATCCGGTGGCAAACCAAGTAACTCTTCCAGAAATACACCCAAAAAGTCACAAACAGTAAGGATATATCTAGTCCGCACCTCTTCCACATTCGGATTCATAACATAAGCTATATATGCCTGGCACCCACATTCTAGCAACCTATGCGCTTCTAAAGCCGAAACCACATTGGACAAGAACTTAACATTCTCACCCACAACTACTACATCATAATCATCAGCAAGTTTTAACAAAACCCGTTTGGTCTCAAAATCAACCACAGCTCGATGCTCGGACAACCAATCTATACCCATGATCACGTCAAACCCATAAAACGACAGCTCCATCAAATTAGCATCAAACACATGACCTTGAACCATCAGAGGACATCTCTAATAAAACTTTTTTGTAATAACCATCTCTCCTAAAGAACTCGTTACTTGCATACCCAAATCAAGCATTTCTACCGGTATACCAAGCAAATGTGCATGCTCATGCAAAGCATATGAATGCGTAGAACCAGAATCTATCAAAGATAATAATGATATAGACTGTAAGGTAAAGGTGCTTGCTATCACGTCCGTGTCATTCCTTCTTTCGCGATGAGAATAGATCCTCGCTGTCGAACCGCCACTGTATGCGTTATAGTCCTCTGTCCCTCCTCCCTCCTTTGGAAGCTACCTCGACCGCGCCCACAACCTCTAGGTGGTGCAACTATAGGTACAGGTGCCTGCCTACCCCTAGCAAGCAAAGGACAATCACGTCTCATATGATCTGCAGGCCCACAACTCCAACAAGAATTTGCAGCCACAACCGCAAGAGTCTATCCCTCTCTGGCCAAACGTGGGTAGTCTCACCTCAAATAAGCTCTCAATCCACAAACCCAATAAACATTATCGGCTAACCAAACCTGAGTACCCTGTCCATATGATCCTTGCCCAACACCATCTCTGCCACGTCTCGCATCTGGACGGAACCTCCTATCACGGTGCTTCTTAGACTAACCACCACCAGAACCAAAATCTGTAGCTTTTTTCCCCGAGCCAGAACCTCCAGAATAATAAAATAAACCCAAACTCTACTTAATATCCTTCGCTCGTGTAACCAACACGTCGAAATTAGTATAGTTAGTGGCCAACATATATGTCTTAACATTATACACCAAGCCATATCAGAATCATTCACAGTGATGCCTCTCATCTAGCACCAACTCAGGTGCATACCGACTCAGCCTCACAAACTGCACCTCATACTCGGATACTGATATACTCCTATAGACCAAGGCCATGAACTCATGCTTCTTTTCATCCAAGTATCTAACTCCCAGATACTTCTTCCTGAATGCAGCTTAGAAGAATTCCCAAGTCACATCACCAGCTTTCATGCCTGTGATCATAGTGGTCCACCAACTGTAGGCATCACCCTGCAACAGGGACACAACACATCCTAGCTTGCGCATATCATTACACCCTATCTAATCCAAAATTTGATTTGTACTGGAAAATCACTCCTCGGATGCCCTCGGGTGCCAACCCTCTAAACTCAACTCCTCTAAGACTGCACAGACACTAATAGAAATCCCAAATTAGCAGCAGCAACAGGTGCTGGTGCAGGTACATGGACTCCAGCCAATGCGGCCTGGAACGCTCCCATCATCGCCTATACCAAAGGTTTTATATCACCATACATTAGACCAGGTAGTGGAGGTGGTACTTGCTCCAATCCCTCAGAAGGATTAAGCAGAGGAGGCAGTAATCCCTCGAGATGTACAATCTCGCCCTCTACTCGTTGGCCTCTGGTAGCAACATTTTCTATAGATCGCAATTCTCTCATCGATGGCATCGTATAAAAATGTACCTAAGGCATGATAATTACACCAAAACAAAACCAATCAGGCCAGCTTCAAGCAAGGACCCAAGACTTCAATTTCAAACCAAAACATTTCATATTTGTAATAATAAGGCAATGTGTCCTCAAAATACCCCAACATGACATATTTCAAACACCGAACATATAAATAATCACCGTACATAGTGATAAGTGTTCAAAAGTACTATTTTTCTTACCCTTTTTACTCATATTATTGTTAGACTTAGGCTCATATTAGTTGCATAATTATCCATTCATGCATTAATCCATGTTTCCTTCCATCGTTGAGCTTGATTACATAACTTGGTAGTTTTGTGGGAAAAGATGCTGCTTTGGTGTGTTTTGTGTGTATGTGCAGGATCACTTGCCAAAGCAAGGCTAGAGCTAGTTGCTAGGGCAATGCATGAAGGAGATGCTGAGCTAGTTGACAGGGCAATGCATGAAGGAGACGCCGAGCCAGTTGCCAGGGCAATTGTCGATAAAGAACAAAGGTGATATGGTAGTCAAAATTGATGACTAAACAAGCCCAAGATGACGTGGAGCAAAGCCCAATCCCAAAGGAATTTGATTTCCATGAAGAGATTAAAGAAGAATTAAATTCCAAGAAGATAGGAGAAGTTCTAGTAGGAATATAATTATAATAAAGAATTATATTCTTTAAAGATAATTTAATTCCAACTTAACTTCCTCCTCAAAGAAGGACTTTGATCTAACCCTATAAATAGAGCACCATATCGTCAACTTGGAGGAGAGCAAAAGAGAGAGGAATTTCGACAACTCCAAGGAGGGCAAGAGGAGAGAATTTCTGACAAGCATCTAGGGCAAGGAGGATTTCGACAAGCCTTCTTCTTCATCCTTTTCTTTCTTGTTCGATTGGGTTCATGCTAGGAATTATTTATCTTGTGTTTCTTTGGAACCTAGTCATGAGCTAAATCTATTTGGCTATGGTTATTGTGTTTTGTGGTTGTGAGAAACTATTGGTTTTTGTTTAGGTAATAAGAGTTTACACTTTTCTATTCAAGGTTTATTCATTCTTGGTTCTTATTCTTGTCTGCGAGTGAATTGGGAGAGGATCTCGTGATTTCATCTATTTATCTAATATCGGGAGAGTTAGATTCAAGAAACGAATGAATATGATCTTTATTCAATCTATTGATGGTGAAGATTAATCTGGCTTAGGAATAAGTCAAGGATTTCAACGGCTAAGAGGAGCGCAAGATTGGTTATTGTTCACCCTTGATTCACGCAGGGATGTATTATCAAGGCATGCACAAGTAGCTAGAGTTTCGACTTAGGGATAAGAAGAAACCATTGAAGAACGCTCTGTCGAACCTTGAAGGTTGCTGCCCAGAAGCCCAAGTAGTTGCCCAACTAGTCGCCCAGGCAACCATCGATTAGTTGCCAAGGTAACCCCGTTGTGCAAGTTGCCACGGCAACTGAGTTGCCCGTGCACTCTTTTACCAAGATGATCCAATCGGCTATCACACCTCAACTCACGATAACCTGGCCTATCTCTCTCTCATTGATCTTATTCATTCTTTTACTTTATTGTTTTCTAGATTAGTTATTAGTTAAACCCCTATAATCCTTTATTTGTGTTTTTACTTTTTACAGTGCAAGAGACTAGATTCTTGAAGTAGCACCAATCCCTGTGGAGATGATATCTTTTATACTATAACTTGCAACGTGTATACTTGCACAATTGTGTAGCACTTATTACGCGCAACAAGTTTTTGGCGCCGTTGCTGGGGATTGGCAATAGCGACTTTGTTTTTATTTTCTTGCACTTTCTTTTTACTTTTCTTGTTTAAGATTCAAAGGGGCTAACAAACTTTGGTTTTGCATTGGTATATGACCAGGGCGAGACCGACTACACCAGAATATCCCTTTGATCCAGAAATAGAACGAACCTTACAAAGACTTAGACGAAGGATAAGAGTAGCAATGGCTAATCAAGACGGCCATATGAATCAAGATGTTCCAGCAGGAGGAGGAGTGATTCTTGCACGAAACAGAACTATTCGAGACTATCTTGAAGAAAATCTTGATGGACTTAATCCAGGAGTTGTCGCACCTGAAATTGAAGCCGACCACTTTGAGTTAAAACCGGTAATGTTTAATATGATCAACACAATTGGTCAATTTGGCGGCTCAGCAACAGAAGATGCATGACAACATCTTAAATCTTTCCTCGAGATTTGCAACTCGTTCAAAATACACGGAGTCACCCCCGATGTCTTACGATTAAGATTATTCCCCTATTCACTTAGGGATAGGGCGAAATCATGGTTGAATAGCATTCATGCCGGATCAATAGCATCTTGGACCGATCTTTGTCGAGATTTCCTTGCTCGGTTTAATCCTACAAATTTGACTGATAAGCTTCATAACGACATTACTTCTTTTCCGCAGGCAGATGATGAATCCATGTACGAGGCTTGGGAGCGATATAGAGAACTTCTACACAAATGCCCCCTACATGGATTCCCGGTGTGGACTCAAGTAACAATGTTTTACAACGCCGTGAATACACCAACAAGGATGATGCTAGATGCCTCGGCAAACGGCATACTTCTAGATAAGTCGCCGGAGGAAGCAATGCAAATTTTAAACAGGCTGGCCAAGAATGATTATCAATTTCCCTCTACTAGAAGAGGATGAGTTAGACGCCAAGCCACAATACATGAACTAGGATCATCATATTCAATTTTGGCACAATTGGCCACTTTAACCAAGATGGTCCAGAACATGCAAAACCCAAACAACACACATGAGGTCAAGGTAATGGATTCTTTTTGTGAGTTATGTGGTGATAACCATAATTCTTCTGAATGTATGCTGAATCCGGAATCCAGCTTCTATGTGGGGAATTACAATCGGAACAACAATGTGATGTCCAATATATACAATCCAGCTTGGAAGAAGCACCCAAATTTTTCATGGAGTAATCCCAACAATGCTCTAAACCAGAACAATTAGAATGCACAAGCATCGGGATTCCAGCAGAATATGCCACAGCAACAGTTGCCGCAGCAACAACCGACAACATCTAGTTCTTTGGAAAATTCTCTAAATGCTTTTATGATGAAAACTGAATCTTACATGGCTGAGAATAGTAATTTCATAAAAAGAACTGATGCTTTTATTAACAGGACCGAGATGAGATTGCAAAACCAATAGGCGGCAATCAAATCATTAGAAAATCAAGTCGGACAATTTGCTCAAAACCTGAATACTAGACCGCAAAGAGGTTTACCTAGCAATACTGAAGTCGCAAGAGGAACTGGCCATGAGCAATGTAAGGTGATCACCACTAGAAGTGGCCAACAACTTAGAGAGGCTCAAACCCGCTCATCAAACAAAACTCCACAAAAAGATCAAGACGAACCTAGCGGCAAAGCCTCAGATGCTGAACCAGGAATTGCCGCGGCAACCGGCAATAAGCATGCCTCGGCAACCGACGATAAAGATACCTCGGTAACTTACGATAAGCATGCCTCGGCAACCCCAGTTGATAATGCCTCGGTAACTCCAGTTTTCCCGGCAATGCCATCAATTAGGTTCTAAACCAATGAAAGTATCGAAGATATCCGACTTCCACCACCATTCCCACAAAGGTTGAAGCGACAAAAGCAAGAATACCAATTCAAGAAGTTTCTTGATATCCTACAGCAAGTCCACATTAACTTGCCATTGGTGGAAGCAATTGAACAAATGCCAAACTATGCCAAGTTTCTTAAAGACATTGTGTCCAAGAGAACAAGGCTAGGAGAGTTTGAAACAATTGCCGCAACAGAGGGATGCATGGCAATGTTGCACAATCGTATGCCACCCAAGTTGAAGGATCCCAGAAGTTTCACAATACCCTGTTCTATTGGAAATCATTATGTCGGGAAAGCATTATGCGACTTGGGGCTAGCATAAACTTGATGCCTAAATCAGTTTTCCAGAAACTAGGAATCGGGAAGGTAAGACCTACAAAAGTTATGCTACAGCTAGCCGACAGATCCTATGTGCATCCAGAGGGAAAAATTGAGGACATACTAGTAAAAGTTGATAAATTTATTTTTCCCGCTGACTTTATTGTTTTGGATTGTGAAGCAGATGAGCATGCACCCATCATTTTGGGAGACCATTCCTAGCAACAGGGAGAACCTTGATCGATGTTGAAAAAGGAGAACTCACAATGAGGGTGAATGACCAGCAAGTTAAACTAAATGTGTTCCAAACACTAAGGCATGCGGATGATCCAGAAGAATGCCAACTTCTTCATGCCACGACAGAGTTTAACTTCGATGAGGAATTTAGTTGCCTCGGCAACTACATTGCCGATCAAGAGGAACCTGAGGAGTATGAAGAATCGGTCGATGAGGAACAACAAGGCAAATTGGCTAGTCAATCGACCATGTACAAACTTTGAACCACTGGATTACTCAGGTATGGAAGGTAAACTCAAAAAACCCTCTATTGAACAACCACTGATTCTTGAGTTGAAGCAATTGCCAGAGCAACTAAAATATGCATACTTAGGAGCCGATAATACATTACCTGTAATTATTTCTTCTAAGTTACAGCCTGAGTAGGAAAAGAAGCTGATCAAGATGCTGAAGCTACACAAAAAGGCAATAGGGTGGACAATTGCCGACTTGAAGGGAATAAGCCCGGCAGTGTGCATGCACAAGATTTTGTTGGAAGATGATCACAAACCTTCAATTGAGGCCCAGAGGAGACTGAATCATGCCATGAAAGGGGTTGTAATGAAAGAAATCATCAAGTGGCTTGACGCCGGCATTATATATCCTATCTCTGATAGTACATGGGTAAGTCTGGTACAATGTGTACCGAAAAAGGGAGGTATAACAGTGGTAAGTAATGAAAACAATGAACTCATTCCAACCAGGACTGTGACCGGTTAGAGGGTTTGTATGGATTATCGATAGCTAAACAAAGTCACTAGGAAAGATCACTTCTCATTACCCTTTATTGATCAAATGCTTGACCGTCTTGCAGGTAAACCCTTTTATTGTTTTCTTGATGGTTATTCAGGTTACAATCAAATTGCCATATCACCAGAAGATCAAGAAAAGACAACCTTCACATGCCCATACGGTACTTATGCCTTCCGAAGGATGCCGTTCGGATTGTGTAACGCCCCGACAACCTTCCAAAGATGCATGATGGCACTCTTTTCAGACATGGTCGAAGACTTCCTTGAGATCTTCATGGATGATTTTTCTATTTTTGGTAATGACTTCGACAGCTGTCTCGTCAATTTAGAGAGGGTGTTGGCAAGAAGTGAAGAAACTGATTTAGTCCTCAATTGGGAGAAATGCCATTTTATGGTAGATGAAGGAATAGTGCTCGGCTACAAGATTTCATCCAAGGGAATTGAAGTAGACAAAGCTAAGGTGGACGTGATCGAGAGATTACCCCCACCAAGTTCGGTTAAAGGAATTTGAATTTTTCTTGGACATGTAGGTTTTTACAGGAGGTTCATTCATAATTTTTTTAAAATCACTAAACCCTTGTGTAATTTGCTTGAACAGGATAAAGTCTTCGATTTTGATGATTCTTGCACCCAAGCATTCGAAACCCTAAAGGAAAAGCTTGCCTTGGAACCCATTGTCGTTCCACCAGATTGGACGCTACCTTTTGAGCTCATGTGTGATGCAAGTGATTTCGCGGTAGGAGCAGTCCTAGGCCAACGCACAAGTAAGACCTTCTATGTGATATACTACGTTAGGAAAACTCTTAATAGTGCTCAAGTGGATTACACAACAACGGAGAAAGAGTTACTAGCTGTGGTTTTCGCATTTGACAAGTTGCGATCCTATTTGATTGGTACAAAGGTAATTGTTCATACGGACCATTTGGCAATCAAATATCTATTTGCTAAAAAGGATGCCAAACCTCGTTTGATTCGTTGGATATTACTTTTACAAGAATTTGATATTGAAATTAAGGACAGGAAAGGAACAGAAAATCAAGTGGCCGATCACTTATCATGTTTAGAACGCAATAGGGAGGAGGACGCGGATCTAGAGATATGCGATGCATTCCCCGATGAACAAATTTTAGTTGCCTCGGTAACCATGGACGCGTATGCCTCGGCAACCCTCGATGCCTCGGCAACTCTCGACAGCGCAGCAGCCTTTGACGCGCATGCCTTGGTAATTTTGGGAGCAGTCGCCACGGCAGCACATGCCTCGGCAATACCCTGGTACGCGGATTTAGTCAATTTCCTTGTTTTTGGTATTTTACCTTATGGCAATACTCACCAAGGGAAGAAGCGGTTCCGCCATAATGTGAAGCATTACTTTTGGGACGAGCCTCTTTTGTTTAAACAATATGCAGATCAAGTTATACGCCGATGTGTGTCTGAAGAAGAGCAACAGAATGTACTCCAGCAATGTCATTCTTCACCCTATGGAGGACATTTTGGAGGAACTCGTACCGCGGCCAAAGTTTTGCAATCCGGTTTGTATTGGCAAACATTGTACAAAGATGCCCAAGACTTTTACAAGCAATGTGATCGTTGCCAGAGGACGGGCAATATCTCTAGACAACATGAGTTGCCGCTCCAGAACATCATCGAGGTGGAATTGTTCGATGTATGGGGGATCAATTTTATGGGACCTTTCCCATCTTCATTCAGCAACCTCTACATTCTACTTGCCGTCGACTACGTGTCTAAATGGGTTGAGGCAGCTGCAGTTCCCAACAACGATTCCAAGACCGTGCAACGATTCTTGCAGAAAAACATATTTACACGGTTTGGGATGCCGAGAGCAATTATCAGTGATGAAGGCAAGCATTTTGACAACAGACTAATTGCCAAGATGTTGCATTTTGACCCACAAACCAACGGGCAAGCAGAAATTTCCAATCGGGAATTGAAGGGTATACTCGAGAAAGTTGTAAATCCCTCTAGGAAGGATTGGTCATTAAGACTAGATGACGCACTTTGGGAATATCGCACTACATTCAAAACACCCTTAGGTATGTCCCCCTTCCGACTTGTCTATGGCAAAACATGTCATCTACCGGTGGAAATCGAACACAAGGCATACTGGGCAATCAAGACCGTGAATATGGATTGGGAAAGTGCCGGACAAAAGCGTTTGTTGGACCTCAATGAGATAGAAGAATTATGTGCACTCGCCTATAACAATGCACGAATCTACAAGGAGAAAACAAAGCAATGGCATGACAAGAAACTATTGCCGCGGCAATTCATGCCAGGGCAACTAGTTCTCTTATTCAAATCTCGGCTAAAACTTTTCCCGGAAAACCTAAAATCAAGATGGTCGGGACCATTCAAAGTCGTCAAACCATTCTCCCATGGTGCTGTGATAATCAAGTACATCTCTGACAACCATGAATTCAAAGTTAATGGACAAAGATTGAAGCACTACAATGGTGCCCATGTGGAACGTAACAAAGAAGTGGTCAACTTAGGAGATGCATGAGCATGCTCTCCCTTTGATAATTTATTTTTATTTTTATTTTTTTCCGATTAATATTTTTTTATTTTTTATTTTTTTTTTGAACTTTTTTTTTATTTTTTTTTATTATTTCATTATTACTATTCTTTAGGATAGATTTTTTTATTATTTATTTATATTTTTAAGTTTAAGAATCCCATTACACATCTTTATTTATTTTCTTTATTAGTTTATCTTTAACTTTAATCCTTATTTGATTTGTCTTTGAATTGTAGGAAAAAAGTTCAAGATAAAGAGGAATTCTAATCCAAGGAGGAAAACATCTTCAACAAGGAAACTAATGGGCTGAATCTAAGGCTTATATAAAGCCTCCAATTTACCCTAATCACAACCCCTTTTGCCGTCATCCTCTCCCTAAACCAAACCCTTTTTCGTTTTCCCCTAATCCCACCCACTATATTTACCACCTATATTTTCTATGAAACCCATCACCCTTAACCTATTCCTACTTTTTATCTTGCAACTTTTTAGTTTCTTTTCTTTTCTTTTCTTTGTTTTTACAAAACTCACAACCAAGATCATATATGGCATCCAAGATTAAATTTTTAGTTCATCCAAGTTCCTCCAAAGAACCAAGATACAAGAAGTTTGCTACACCGATGGTTCAAGAAAGATTTCAATCCAAGTTTGAAAGCCGGAAGATTCATGAAGAACAAGGCTTTGAATACTCCAACTCTCATCAAGATTTCGGCCTTGAACCATTCATCTTCGAGAGGATTGCACATCAAAAGTGGCAAATCTTTTGCCATCAACCGGAACCGGGTAACATCTCATGGGTAAGAGAATTCTATGCTCACTCACCTAACCCGGATAATCCTTATGTTTTTGTTTGTGACAAGGCCATACTCCTAAGTCCCGAAAACGTCAACACCTTTTACGGGCTTTACATTGAGAAGGACGAGCATCAAGCCTTCGTTGATCAAATCACTCCCAAGCAACTCGACAAGGTGCTTCAAGAACTCACTCAACCGGGAACTCATTGGAATGATGGTAAATACAAGGGCACGGTAAATCGCCTTCGGCTTAAACCCGAGGCAAAACTATGGAATAAGTTTGTTAAAACTTCTTTAATGCCCACCACACACAATACTACCATTGATATACCACGTCTTTTGCTCATACATTCTATTTTGCATAATCACATCATTAACATTGGAAAAATTATTTGTGATGAGATTTTTGTATGCAGCTCAAAAGATAAGGGTTCTCTTTTCTTCCCTTACTTAATTTCTAATCTTTGCAAGGAGATGCATGTCCCAAGTGAGTCCACCGATGAAAAGGCCCTACCAAAGTCCGGTTGGAATCAAGCACAAATCCAAAAGCTAATGGGAGAGGCACCGGGAAATTCTTCAAGGCCTCTAATTGTCGCGACAACTCCTACCGCCCCGGCAAACCCAAATACCCAAGCACCTAACGCCCGGGCAACTCAGCCATCAACCCCGGGACACTTTGAAGCACTCTTGCAACAATTGGCAAACCACCTAAGGCAAATTGAAGACCGAAAACTAATGTTCATGCGGTACATGAAGGAGCACAACAATGCCATCACCCAAGTCATCCTAGAAAAGTACTCGGACAGTCACGTGCCGTTCCCAATCTTTCCTGCCGAGATCCTTGCCCCGACAACCAATGAAGCAGTAGCCACGGCAACCGCAATAGATGATGTCGCGGCAACCTATATCGTGCACGCACAAGCTGATGCCACGGCAACCAACCCTGAAGATGCCACGGCAACCAAAGCAAAAGACATCTCGGCAACCACTGCAAAAGCCAAAGGTAAAGCACCTATGCCCGAATCAACTCCTACGGAATCATTTTCTGATTTTTCAGATTCGGACGAGTCCTCCATTGCACCAACAAAGACCGCATCAATTGAATCCTCCAAGCGAAAAGCAAATGACACTGATGAAGAGGATGATGAGGACAACCCCGTACGAAGATCGATTCCACCACCGGCAACAAGAAAACAACCATCGCGTTCAAGCAAGAGAATCAAGACATCGACCAAAAGGAAACTAATCATCCACGACGACGAACTCTCGGAGTAAGTCTTCATTTGTATTTTATTTTTCGTTATTTTTATTTAATACATGCATTGAGGACAATGCCTCACTCGAGTTTGGGGGGGATTGTTATTAATAGTTACCATGTTTAGTTACATTCATCTTAAGTATTACATTTAGGATGCATGAATTACTTGCCATGCCTTTAGCTGGAACAAGAATTGCCTAGATTTGATGAATATCCGATGATGACTTTGCCAATGCACTTAATTGATAGAATTTTTATTCTAGGATAACCATGGAAAAACTTAGAATTTTACTATGATGCTAAATTTGATGAAACATTGTTGTGGTTTGATTGATTTAAGGAATTCTAGTGAACTTAGGTTGATAATTAAACAAATTGGGGGATTAGAATAAAAATTGGATGAATGCTAGAGGTGCCCAAAATTGGCTCTAGCATGTGCTAAAAAAATTGATCGCTAGAGGTGCCCAAAACTGGCTCTAGTATGTGCTAAAAAAAGTTGATCGCTAGAGGTGCCCGAAACCGGCTCTAGTCGAATAAAACTAAAAATAAAACACTAGAGGTGCCCAAAACTAGCTCTAGTTAAAACATGTTAAAAAGAACCCAATGAAGTAATTTGAAAACCTCTTGTTTGCATAGAATCCGAAAAATCAACTTGCACACAACTCCGCACACACTCACAAGCATTATAGTTTTATTCCGAGTAACTCCTAAGTTTTCTGAAAAATAAAAAGCCAATCATACTTTGTGCCCCGGTTCAGAGAATTGAAATCAAGTTCAAAGCTAAGTTTGTGAAAATTGAAGTCTTGGCAGGTAATTATTAGTTTGCATTGCTTGAGGACAAGCAGGTAATTATTAGTTTGCATTCCTAGGGTACCCATACCGGTACGCAGAGGCTATAATGACATCTAGGTTTAACATATGACACTTTGGATCTTCCAAAACAAACTTAATACATATCTAATCATCATATAACATCAGATGCCTGCTTGACAACATCAATCTAGCATTTTAAGCAATCCTAGCAAACTTAGCACAATCAACCACAAAGTCTATAGGCATGCTCCCTAGACAACATCCAAAACATAAATCTATCCACATCTCAAGAACTTTGAACCATTTACAAAACCAAACCAACAATTGAAACTTGCACATACATGGAGTTTACCAAAATAACCCTCCCAAATCAACATTTGACACATTGCCCTTATTACTACTATATAGCATTCAAACCATACTTTGAAAACAAGTCTTTGGAAATCCTTCCTCGCTGCCCACAACCTTTAATTATCTACATTGATGGAAAAGAAGAGCGTAAGCACACTAGGCTTAGTGAGGAATGCTCAAAAACCAACCACCATCAATGCATTTTATACCATTTAACAATCCTTTTGAAAACCACTTTCCAAAACACTTTTAAATCTACATCGCACATCATGCCTTGCCCAAACCATGCACTTAAAATTTCTAAAATAGCATAATAAACCGTATGCACCATGTATCATGGATTCAACAACAAAATCCCATTTGCTACCCTCAATTTAAGCTTTCCATGCATACTACCAATGCAAGGCTTAAAGAGTAAAACATGTTTAAATCCACATTAAACAACATAATCCATCTCATTATACATCATCAATTATATTGGCTTACCAGTTATCATTAATCAAATTCCACTTCATAAAACATAACATCGGATACACGGATTTAACAAGTGTTCCCAACACTTCATGCCATCACAACGGGAATTAAAGGTACATTCACAACCGCACACATAGGTTGGAAGCATAACCCACTAACGGGAGTCTTCGGTATAAAGATCAAAACCCCTCAATCATTAGGGTACTCAAATAGAGTTTTCAATACATGGGTCAAAATCCGTCAACATCCAAGGCGAATTTTTACAGTGCACTATCAATCCTATGGCTGGCCAACTATATCCGATAACATTTCCAAACCTTTTTCATACCATTACTTGCCAATATAATTTATTTTAATAACAACAACTCATTGTTTTCATATGCATCATCCAAATCATTTAACCAATGCAATAAACCTTGCATTAACCAATGTTCATAAACATTAACCAAACGTGCATTAATCCCAAATGCATCAACATCATTATATAATCAATTTCCAGCATTAGACCATGCTCAAAACATGCATAAACAATGAGTAATTAAACCATTGAAACAAGTGCATAAAAACCATTTGCTAAACTGAGTTCGAGAGAGAATTCATCCTTTACTTACTTCTGAGCTTAGACCAGTGATTCAAGTTTGATCTAAACTCCCAAACACAACTTTCAAACCTTTGAAAAGCTGTAAATCCTGCTCTCACTCACCGACACGCAAAGCCTCGATTGTCGATACAATAACCTCACCTCCTAAGCTCCCGAAACAATTGATCAAGCTTGAGGACCAACTTCCCCTATTTTATCCACACAAAAACAGAGGATACATTGCATCAAAATACAGTCAACATCATAGCAACATAAATCCTCAACATCTATTACCAAATTTCACTCCACAACAACCGAAATTAACACCAAACATCTTCTAAACTTAACCCAACCATAACCTAACGTTTTAACCCATCAATTAACATCTAAAAACACATCAACAACATCCTTTTACCTCCAGCATTCATAAAACATCCACAATACCTCAAAAACTCACAACAAACAACCTAGAAAATTAGAGATTCTCATAGTTTCGGGATTTCAATGTTAAAGCTCACTTATTAACATTATTTAACATCAAAATCATGATTAAAATCAATCAATAACTCAAAAAAACAAAGTCCATTCGAAAATCCACCAACTAAACCAATTAAACCTCAAATTAACCAATTTTCCTTATTTAAATCGTCAAATCGAGTTAGAAAACATATGTAAAGGATCAATACTTGGGAATTTCAATAACGAACCTTGTATTAGAGGAGAAGAATGAACCTCACCTCTAATGGTTGCCTTTCCCATTAGTTGGATGAATTTACATAGCAAAACAATGAGAAAACCAATTTGATTTTATTAGGAAATCATTATAATTCCATTTGGAATCAAAAGATTAATTAAAATAAGATTTTACCTGAGAATTTTGAAGAGAAAATAAGTGTTTGGCTGGAGAGAATTGGAGAGAAAATCTTTTTTTGAGAAAAGTTAGTTACGTCAAATTGTTTAAAGCTTTTTAATTATCCAATTAATTCTCCAAACTTTTTTTATATTATTTTAAAATCATTAAAAATAGACAATTAAGGGAAAAAGTCTTATATTATACTTTGGGTAAATAGTTCCTTAAAGATTCAAAGTTTTGACCCTTTTACAAAACAGTCACTAAAAATAGTTTTAAAACTTTACATTTTGGTCACTAACCAAAATGTCCAATTTTAAGACCCCTTTTTACAAAATTGAATTTACCAAAATTACTTCCATATTAAATAATGATTTTAGATTTTTTTCCATATTTTATCCCACCCAAAAATATTTGTTTCGAATTAAATCCTGAAACTGACTCGAATCCTCTAATCTGATCCAACGGACCATCTAAACCACCTAGAAAACTCCTAAGCCCAAAATCGGGGAGTTACAGGTGATGGTTCATTAATACGCTATGCCAACAATGATTCGACTACAATAAAAGAGGATTCTTGTTGTTGATAATGGATGGGAACGAATCGCTCTCTCATGACTTTCTTGAGTTCTGCCTAAGATCTTATCTCGGCTTCTCCATTAAGACGCCTATTTTACCGCAATGATTTCCACCAAAGTGAGGCATAATTAGTGAAATTTAGGGCCACTAATGGAACTTGATCTTCCTCATGATCTCCTAAGAAATCAAACAGGCGATCAACGCGATATTCTCAATCACAATAACCATTAGGATCATACTTACCTCGAAAAGAAGGTATTCTGAAGTTTGGGATGGCCAAAGTGTGTGTGGTTCACTTCGGATCAGTTCGTCTTGTTGTTGATAATGGATGGGAATGAATTGGTTTCTCATGACTTTCTTGAGTTCTGCCCAAGATCTTAGCTCGGCTTCTCCCTTGAGACACCTATTTCGTCACAATGATTTTCACCAAAGTGAGGCGTAATTCGTGAAATTTAGGGCCACTAATGGAACTTGATCTTCCTTGAGATACCCAAAGAAATCAAACAGGAGATCAACGCAATATTCCCAATCACAATAACCATCAGGATCATACTTTCCACGAAAATAAGGTATTCTGAATTTTGATTTAGTTAAGGGAGGCTTTCCTTGAGATGTAAAACCCAAGCTGTCATGTTGTTTTGTACGCGGTTTGTCACTGCGAAATATCCTCCAAGAATCTTCTCAGCTTTGATACCAAATGATAGAGTAGCACAAATCTAAATAAAGAGAAAAAACGAACCAAAATAAAGAACAAATCTAAAAATTCAGATTTGCTTACGGCGGTGGCGTCAATGGAAGAAGCTCAAATATGTGGAGATGGCGTGATGAATTGATAGTTTTGCTTGGTACCCTCTTAGAAGCAATTATATAAGCAAGCAACCTCAAGCGACTCTAACCCACCCTTCCAAACGCAATTGTATGGACAAGCAGGAGTGTGAAGATCCTCAACAACAAATCCCAAGAACTTGAAGATTGATTTGCTTTTAAAAAACTAGATAAACTTCTTGCAAGTATAACTTCAAAGATAACTTTCTTTTTAATCTAAGGAATTCATAATTACAATGTGGGTGAAGTCTCCTTTATATAGGCCTTGGAGAAGTTCTAATCCTACTAAATTTAAGGAATTAAATGCAATAAATAAATGTTGAAATCTAATCTCCTAATTTGATAAGTAACTTCTAATAATAAATATATGCTTAAAATAAAATGTAATTAAATAAATCTGATCCTAATAGATATTGCAGAATCCTATATTGATTTAAATTACATATAATCAAATAAAATC
This sequence comes from Hibiscus mutabilis, assembly GCA_019671005.1. NCBI lineage: Eukaryota > Viridiplantae > Streptophyta > Magnoliopsida > Malvales > Malvaceae > Hibiscus > Hibiscus mutabilis. Next base: position 36,312,322 of record CM033736.1, read on the forward strand.
TTGAAAAATCGTAATTATCCAAAAAACTCGTATTAATCCTGTATAAGAATTTCTGCATGCGCTGCCTTCGCTAAAATAGACATATCTTGAGTTCCAAATATCCGATTGAGGCAATTCAAGATGCGTTAGAAAGCTAATTGATAGCCGAACAAGTTTCAAGATACATGTCGACCCAGAAATGCTTGGATCCCATCCAAAAATGTGTCGCAAGTTGACTGACATTTCTGACTTGCAAAGCAGTTTCAACTTCTTTTCCATGATGATTATTTTGACCCCTCTCATGCAATTGACTAGCCGTTGACTTTTTTGGGGACCCTACCTGGGGGTTCCTCTACGTTCTGAGTCCGTTGGCGTAGTTTGTTTCGCCAAATTAGAACTTGGTAATCTATTTTTATGCGTTTTACCTTGTGAATTAAATAGGGAATGCATGAAATTAATGTATTTTCATAGTTGTATATTTATGAGGATTGTTCGGGCTTGAATATCGGATCAAGGTAGCGGTTGGGAAGCTCGAGTAAAGATTTATCTCTTTGGCTTAAAGTTAGTACACCTTTAACTCCTATTGCTTCATGAGCATCATAAATGCGATTGCTTTGCGTGTTAGTGCCTGCAAAATAGGTAGACGATAAATAAGCATGTTTTGAGACCGGTAATCATGAGATCAATATTTATGAGAGTTATGTGTATGAGATGTATGATGAGTTTGAGAATATTAGAGACTTGTAAAGGCTTTAGAGATCGCGTAGGGTTGTTTGAATATCCAGATATTTATTTGATTGGTTAATTTACATGTTATGTTGTTTGAGATGTGAATTTGACATGTTCGATAGAAATTACACATAAAAAGAATGATGATTGGTATATTTGAATAAATGATTATGGAATCAGTAATAAATATTAATTGCATGAATGCGTTAGTAAAACAACCTTAATGGCTTTCATAAGCTTTAGGGATCAGATAAAGCATAATAATATCATAATTTGAGGAAATGGTACGAATTTGTGATAAGGTATCTATACGAGCTTTGGTCGTATCGATATGTGTTTGGGGACCGTATCAGTACGGGATGACCCTTACCGATATTTGTGGAAATCTAGGATTTCCAATAAGCAATTTCTCTATCGGTATGCGTGTGAGTACTGATACCCGAGGGCACTCATGTTCGAGTACCGGTACCTGATACGCAAAATAATCAATAAATACAAATTAAGGGTGGAAATTGATATGTATATTAATAATTGAATTATGCCTTGATAAATGAGATAATATAGATTAAATATGATAATTAATAAGGATGATTAATGTACACTTCCATGATAATTAATAACTTTATAAACATTGGGTGACTTGATGATAATAGCAACCGTAGTGATCCTTGGTGGATCATGTGATGCTGTGTGATGTGTGGTAGATGTGTTCTTGCTATATGCTGATATGGACACCTAGATGGTTGAGTTACCATTGTTTGGTGTGATTCGGATACCTAGTGTGAGAAATAGTATGTTGTAACACCATGGTTAAAGATTGTCGAATATATGATCCTGGTGCTTAGTGTATCGGGCCTCATTTGAAGATGCTTGATGAGAGATTCTGAGCATGGGTGTATAATCCTAATTCTTAGTGGTATCGGGCCTCACCCAAAAGAGTGTATAATCCTAATGCTTAGTGGGACAGGGCCTCACTCAGAGTGTATGATCTCGATGCTTAGTGGGACTAGGCCTCACTCTTATATTATGGTATAAAGCTTATATGCTATGAGAATTTTATGCTTTCTTTCTATGCTATATGATTTGACGGCTAGAGGTAGCGTCATATCTATATGATGTTATATTGCCATATTCTAAATATGGTTGGGCCCTGTCTGCCATGTATGGTGATTTCTATGATGAGAGCATATGTTTAGGTGACTAGTGGTAGACTAGGTGTTTATTTCTCTCTCCTTATTGCTCGTACTAGCTTGCATGCTTATGTTTATGATTAGCATGAAGTATGGTAGAGTAGATGAGTATCACTGAGCTTTCTAAGCTCGGCGCTTAGAATCGTTGTTTCTGTGCGTAGGTTGACCATTGGATCGTAGGATTGAGGAGCACTATCGGTACGTGATTCTAGTATGTGGTGATCTAGAGTATGGTACTTGTGTTTAGTGGGTTATGTATTCGTAGGACCTTATGTGGTGTAGTCTGTAATTCTTGTTTTTGAAACTGTATTATTCAAATCGTATATTCAAACGTTTTAAATTTAAATTAAAGCTCACTTGTACAATTTTGATTATTTATTTATATTCAACTGTTGGCTTTAATTGTTTTTGAGGATTACCTCGTTGGGCTAAACCCAGCTTGAGAAATTTTATGGTTTTGGGTTGGGCTTGAGGCCTAAATATGACATCTGGGTTAAAGGTATTACATTTAGTGGTATCAAAGCTTAGGTTTAGCCCTTTATAGGAAACTGTCGCAACCTTTTTTAGGGAGGTCTCAACGTTTTTTAAAATAAAGACAAAAAACAACGGAGTCGCCACCAATCTTTTTAAAGGTGTGATTGGATCACCTAAAAACGGGTTATTTTAATAAAATCATTTTTATTTTATTAAAAAAACAATTTCTGTCTATGAAAACTCAAAAACGGGTTCAGGAGTCGGTTACGTGTGGGGAAGGGTTAGCAACCCCACAGCGCCCAAAAATTGGTACCTAACCGATTACCAAAAAGTTTTAATGTCGGAATTTGCAAGTTTGTGCAAAATTTAAATTATTCTCCATTTATGAATATGATTCCATTTTAACAGCCTGACCATCCGGAGAGTAAACTCTAATCACCGCCAACACTTCTGGCGCTAACCCATTACCTCCTTTTGGTAGGACACCGCATTGATTTGGTTTCACTTTTTTAACAAGCAGTCACAAAAGCAATTAATGTGTTGAAACCTTTTATTTTTCTAAGATGGTATTATTAACCTAAAGAATAGTCTATATGAATTTTACCTATTAGGGTTAAAGTGAGATTTAGTGTGTTTTATTAATTCAAGTGAAGAAGGATTTTTTTATGATTTTTACAAGGCTCTAACTAAGGTAATTTAGTATCTAACCCTACGGGCTTTATTTAACCTAATAATTAAAACACTAATACATTGGTATTTTAGGAAAGAATCGAATTAATAAAATACATGGAAATTAGAGATAAACAGTTATATTTACAAAAATCAAATGAATACAAAATCTTAAACAAATTAGGAAAAAAGGGATGAAATAAAGAATTTTTTATTTAAGGAATGTGTATCCTTCCTTAAAATGAGTCAACATAATATTCGGGTTATTAATTTACACTTTATTATTTTTTTAGAAATATGCGACAAAAATAATTTTGATAAGTTTAAATTAGAATTAAAAAGGAAAAGAAATTAATATCCAAGTTTAAAAAATGAAATTAGATTCCCGGTTTGAAAAATATTTAAAGAAACTTTATGTGATTTAAAAAATGGTACATGAATCTTATAAAATTAAATAGCCCACTTTTATTTGAAATGGGTAAAGGGCCAAAAAACACCATTATTCAATTTTGGTTTTAAAACAAAGATCAAAACAACACATTTTAAAAATTCATCAAGTGTTCATGTGAAAAGATTGAAAATGAAGAACAAGGGTCTTTAAAAACTTTAAAAATAGTATAGAATTGCTCTAATTATAGTTAAATTCGAAATAAATAAATAAATAAATAAATAAAGAACAAAAGAAATATACCTAAAAACCAAGCTTTTCCTCTTGTATTCAACTTGAAAATGCCAATACAAACTTGAGAATGTTTATGTGATTTTCGGATGCTTGTGTGTGTGTTACAAAGGATGAGGAATGGTGAAAAATGAGTGTGTAGTGAATTGTGTTGTGAAGATTACAAAGGGGGATGGGGTCTTTATATAGGTATTTTACATACCAAAATTACAAAAAATTGGAATCAAAATCCCCTAATTTCCACCGATTGCTTCCCAAATCTGAGTGATTTGGATTCCCCTTCCCATTTTACTTCTTTGACCAATTTTTCCTGATTTGGGAATGATTTTCCCTTGATTCTTCCATATTTGATTTGGCATCTTTCATTTTTTTTTATTTTTTCTGATTTGGGCTAAAAAGCAGTGACTACAGCTGCCCCTCTTTGCTCATTCCTGTGAAACATGGGTAGAGAAAAGAACAAAAAGGCACTAATTTTAGCCAATCGCCAACTCGCTGGACATCAAAATAATATTTCATCCTCCTTACGCCTGAACGGATAAGGATTATGCTAAAAAATAAAGGTTCCATTCTCCTCGCGCCCGAGCGGATAAGCGTTATGCTAAAAAATAAGGTTCCATTCTCCTTGTGCCCGAACGGATAGGCGTTTACTGAAAAATAATGGTTTCATTCTCCTCATGCCCGAACGGATAAGCGGTTGCTGAAAAATAAAGGTTCTATTCTTCTCACGCCTGGATGGATAGGCGAGCTTCATTCTCCTTCTGCCTAAATGGATAAGCAGGCTCTAAAAATGGGCTCCATTCTCCTCAAGAACGAATGGATATGCAGGTTCTATTTTCCCCATGCTCGAATAGATAAGTAGGTTCCACTCTTCTCATGCCCGAATGGATAGGCGAGTTTTATTCTCCTCATGCTCAAATAGATAAGCAGGTTCCACTCTCCTTATACCCGAATAGATAGGCGGGTTCTATTCTCCTCATGCTTGAATAGATAAGCAGGTTTCACTCTTCTTATTCCTGAATGGATAGGTGGGTTCTATTCTCCTCATGCTCGAATAGATAAGTAGGTTCCACTCTTCTCATGCCCGAATGGATAGGCGGGTTCTATTCCCTTTATGTCTGAATGGATAGACGATTTTATTCTCCTCATGCTCGAATAGATAAGCAGGTTCCATTCTCTTCATGCCTGAACGGATAGGCGGGTTCTATTCTCCTCATGCTCGCATAGATAAGCAGGTTCTATTCTCCTCATGCTCGAATAGATAAGAAGGTTCAACCAAAGGGTTCCGTTCTCCTCATGCACGGATGGATATGCAAGTTCTATTCTCCTCATGCTCGAATAGATAAGTAGGTTCAAAAAAGGGTTTCATTCTTCTCATGCATGAATGGATAGGTCAGTTCTATTCTCCTCATGCTCGAATAGATAAGCAGGTTCATACCTGTCAAACAAATACTATGATTATGATGAGTATGCTTCTAGGGATGCCTAACACATGAATGCATGACCTTTTCGTTCATTTTTTTGTTCTTAAACCTTTCTCTTTTATCTTCTATTTTTGAATTTGTCCTTCTTACTTTTAGGGTTTCTCATCTTCGCTTCTATGAGCATTTGCTTGTTCAACCCAGATAGACAACCATGCTAGCTATTTATTTTTTGTATCTTTTTGTTTCAGAGAAAACATTTAGTCTTCGCACGTTTGCTCATTCAATCCTGCATTCCTAGTTGGGAGGAATGAACTTTTATCCTTATATTCTTCAAAACTCTTTTAGCCTTCATCTGGTTGAGAGAAAAAAATCTACCATATTCTCCGAAAAGCTTGAATGAAAGCTTTAACATCACTGGACATATCCTCTATTGTTTGCAAAATTGTTCTCATTGTGGGAGAGGGTGTAGCAATCATGTTGCCTTAAAATAATAACAAACATCCTCAAAGCTTCTTGTGAGTTCTCATATGCTTGCCCCTGCAGGGCTTTTTTGAAGCGTTTGCATGTAAATCCTTGCATCAAAGCTTACTTCTACCTTGAATGTCTTCGAATAATACAAGCATTTTCTTATCTTCAATGCAGATTGCCCCACTCTGGGCATGCCCCACTGGCCAAAACTTCCTAAGTAGGGACACCAGAAATTGCCTTGTGTTGCCTTTACCAAATTGACAAGGTACGAGGATATGAAATTCCTTCCAAGATGCCAAGTTTTCGAGAGATTCATTTGCTTCTTGCCTATTCCAGACTACTCGAACCGCCCTTTACGGGTTTGCAACTCGAATCCTCCTTTGGCTTCAAGATGCCATTTGCGGGTTTTCATCTTGAAACCCTCTTTATTTCTTTTTGGTATCTAAGGCACCCTTTTGCGGGTTTTCACCTTTCGATAATTTTCTTTTTTTTAGCTTCTTTTTTAGGCATAAAACTTCTGAACTTATCGGATTATGAAGCTCATCTTGATCCATCTCGACCAAGATCAATGCTCCTCCTGAGAAAACCTTAGTTACGACGTAAGGCCCCTCTCAGTTAGGCGCCCATTTTTCCTAATATGAAATCTCTTTCTTAGATGAACTTTCTTGTCGTGAGCTCGTGATATTCTTCTCTGATTCACCTGACCACAGCAAATAACTTTCAACCTCTTTTTCATTGAATAACTCAAATGGTCATATCTTGCTTGGACCCACTCTACTTCTAGTTTTGCGTCCATCAAAACATGAAGAGATGGAATTTTAGTCCTTGATTGGCATCTCAACCTTTATCCCATAAACTAATGAAGATGTGTTGTCCCTATTATTTCTTGATGCGATGGTGAACAAATGCTTCTGGATTTGGATCAATACCAAGAAACCTTTGTTTTTCATGAATCTATGTTACTCCACTTGTAAGATGCAAGAAAAGAGTTGGCAATGAGGATTTAAAGAAAGATGAAGGACCATAAATAAAGGCACGAAAATAGGGTTCAAAGGAAAAAGTCATGGCAAACATGGAAAATAGTAAAGTCAGATGCCCCAAAATTCATAATATGAATGATTCATGAATCCATCAACCGGATAGTATCCCATTTTTAGGTGGCTCTCATTAACTCACCAGCTCCTCAAATTTTAATTTTCCCACTTTTCTAATCTCAATCAGACATTAGAAGTTTTAAGGTCCCTGAAGAAAGGTTAACTCAATTAGGCAGGATATGTTCTAAAAACAAACTCATTTTCTCATATATTCATTTGTGATCCAAATGGGCTTTTAAGGCTTGTAATGTAAGCTACGCTCAAGTTACAAAAAAAGATGTATAGGCTCAAATACATTCTTAAGGGTGATTAAACCAAGGATCAATCTTTCTTGATGAATTCTCCATTCTTTTATTCTTTGGATCACTCTAAATTGCCCATTTTGGGTTTTCACCCTAGAGTTTATTTCCCTTTCTGGCACATGTCTCATCTGAAGGATTCCACACATGTTTTTCTCTTGTTTCAAATTTTCCTTCGTATTCCAGTTTTCATCTCTTCCATTTCTTTTTCTCTTTTTTTTATTTTTTACTTTTCTTTTGCTTTTTTTCTTTTCATTTAGGACATTCAACTTGATATTTTCTTTCTTACTTGCAAACAATTTTTCATCCTCTTTGCCCCCTAGTGTGGGGAGTGATCCTTGGTTAGGGTTCAAACATAAGAATAATATCAGGCTCAAAGGGGACAACAACGGATATTTTTCTTATTCGTGAACGGAAATAAAGGAATGCCAAATGTCATTTCACACACAAATATCATCGAAGAGAAGCAGTCTTCAGTTGGTAGATGTTTTAGACTTATCACTTTATTCAAAGACCTTAACAACAATGTCTGAGAGGAAAATCACTCAAATTCTATTTATGGAATTTCCCATTAATCCTGAACACACTTTATTTCCCTTCTATCTCGGGATTATATCTAAGAATCATTCATACAATCAATAATGGGGATTTTGCAAAGAAGATTTATTTTAAAAGAGAAATGGATGAAAAAAATTGAAAAGAGAGAGAAAAAAATGAAATGTTTGCCACTTGAGAAAAATAAAGGAAATGCATCTTTAAACAAGTCGATTAACATAGAAGCCCTTACAAAAGATCCCTAATGCTCGCGGGCAAAAGCAAAAGGGTTGGTTCTAGGTATGACCCCAACATTGTTCGAGAAAATGCCTACATCTACTATGTGACAAGATTCCATTGCTGGAGTAGTTCAGGTTATGGGTACTCGTCATTTTTTTCTTCCTCGAGTCTCCTACTTTTGATGGCCGCCAATATCAGTTCCCCATTCATGACCATGTCTGTGAAACCTTTGGTGGCATGGTTTAACAAATGGTTGTAGAAATGCCCATTTAAAGTCTTCACGAACATTGGAGTAACCTCGTTTTCCAATAGTGGAGGTTGAACTTGGGCTGCCATGTCTTGCCACCTGTGAGCGTACTACCGAAAACTCTCGTTGGGTCTTTGTTCCATGCCCTGTAGTACGATCCTGCTTGGGACCATATCTGTCACATGCTCGTACTGTTTAAGGAAAGCTCTTGACATATCTCTCCAAGTACGTATGTTGACTTGGCTCAATTGGGTATACCATCGGTAGCAGACCCTGATAGACTGTCTTGGAAACAATAAATGAGTAATTTCTCATTTTCCAACTATAGTGACATTTTTCGGCAGTATATGGTCAAGTGCGCCAAAGGGCAAGTGGTCCCGTCATACTTCTCAAAGTCGAGAGTTTTAAATTTTGGAGGAACCACCAAGTTAGACACTAGACTTAAATCTCTAGCATCTATGCCACCATAGCCACTTCCTTCTTGTAGGGCTCTAATGATCTCTTCGAGAGCCTATCCCACTGATCTTCTAGCCTCTTATTCACTCTAAACTTGTCGGTTGCCTTATGGAGATCCCGTGCCTTAATACCTTGGTTTTCCCCATGATTTATCCTAGAACTTTCGGGAAGATGAGCTGATGTTCCTGCCGTGCGGATATGGAAACTCTCCTTCGGTGGAAATGTCTCCAAAGTCATCCCGGTTGGGGCAACAAAACATCAACAACTTCAACCGTCTTTCCTTTTTCTGGGTCCTTGAATCCCAACATAGCCGCTATCTGGCTGACAATGTTTTCTGAGCTTGTGCGATTTCTTCTTTTAAGTCTTTCTCCATTTTATTCAGTCTATCTTGGGTACTCCTACGGTTTATTTCTAGAGTTGTCAATCTTTCCCCTGTAGTCATAGCTCGAGTATCGTATTCGTGCAGAATCTTGCTAAAGAATAGAATTTACCATAATTAATCTATATGTATATATGTAATGATCACATCATAAACTAATGCAAAAAAATACAAATGCATGAATGCATGCGAAGGGTCATCGATTCCATTAAAGTATTACTCTAGAAATAGTTTTTCATTGGATATCGAAGGTTCTTATTACAAAAGATTCTGAATTATATCACGAGTACATCTCGGCCCGAGCGCCCAACTCTTTTATTTCTTCGATCAACCATAGGAGTCTTAGTCTTACTTTCCATAATGGCCTGACACACTGACGAACAGTAATTGCTTCCTTAGCTAGCACTATAACATGCTTGGCTACTTCTTAAATCTGGACCAATTCATCTCGCTCTTGGAACATTCTAACATTGTCCCTAAGCTGGGTAGACCAGTAATCATTGCCCTCTTCATTGGTATCTTCAAGGACCAAGATCTTTGTCTTGAATGTTGTTCTCCATGTGCCCATTGGTTGACCACAGACCAGCGACGTATACTCGTATTATTTTCATCTTTCTGAAGGAGTCTTCTATCCATCACGAAAAACTATTTTCTACTTGAGCAATGTGCTTTAGAATCGACCCCTTCTAGATATGAGATGTGGATGCAAGAAAAATATACAAAACAATACAAAACAAAAGAAAGAATTAGTACTTCAAAGAACATAAAAGGTCCAAAATAATTTCATTGTACGAATAGTAACTGGGCAGCGTATTCCAACACTTTTGGACATGTCTCCACGGACTATTCCTACGAAATAATTTTGACCAAAATCAAAGCCTAGGGTTTTCCACATGGCTCTAATGAGGTAGGCTTCTAGATTCACACACAGGTTGGGCTCTAAAAAGGTTCCCGAATTGTCCTCGCTGTCCCCTACTAAGGGTAGCAAAGCCCCTAATTCTCACCCATTATAGGCTTCTAACGAATCAAGTTCAACTCAGGGGACCCATTTTCCTATGCCCATACGAAGGTACTAGCTAGGCCCATACGGAGAATCAGTATTCCCACGAGAGCAATAGCGTTTTCCTCTATTTAAACGAACGGGACAAAGCTCGGGTGTAGAGCTTATAACCAAATTTTAAATGTGTAAAATGAGATCATATTCATAAATGGACAATCAAGTTAAACTTTATACGAACTTGCAAACTCCAACAATAAAACAAGGTGTAATCGGCTTGTGGCCTGACTCTCTTTTTTGTAAAAACAAAAAAATGTCCCCAGCGGAGTCGCCAAGCTGTCGCAACCTTTTTAGGGAGGTCTCAATGTTTTTTAAAATAAAGAAAAAAACAACGGAGTCGCCACCAATCTTTTTTAAATGTGTGATTGGATTACCTAAAACGGGTTATTTTAATAAAATCATTTTTATTTTATTAAAACAATGATTTTGGTATACGAAAACTCAAAAATGGGTTCAGGAGTCGGTTACGCATGGGGAAGGGTTAGCACCCCCACAACGCCCAAAAATTATTACCTAACCGATTACAAAAAGTTTTAATGTCGGAATTTGCAAATTCGTGTAAAATTTAAATTATTGTCCATTTATGAATATGATTCCATTTTAACGGCCAGACCATCCGGAGAGTAAACTCTAATCACTGCCAACACTTCTGGTGCTAACTCGTTACCTCCTTTTGGTAGGACACCGCATTGATTAGGTTTCACTTTTTTAACAAGCAGTCACAAAAGCAATTAATGTGTTGAAACCTTTTATTTTTCTAAGCTGGTATTATTAACCTAAAGAATAGTCTACATGAATTTTACCTATTATGGTTAAAGTGAGATTTTGTGTGTTTTATTAATTCAAGTGAAGAAGGATTTTTTATGTTGTTTACAAGGCTCTAACTAAGGTAATTTAGTACATAGCCCTAGGGGCTTTATTTAACCTAATAATTAAAACACTAATACCTTGGTATTTTAGGAAAGAATCGAATTAATAAAATACATGGAAATTAGAGTTAAACAATTATATTTACAAAAATCAAATGAATACAAAATCTTAAACAAATTAGTAAAAAAGGGATGAAATAAAGAATTTTTTATTTAAGGAATATGTATCCTTCCTTAAATTGAGTCAACGTAATATTCGGGTTATTAATTTACACTTTATTAATTTTTTAGAAATATGTGACAAAAATAAGTTTGATAAGTTTAAATTAGAATTAAAAAGGAAAATAAATTAATATCCAAGTTTAAAAAAATGAAATTAGATGCCCGGTTTGAAAAATATTTAAAGAAACTTTATGTGATTTAAAAAATGGTACATGAATCTTATAAAATTAAATATACCACTTTTATTTGAAATGGGCAAAGGGCCCAAAAACACCATTATTCAATTTTGGTTTTAAAACAAAGATCAAAACAACACATTTTAAAAATTCATCAACTGTTCATGTGAAAAGATTGAAAATGAAGAACAAGGGTCTTTAAAAACTTTAAAAAGAGTATAGAATTGCTCTAATTATAGTTAAATTCGAAATAAATAAATAAATAAATAAAGAACAAAAGCAATATACCTAAAAACCAAGCATTTCCTCTTGTATTCAACTTGAAAATGCCAATACAAACTTGAGAATGTTTATATGAATTTCGGATGCTAGTGGGTGTGTTACAAAAGATGAGGAATGGTGAAAAATGAGTGTGTAGTGAATTGTGTTGTGAAGATTACAAAGGGGGATGGGGTCTTTATATAGGTATTTTACATACCAAAATTACAAAAAGTTGGAATCAAAATCCCATAATTTTCGCCGATTGCTTCCCAAATCTAAGTGATTTGGATTCCCCTTCCCATTTTACTTCTTTGACCAATTTTGCCTGATTTGGGAATGATTTTCCCTTGATTCTTCCATATTTGATTTGGCATCTTTCATTTTTTAATTTTTTTTTCTGATTTAGGCTAAAAAGCAGTGACTACAGAAACCCTAGGGTGGTATAGGTGTTTTAGTAAGGTATCTAGTGAATACAAGCCCTTAAATTAAGTTCGAACTCCTTAAGACTAGAATCCTGATGGCGTGTTCAACGTTGTGATGCTAAGATGGTTGCGATCATGGCTGAGAGCGCCGAGTTATGTTTGAGTTGCTCATGAGAGCAATTCCAATAGGCGAGGTCACCCCAGATTGTTGCGATACGAGTTAGTTGAATGATACTGGAGTCGAGGATGTGTTCTCCTTCTACTACCTGAATGGCATCTTTATTGAGTGTCATAGTTCTTTCAAAGCTTACGGATACATTATGAGAGTTTGTGGCAAAGATTTTTCACCGTCCTACGTGAATAACTTTTGTGTTGAGTGTATAGATAACCCGCTCCCAAAATCAATCAGTCAAAGCTTACGGACCCTTTTGTTCGCTTAAAATGGAGTATCGTTGGTACTTGGAAAGTATCATCGCCCTTCTCAAGGGCATTTCTCAGAGATAGTGGATTCGAGTACCACTAGTTTGTTAGAGTGTAACAAAAGTTAGCGTCCTACAGGTCTGATAGAGCCACCTTTTGAAGAGTTGTTGCACCTAAGAAATTGCTTTTGTTAATCAAGCACGATGCTAGTTGGTGATGTCGAGAGTTGTGCTCGAGGATTTAAGACCTCGAGGGAAACCAACCTTTGGTAATGAGAATGTTGAACTGTTGCCCTTGTACAGTGATTTTTGTAGTGGTTGTTTTGAGAATAACACAATGGGGTTATGAGACATGTTTGACCGTTCGATAGATTCCAATATGTATAGTTTAATGCTTGAGAGCTTTCAGACTGCCAGAGTGTTTGTTTATGCTTCTTGGAGGAGTCGCCAGGACTTTCTCCTTGTTAAGAATGTGAGTAGATATTAAGGTAATGCCGAGTTAGACGTTGGTGCCCATCGCCCTTGCTAGAGGATACCAACCCAGTTAAGGGAGTCAAAGATTCAAATGCGAAGGTGTAACTTGAACGAGGTTTCTTTTGTCTGAGTGTTTCACCTAAAGGAGAACTGGGCTTGTTTCCTAGTAAGAAGTTGGTTCGTTGAGGTGATGCTTAAACCGTTGATAGCTTGTTAAGTGATAGTGAAAGACTGTTACTTGTTTCCTAAGATGGACGACTCATTTCAACTGATTGTAAAGTACCCATGTGTTTTTTTTAGATTGGTTTGAGAATAAAAAGTTTACTGTTAATGTGTTAGAGGCTTACAGTTTTGAAATAAATTTTTGGAATGAGGATTTCTCACTTTACGGCGTGACGTGGTAACGTTTGATGTCTGTAGTGATGTTCAAGGTGTTTTAGTGATGATAGGGTAGGACAACCATATTTCCTCTCGAATATACATTTGATGCCTTGCGTGACACGCGTGAATGTATAAGGAATATGGAAAGATAAATGTTGGAAAGATAATTACCTTAATGACCTTGTGTATGGGAAATGTTAGTTATCATGTAATCAGTTAAGGAAACAAGGGTTTGAAACTTCTTAAATACTTTTGATCTATATCACAGTTTCCTTAGAACGAGCCAAGGAACATTGGTGGAGATTTGAGTTGCATAAGACTATTTTGTTGTGACAGTAGTGTTAACTCGATTAAAGTTGAGTAAGCCTTTGAGATCTGCAGAGATGTTTTGTTGTATTGTTAAGGCTGTATTTTTGTGCTAGAAGAGGGAAGGTTGTGTTCACCCCAACAGTGTGAGGTTTGGGTACTAGATCTTTAAGGAATTTGAGATTTGGGCAACAATGTGAGTCAAAGTAATTAAGAGTTGTTGATTGTGTATCGATCACCATCTAAGTAAAGTGAACTTGATAAGTGATGGATTGTATGAAGTTAGTTTAGGTTATAGTATCATGCTACTCGTGTAGGTGATCGAGGATTGACAATGATGGCTGCAAAAGGGAGTACCGGTGCTAGCTTCATGCAGTACTGGTACTTGATTTATCTAGTGTCGGTATCGATCGGTCAGTATTGGTACCCCTGTGTTTTGTTAGTTAAGCTTCGAGTGAGGATGGATAACTCTAGAAGCCGCAATAAGTAGTATTTGATTTTAATTAAAAGGACGCAGTAGTTTGATTGAATTTGGGTTTGACGAGTTCTGATGGGCATTGAAATCTTGTTATGGGTGTTTTAGAGAAAAGTACGTCAAGGCAAGAGATTCTTCTTATATAGTATAGTGGTTAGTATATGGTCGATTTTAAGAGTGACAATTTGTACTAACTTTTTTCGCGTGTTTTGGTAAATGATATGGAATTGTGTGTTTGAGATAGTGATAACTAGTTGACTTGTCGTCGGTTGGGAGTCGAACATTGAGTTTGTCGAAGTTTTTGTGATGCTTTGATGTTCCTCACTGGAGATTAAATAGATGATCATGGACCTTGTAAAGGAATTTTGAGTGCACAATTTCGTTAGGATTACATTGAGTAATGGTATAGTCCTTGGTGGGTACCGTTTGATATTTTCAACAAGGTGAGATCCAGATAGGAGATATGCTTGAATTGTTTGCGGGTTGGGTTGTACGCCACTGAGGTGTGTACATGCTACCTTTTGACTCGATATTCGATGTTTGTGATGAAGCTTTATTCTTTTGTGGGATTACCATGCGATGACAGATCCAAGTGATGATGCAGATGACATGTTTTTCCAGACACGTTATGGATTAGAGTGTAAGACTCTTGCGTGGACCAATTTAGTAGGAAGTGTATTAGTTACCGATACGAGTTATCATGCCGAGTTTAAGGTAACTTCTTAAGACAAGTTGAGATGTGGTTTGTTTCTAGAAGTCTTGCATTGGGCGAGCAATGATATTGATAAATGATGTCATTAGAGTTGGAGTTTACCTCATGGAGTCACCACAAGAAGGAATCATTTCATTTTGGATGTATTAGTTGTTTAACCTCTTATTCTTTTAGATTATACAAAATTGTGGAAGGATTTTGTGTGCAACAATCTTTTAGGTTCTACAACATGAATTAAGTTTCATTGATGACGTATATGTGTGACGCTTTTGACAGGTACCATTGGGTTTAGCTTGTCTTCAGTAATATACCGAGTGAGGATGGATTCCTTCTAAGAGAAAGAATAAGTTAAGATTATGTTTGTACCATTGGAGGACAAGTGTTACTTTTGACAAGTGTTGTGGGATTTGAGATATTTGAAGAGCTAATTAAGTTTCATCATCTTCTTTTGATTTATGGAAATAAATTTCGAGGACAAAATTTCTTTTAAGGAGGAAGAGTTGTAACGACCCAATTTATGGGTTAATAAATTGGGCCTTAGATCCAGATTTAGATAATTTAAGTTGGTAAATTATTTAGGGAGAGTTAAGGTTGAAGCATGATTTAAGGGAGCTAGAGACTAAAATTTGAAATGGATAAAAAGTGAATCTTAAAGTGAAAACAATGAGGTTTATAAAAAGCCCAATTAAATGGTTTACCGATGTGGTTGAGGGTTGGTGTATTTAAATTAAATGTGGCTGAAAAGTAGGAGATGGAATAGAAAAAAAATGATATTTTAGAGAGAGAAAAAGAAGGACAAAGTAAAAGAAGAGACTTTAAACTTTGATCTATTACCGACGAAGCCACCGTGGAGGACATTGCTGGCGCCATTAGAGGAAGCTTGCCGAGAGGAGTTGGCCAATGGTCGTCGTGTCACCACCACCGTCGTTGTTCGCCATAGTGAGGGGAAGCAAGTTTGTGAGTTTTTGAGTGAAGGTAGTTCCAGTGGTCAAAATCAGATTTTAAGGCCACCAGCGTGCTCCCAGGAGTCAGGACAGTCGGGCTGGAGCTTGCCGCTGTCGTCTGACAGTCGGAGGCCCTCCAAGCACCACCGCCGAGGGTGGGCATGCATCTGTCTAGGCGGGTGCATCATGCTGCGATGCACCGTGCCATATTGGATCAGGCTGCCCAGGTGCACATGGTCCCTGTTGCACGAGATTATCACTCGCGGGTGCACCTTAGCTGCCATGCGCTTGCGCTACACTGGATTACCAGGATGTTGACCAGATAGTTGATCGAATGTTGACTTTTTCCTAGGGACTTTATCGAGGGGTTTCTCAACGTTCTAAGCCCGTTGGCGTAGTCTGTTTCACCAAATTCGAACCAGTAAGTTATTTTTACGTGTTTAACCTTATGAATTGAATAGTAGATTCATGAAATTAATGTATTTTTGTATTCATATATTTATGAGGATTGTTCGGGCTTGAATATCGGATCAAGGGGAGAGGTTGGGAAGCTCGAGTAAATATTTATCATTTTGGCTAAAGGTTAGTACACCTCGAACTCCTATTGCTTCATGAGTATCATAAATTTGATTATTTTGTGTGTTAATTTTTGCAAAATAGGTAGACGATAAATAAGCATGTTTTGAGACCGGTAATCATGAGACTGATATTTATGAGAGTTATGTGTATGAAATGTATGATGAGTTTGAGAATATTCAAGACTTGTAAGGGCTTTAGAGACCGCGTAGGGTTGTCTGAATATCCGTACATTTATCTGATTGGTTAATTTACATGTTGTGTTGTTTGAGATGTAAATTTGACATGTTCAATGGAAATTACACTTAAAAGACTGATAATTACTAATATTCGAATAAATAATTATGGAACCGATAATAAATATTAATTGGGTGAATGTGTTAGTAAACCAACCTTAATGAATTTCATAAGCTTTAGGGATAGGATAAAGGGTAGTAATATCGTAATTCGAGGAAATGGTACGAATCTGTGAATAAGGTATCGGTACGAGCTTTGGCTGTATCGATATGCATTCCAGGAACGTATCAGTATAGGATGACCCTTAATGGTATTTGTGGAAATCTAGGATTTCCAGTAAGCAATTTCTCTATCAGTATGCGTATGAGTATCGATATCCAAAGGCACCGTATTGATACTCATGTTCGAGTATCAGTACCCGATACGCTAAATAATAATGTAAATTAAGGGTGGAAATTGATGTGTATATTAATAATTGAATTATGCCTTGATAAATGAGATAATATGGATTAAATAAGATAATTAATAAGGATGATTAATGTACACTTCCATAATAATTAATAACTTGGTAAACGTTGGGTGACTTGATGATAATAGCAACTGTAGGGATCCTTAGTGGATCGTGTGATATTGTGTGCTGTGTAGTAGACGCGTCCTTGCTATGTGCTGATATGAACACCTAGATGGTTGAGTTACCATTGTTTGGTTGGATTCGGATACCCAATGTGAGAAAGAGTGTGTTTGCAACACCATGGTTAAAGATTGTCGAACGTATGATCCTGATGCTTAGTGGTAACGGGCCTTATTCGAAGATGCTTGATGAGAGATTTCGAGGATGGGTGTATGATCTTGACGTTTAGTGGTACTAGGCCTCACCCCAAAGAGTGTATAATCCTGATGCTTATTGGGATCGGGCCTCACTTAGAGCGTATGATCTTGATTCTTAGTGGGACCGGGCCTCACTCCTATATTATGGTATAAAGCTTATATGCTATGAGAAACTTATGCTTTCTTGTTATGCTATATGATTTGGCGGCTAGAGGTAGAGCCATATCTATATGATGTTATATTCCCATGTTCTGAGTATGGTTGGTCCTTGTGTGCCATATATGATGATTTCTATGACGAGAGCATGTGTTTAGGCAATTAGTGGTAGTGCCACGTGTTTATTTATCTCTCCTTATTGCTTGTACTAGCTTGCATGCTTATGTGTATGATTAGCATGAAGTATGTTAGAGTGAATGAGTACCACTGAGCTTTCTAATCTCAGCGCTCAGAATCGTTGTTTCCGTGCGTAGGTTGACCATTATATCATGGGATTGAGGAGCATTATCGGTACGACATTCTAGCATCTGGTGATCCAGAATACGGTACATGTATTTAGTGGGCTATGTATTCGTAGGACCTTACGTGGTGGAGTCTGTAATTCTTATTTTTGAAATTGTATTAATCAAATTGTATGTTCAAACGTTTTAAATTTAAATCGGAGCTCATATGTATTGTTTTGATTATTTATCTATATTTTCAAATGTTGGCTTTAAATGTTTTTGAGGATTACCTCGTTGGGCTAAACCAGTTTGAGAAATTTTATGGTTTTGAGTTGGGTTTGAGGCCAAATATGACATCAGGGTCGAGGGTGTTAGAGTTACATTTGCAAGTTAATTAACCTAACTTTTAAAGTTAAACGGTTATAGTTTACCAAATCACTAAAAATGATGGTTAATGGTTAACCTACAGGTTAACCTATAAGTACTTGTTTTTAAACTAAGTATGGAGTTTGGGCTTAAAATCTCTTTATTTAAATATTTTTTTGAAAAGTTTAATATGATATTTATCAGAGAGATAATTTTATTATTCTCAAAAGAAATTGTGAACAATTGAAAAAGTTTTTGTAATAGGTTGCAGGTTAACATGTAACCGAACCGTTAAGAAACAATGAATCGCTATAATGGTTAACCGTTAAAAAATTTAATGGTTAAGCGTTTCTTAATGATTAGATTACGGTTAATAACCGCTATAACGGTTAACTGATCATTTATGCTAAATGGTACAGTTAACCTACCATGAACACCCCAGGTTTGGGCGGATATGGGTGGGTGGTGGGTATCCAATTGGGTTGTTGGGGTGTAGGATGAATTTAAAAATTGTACCCGCCGTAAGTGATAGGTAGGTGATGTATATAAAATTTTTAGGTGGGTATGGAGAGGCATTATCCGTACCCACTCCACCCATTTGCCATCACTTATCAAATACCTAGATTATGTTTTAGTCGTGTTACTTCTTTTATCTTTTAAACTTTTTACAACTTATTAATTTAAATCTGATAGACTACTCATGCTTTTTGTCTACAACAAAACGTTGATATAGCTGAAATTAAAAATACCTAAGCTATGTTTTAGTCGGATTACAACTTACTAATTAAATGATCAAATCTAAGTTTATTCACGTTTTTTTTCTGCAACATAGTGTTGTTATAATTGAAGTTATCAAATAACTAAATTATATTTTAGTTGTGTTACTTTTTATCTTTTAAACTTATTTTATTAAACTAAATCGGATTTTTTACTTGTGCTTTTTATCTACAATTACGGTTATAAAATTTGATATTTTACTCGTGCCTTTTATATACAACAAAACTTTAATATAATTGAAGTTATCAGATATCTAGATTATGGTCTTATTTGGCAATTAGCGGATAGCTGATAGGTTATAGCGGATTACATTAGCTGATTTAACTAGCGGGTTGTATTAGCTGATTGTATAAAAATGTTTGGTAAAATTACATGATAGCTGATAGCTGTTTGATTATTCAAGCAAGCAAAATGACATATAAGGACTTGATTATATTCAATACTTGTTTGAATAGTTTAATAGTTATCAATATTTTGTATCTATTAATATTAATTAGATTTATGAAAATTTATTTTTTTAATATAACATTACTAAGCATACTTAAAGGATTTATGTATTAGTTTATTATTTATATAATTATTTTAATACAATTTAATTTATTATTAAATTTAAATAAATATATAAATATATGAGGATAAAAAGAAAAAATAGGAGGTCAAGAATTAAAATAGAAAAAATTAAATTTAGGTTATTTGGAAACTATTAGTAATTATTAAGGGTAAAGTTTTTACAACTCTTATGTCAAACCTTTAATTTCAAAAGGCTCCTATTAGCAGCTTTTCTAAAATTAGAGGTTTCACCTCAATCAGCTTTTTAATCCGCTATTCACCAAACATCTTAATTAGCGGATTTGACTGATCAAACCTCTAATTTTAGCTCAAATCGCTGTTTACCAAACATGACCTATATTTTAGTCTTACTTTTTTACCGTTTAAATTTATTAGAACTTAGTAATTCAAATATCAGGATTATTTTTCAGTTTCCTGCGATTTTCATTTGCAGCAAAACTCTGATAGTTATCAAATATTAAAATTATTTTTATCTACAACAAAGCATTTGTATAGTTGAAGTTATCTAGACCCATTAGAAGCACATTTTTAATCTTCTTTTAAAATCTTTCTTTTCTTTTTCTCTAAAAAAGATTAGGATTAAAATTTGTCAAAAAGAAATATAGTTCATCCACGTTTTATGTCTGCAATAAGGGCATTTGTTTATTTAAATATAACAATGGTAAACTAAAACATAAAAGAACAAAAAAAACAGAAATCACTGTCTAAACATAAAGAATATAAAGAAATTAAACATAAGAAAGAAACACACAGAAACAGACAAAGAAACAGATAGCATTGTCGAAACATAAAGAAAGAGATCCCTTCAAAGCTTCAATGTAACATCCAACTCTTCTTGACCACCTGCATTACCATTTATTTGCCTGTCAACTATCGTTGCCATTCCCTCAATTAGTAAGCGTGCTTCCAACTGGTGCAGAAAAGGCCTGGTGAAGAGCTCAACACAAGACTGTTGCACCGTCATGATCTGCGGCAGCACAGAAACTAGTGTTGACTGTGTCGGAATCGAGTTGTTACTAATCCCCGTTGACCGGAACGAAACAGGCAGCGGTGCCACATTCAACTGCTGGTCTAAGTTCCGAGCATTGGCTCCAATGGAAAAAGGGTTTGTATTTAATTCTCTTGGCCTAGGCAGTGTCGGATTCGAGTTGTTCCACGTCGATTGGAACGAAACAGGCAGTTACCCTACAGTCGACTGCTGGTCTAAGTTGCGACATTGGTTCCAACGGTGAAAGGGTTTGATTTATTCCT
The DNA here is from genome assembly GCA_019671005.1 of Hibiscus mutabilis. Lineage (NCBI taxonomy): Eukaryota > Viridiplantae > Streptophyta > Magnoliopsida > Malvales > Malvaceae > Hibiscus > Hibiscus mutabilis. The sequence goes on from CM033736.1 coordinate 36,332,943, forward strand.
CTAGACCTTGGCGGTTTCGGATTCGAGTTGTTCCCTGTCGATTGGAACGAAACAGGCAGTGACCCGACAGTCGACTGCTGGTCTAAGGTGCGAGCATTGATTCCGATGGAGAAAGGGTTTGTATTTATTCCTCAGGGCCATGGTGGTGTCGGATTTGAGTTGTTCCCCGTCGATTGGAATGAAACAGGCTGTGACCTGACGGTCGGCTGCTGGTCTAAGGTGCGCGCATTGTTTCCAATGGAGAAAGGGTTTATATTTATTTCTCTTGGCCTTGGCAGTGTCGGATTCGAGTTGTTCCCCGTCAAATGGAACGAAACAGGCAGTGGCCTGACAGTCGACTGCTGGTCTAAGGTGCTAGCATTGGAGAAAGGGTTTGTATTTATTTCTCTTGGCCTTGACAGTGTCGGATTCGAGTTGTTTCCCGTTGATTGGAACGAAATAGGCAGTGGCCCGACAGTCGACTGCTGGTCTAAGGTGCGAGCACTGGCTCCGATGGAGAATGGGTTTATATTTATCTCTCTGGGCGGCAGTGAAGACGGAACATGACCGGTCCGCGACAACGCCAACAACAACCTCTGCCGCAGCCATTCTTGCTGTTGTTGGGTTGATGGTGCCTTTGGATGAGAGGTTGACGACATGTGGCTAAGTAAAAGCTTCCGTTTTGCCTCCGATTCATCGATCAAAATATGAAGCTCGATGTGACCGAATAGATCTTTACAGCTCGTGAAAATACAATCACAAATTCGACAAGCAATTAGGTTGGTCTGGTCACCATTCATGTTTCCATACCTCAAAGCAGCCATTTTTTTCTCGAGAAAATTAACGAAGATCTATTGATTTGGTTACCATTTTCAAGGGGGAGAAACGAAATGTACAGTGACGGCGGTTTCTGGGTGCTAGTTCTACAAATTATATAGGTAAAAACAAAAACAAAATCTGGTTACCATTTTCAACGTTCTTTCAAAGTCATGTAATTTACTGCTATTGATTTGGTACTAATGAGAAAAAACTAAAAATAGACAAAAAATTAATGAAGGTACGTGTCCAAGATTTATTTTTCCTTCAGGTTTTAAAATTAGAACGTTACAAATAAATAATGGAATAATTATTTAATGTATTTGGTGAAAAAAATATTCACAAACAGTTTGTATGGCTATTACGTCGTCATTTTTCGTTTTTTAATATAATTAAAAGATACATAATAATTATATAATCCTACTTGTGAATTTTGTTTCACTTTTAATTCATAAAATAATCATCCATAAATAATTTTCATTCGTATATTACTCGTTTTTCTCAAACAAGAAGTTAAATATTTTAGAAGTCCGTACACAAATATGTGATACGAGTAGGATAAGCTCGAACACATTAATATGCTCGAGGGTGCCCGACAAAAAATCATTATTTCATGTTTATTTCCTATAATATCACATGTGTTCGGAAAGAAAATTTACTATGTCATGTTCGGAAAGAATCAAGTTTATCGTTGTTGGGAGAATTTTATTTGGATATAACATCAGTCCGAACAAGATTATTTTTATATACAAAAGTAATTAATAACACATTACAATAGATTAAAGTTGCTTGTGAAGAAAAAAAAATCACCACCAATATATAAAATAATTTTTCATATTTTTATTGGAAAAATTTATGTTTCTATTTTAAATTAAAAAAAAACAGGTTTCCTAATATGTTTTTCACTATCCATATGTCAGTAATTAATAGTCATATGTATTATAAGATTTCTTTCCATTGATGAAACGAATGTGCTATGTTTTAGGTCTACATATGATAACATATTAATGATTAATTAATTTGAACAATTTATAGAATTGGTTGCCTAATTAATAATTATACTAATTAAACTTCCTAGGCTTCTATAATTCACTACGAATATTAATCACAACATCCAGCAAATTGAAAGATGTATTAATTAATTATTTGTTCATATATAGCCTAATCCTCTGTGGGCAGTGACAAAGATTACTTTAAATATGCATATACGAATAGATGTGACCATTCGTGAATACTCATATTGTTTTTAATATATTTTTATAGTAATCATTTTTAAGATACCTTTCTTTATAAAAAATATATGTTACTAATTTATATTAAGAAAAATAATAATATTGAATATGGGTTACAAGTTAATTATATATCAATTAATAAATACACAAAATCAATTGAATTTATAACATAAATTGCAATTAAAATGTATTATACTTTTACAAAATTTACCTTGTTAATTTTTTTAAAAAAATTAGAACATCTTATCATATTAGATAATTTATTTTAAAATGTAAGATTTCACAGTAATTATTTTCTTACAACTTCACTTACATTGTGGGGTTACGAAATTTAATAATTTGTTTTAGTTGGGCCTACTCTTTTTAGTGGGATTAACATCAGTCCAGCTAGTATCTTTTCTTTTTCTTTTCTGTAACTAATTCATAAACGGATAAATATACATTTTGGTAGGGGTGTTTAAAACCAGCCTAATGGGTACTCAGAGGCCCAATAAGTTCAATGTCACTACTATATTATTATTATGTTTCATCTTCTTTCCTACTTTTTTAATTTGCATTATGAGCTTATTAGGCCACTGGATACCCATTGGGCCGATTTTAAATACCCCTACATTTTGGTACATGAACTTAGATTCAAGGTTAAATTTTATATCTAAGTTTTTTTTCTCCAATTTGATATTTGAAATTGACTTTTTTTTATTCCATTTGGTACCTATATCTGGTGCCATTGTAAAAATTTATTCAAATAAGTCATTTTTCATAAATATTAATTTGGATCAAAAAGTCAAGTTTAAATAACTAATTGGAGAAAAAATTAAATGCCAAATTAAACCTTAAAAACAAATTTAAATGCCAAAATGTATATTTACTCTTCTTGAAAAGAGTGATTGTATTTGCTAATTTTATTCAGTTCTAAAGCTTGTTTTATTAGAGAGTAAATTACTTTCGTCTTCAACCAAACCATCCAACAAAAACTCTAATTATTTTAGTTAAAAAATGGAAACTTGTTAAAAAAGAAACTAGGGAACAATAATAAAATGGGAAATAAGGAAACACTGTTGAGTAGATATTAGATGAAAAAATAAGACTAAAGTTAAAAAAAGTAAACTATGTTGTAACTTGAAATGGTCATTTTGGCCACTAGACTTTCAAAAGTTATAAAATAATTGCAAACATCTTTTTTGTCCAACAAAACCTAAAAACTAAATCAAGGTGCACTTGGTCTATAACTCTTACCAAAGCAGCCTAAAACCTGTCAAACTATACCTAAACACCATGCCCACACTTGATCCATTACCAATATAATTAGGGGTGTTCATGGTAGGTTAACTGTACTTGTAACCCCCTTGACCCGGTCTAGCTACTAGACCGAATCGAGGAAGAAACATTAGGTTTGTCGAAGCAAACCGGAGAGATACAACCCAAACTCGGTCCAATTTTTTTTTCTTTTTTTTCTTATCTAGATGCCAATTGTTAACCCTACATGTTCATACAGACATCTGGTGCAACCCCAACTCAATCGGGCATCAATTTGACATCCAATTGATTACATATGCAATTTAGGGACCAAATTGAAAATATAGAAAATTTCAGGACTTAAGCCCATCTTTAAGTTACAAACCTTTAATTAGTCAGGTTCCAAACTTCCATCTCAAAATTCAGCTCAAACCAATCATTCTATCACACATAATTGCATTGGCAAGACTCAGGGACCAAATTGCAAGAATGACAAACTACTCAAAAGGCAATTACAGAAAATCAGTTGCCCATACCGATACAGGTAAGCCCGTATCGATACGGCTTGAAATACCTCGTTTCGATACACTACTTTGTCATATCGATACGCATAACGGAATTACCTAACTTTTGAAATGTTGCATATCGTACCGATACGGCTCCATAGGTGTTTCGATACGCGGGCTCGAGTTGCAAAAGTGAATTCCAAAGATCACTTACCATGTGCATCCTTCAGCATTTCATGCTCAAAAACATTATATCAAATACTTTAAAACATGCTTAACCACTAGGTAACAAATAATTAAAACAAATGCATAAAACCATTTCAAACTAGCACGACCGAGAGAGTAAAACCACTTTATACTTACTTCCGAGTCTAGGTAAGCGTTTCAAGCTCTACCTTAATTCCCAAACTCTATTCTCAAAACAGCAAAACGCTTTAAACCACATTTTCACTCACCAATACGTGAAACTTCGATTCACCGACGCGGAAACAAGCATCTGAAGCCTCCTACGTTTCTCTAATCACTTTCGGATCAACCTCCCCTGTTTTTACCACACAACAACAGAGGATTAATGCTGATGCATTCTAAACACAGCAAACACAATCCTTCTCAGATTTCCACAAAACCTCCACAATTAACCCTCCACAACAACCGAAACAAAACCAATACACTTCGATTCACAACCTAGCCAACATCTATCAACCTAGCATCATTTCCAACATCAAAACACATCTAAAAATAGATCCAAACAAGATACCACCTCCAGCAACCTTACAACCACAAAACACCACAAAACCTCAAAACTAACAACCTAAACAAATGGAGATTCTTAAGTTTCGGGATTCCATTGATAAAATCACTTATCAACATTATTAAACATCCAAAATATAAATCAAATCACCATTACTTACTGGAAATCAGATCCAATTCGCGAATTAGCTCATTTTCCCCAAAGAACTCATTAAAGCATTAGAGCATCATCAAAATCAGATTAGAAACACAAAAACAATGATCAAATGCTTGGGAATTTCAATAAAGAACCATACAATAGAAGAGATCTCGGACCTTACCCCTATTGTGAAGTTTCTCCCTCAATTGATTTGTGAAAAGCTCTAGAAATTTGACGAAATCTGAGTGTTTGGCTGTGGAGAGAATGGAGAGGAAAAAGTTGAGAGAAAATGACGTGATTTTTGTTTTAGAAAAGATAACTAACTTTTTAACAAAATCCACTTTAATTATTAATTAAAACACATGTTAAAATCAGTTAAATCAAGGGAGAAATCATTAGAAACCAATTGGTAAAATAGCTCCTTAAAGATTCTAAGTATTTGACCCTTTTCATTTTAGTCACTAGAAAATCTTAGCTTTCAAAACTTTCATTTTGGTCACTAATCAAAATGTCCATCTTTCAAAACTCATTTTTCAAAATTGATTCCACCATTATTAAATACATAATTAATAATGATTTTAAGCATTTTCCATAATTTTTACCACACCAAAAATATACGATCCCGAAACTGACTCGAATCTCTACTTCGATCCGCCGGACCATCTAAAAACCCACTAAACTGCTAGGCCCTAAAACCGGGGCATTACAACTCTCCCCCTTTTTAGAAATTTCGTCCCCGAAATTTACCTGGAGGAAACATGTGCTGAAACTGATTTAGCATATCCGACTTACGTTCCCACATGGCCTCCTCAACATTACGGTGCCTCCACAACACCTTAACCAGCTCGACTGTTTTACCACGGAGCACCTTACGGCTGGTATCAAGAATATCTACTAGTTCCTCATCATAAGATAGATCCGATCTCAACTCAATCTCTTCCACCAGCATGACATGTGATGGATCTGTCCTATATCCCCGCAACACTGAAACATGGAACACATCATGGATATTTCCCAACTCTGGAGGTAACCTCAAACGATACGCAACAAAACCCACACGCTCAACAACTTTGTATGGTCCAATGAACCTCGGGCTAAGCATCCCTTTCCGCCCAAAACGCAACACTTTCTTCCAGGGCGACACCCTCAAAAACACTTTATCACCCACAACGTACTCTACATCCCTACGCTTCAAATCTGCATAGAATTTTTGGCGATCAGTGGCTGCTTTCAAGCGCTCACATATCAACTTTACTTTTTTGGTTGTACCTTTCAAAACGTTAGACAAAGATGCAAACTTTCCTCCCGCTTCTGCCCAACACACATGCGTTTAGCACTTCCTAACATATAACGCCTCATAGGGTGCCATTTGTATGCTAGCTTGGTAACTATTATTGTAAGCAAACTCCACTAACGGAAACTGCTTCTCCCATGTACCCTGGTACTCGATAACACAGCACCTCAGCATATCCTCTAGAACCTAAATCACACGCTCCGACTGGTCATCCGTCTGAGAATGATACGAGGTACTAAAACTCAACCGGGTCCCCAAGGTACGATGCAAACTCACCCAAAACCTTGCAGTGAACCATAGATCCCTATCCGAAACTATAGATTTAGGCACCCCATACAAACACACAATCTCAGAGATGTACAACTCAGCCAACTTGTCCAAAGTATACATAGTATGCACTGGCACAAAATGCGTACACTTCGTAAACCGATCCACAATCACCCAGATGGAATCCTTTTTGGTCAGCATCAAAGGTAGCCTAGACACAAAATCCATGGTGATTCTTTCCCACTTCCATTTCGTTATCCTCAACAGTTGCAACAACCCGGAAGGAAACTAGTGCTCAGCCTTTACCCGCTGACAAACCATACACCGAGCAACAAAATTAGCCACATCTTTTCTCAGCCCTACCCAATAGTACTCCTCCTTCAACCCCCGATACATTTTAGTACTACCGAGATACATAGCAAAAGGACTAGTGTGTGCCTCAGTCAAAATAGTACGCCTCAATTCTTCATCCTCAGGCACCACTATTCGACCTCTGAAACACAACACCCCATCATCGTTGAAATAAAAATCTATAGGATTTCCATCCATGATATCTCCCACATGCGGTACCAAATCCCCATTGTACGATTGCTTCTCCTTGATCATCTATGACAATAGCGGCTTCACCTGCAACTCAGCCAATAAACCCCCATCATCTATTACACTCAACTGAGCAAACATGGCTCTCAACTCCATAGCCGCCTTTCTACTCAAAGCATCTGCCACAATATTGGCTTTTCCTGGATGATATTCAATGGTCAGATCATAATCTTTAAGCAACTCCAACCATCTATGTTGTCTAAGATTCAACTCCTTCTGCGACATCTAATATTTCAAACTCTTATGATCCGAATAAACTACACATTTCTCACCACAGAGATAATGCCTCCAGATCTTCAAGGCAAACAAAAACGCTGCAAGCTCAAGATCATGAGTAGGGTAGTTACGCTCATGCATCTTCAACTGCCTAGATGCATACACCACTACCTTACCCTCTTGCATCAACACACAACCAAGCCCAACATACAACGCATCACTATAAACAACGAACTCCTTCCGCGATTCTGGTTAAACCAAGACCGGAGCTCGAATTAAGGCTTCCTTCAATCTTTCAAAATCTCGTTGTCTATCCTCTGACCATTCAAACCGAACATTCTTATGTAGCATCTTTGTTAACAGAGCCGCCAAACTGGAGAACCCTTCCACAAACCTTCGATAGTAACCAGCCAAACCAAGGAAACTCCTAACCTCCGTCACTGACTTGGGCTCCTTCCAACTCATTACAGCCTCAACCTTATGTGGATCGACTCGAATTCCTTCGACTGACACCACATGTCCAAGAAACACAACCTCTCTAAGCCAGAACTCACACTTGCTTAACTTAGCATACAACTGATTCTCCATCAACTTCTGAAGCATGATCCGTAGATGACTATCATGATCCTCCTCAGTACGAGAGTAAACAAGGATATCATCAATAAACACAACCATAAATTGGTCCAAATACTCATGAAACACCCGGTTCATCATATCCATAAAAGCAGCTGGAGCATTGGTCAAACCAAACGACATCACAAGAAACTCGTAATGCCTGTACCTCGTACAAAAAGCTATTTTGGGCACATCTACCTCCTTCACCTTCAACTGGTAGTACCCCGACCTCAAATCTATATTTGAAAACACTGAAGCTCCCCTGAACTGATCAAATAGGTCATCTATCCGCAACGTACCATCTTTGTTTTTAACAAACAGCACCAGTGCTCCTCACGGTGGGATACTGGGTCTAATGAACCCACGGTCAAGCAACTCATGCAACTACGTCTTCAACTCGTCCAGAGCTATGCGGTATGGAGCTATCGATACTGGTATCGTACCCATAAAGACCTCGATGCCAAACTCTACCTCGTGGTCAGGTAGCAACCCTGGTAACTCTTTCGATCCAGGACTCATAATATAGGCCAAATAGGCCTGTCATCCCGAATATAACATTCGCCTTGCTTCTAATGCCGAAACAACATTAGATAAAAACTTGGCATTCTCGCCAACAACCACCACCTCATAATCATCCGACAACCTCAAGGATATTAGTTTGGTCTCAAAATCCATCACTGCCCAGTGTTCGGTCAACCAATTCATACCCAAAATCACATCAAACCCATGAAATGGTAACTCCATCAAGTCCACGGCGAACACATGTCCTTAAACCATCAACAGACACCTACGATACAACCTCCTAACTACTACTGTCTCCCCAAGGGAACTAGCCACTCTAACACCCACATTAAGAATTTCAACAGATATATCAAGCAACTCAGCATACTCACTCAAGATGTAAGAATGAGTAGAACCAGAATCAACCAATGAATGCAATGACAGAGACTGAAGGGTAAAAGTACCTGCGATCACATCGGTGTTATTACGTCCCTCACGGTGCACATACACCTTGGCTGGATAGCAACAGTATGAGCCACAGTCCTCTGTCCTACCTCTCGATGCTGAAAGGGTCTGTAGTCACGACCACGACCCCGTTGCAGAGCAACAACAGGTGTAGCACCCTGCCCACATCGAACCAACAATGGACAATTACGCCTCTAATGGTCGCCTGGCCCACAACTCCAACAAACATTAGCCACCCAGGTGTAGGTGCCTGACCCTTCCTGGCCAAACGCGGGCAATCTCGCCTCAAATGATCTCGGGATCCACAAACCCAACATGTGCCAAATGGTGCTCTAGCCTGGGCTCCCCGCCCATGGACTCCACGTCCAACCGCAGCTCTGCCATACCTTAGCTCCGGGCGAAACCTCCTGTCATGGTGTCTCTTGGCCTGACCACCGCTGTAACCCAAATCAGAAGCTCTCTTACCCGAGTATAATTAGTAGCAAACATGTATGTCTTAACATCCTGCACAAGCCCATAACAGAAACGATCACATCGAGTACGCTCGTCAGGAACCAACTCAGGTGCATACAGACATACTACCTTGCACCAAAGCCATAAACTCACGTTTCTTCTCATCCTGGTACCGGAATCCTAAAAACTTCTTCTGAAAAGCCTCACAGAAGAATTCCCAAGACACATCCTCAGTTGCCATACCAGAGATCGTGGTAGTCCACCACGTATAAGCATCACCCTACAGCAGGGAAACATCACAACCCAGCTTACGTGCATCGGTGCACCCCATCTGGCCCAGTATCCTCTTAGTACTAGCCAACCAACCCTCAGAAGCCTCAGGCAACAAACCTCGGAACTCAACTTTGCCCAAACTACGAAAACGCTCAAGCGACAAACCTTGCCCTTTAATCGATGGTGCTGGCACACGAACACCTGCAACTGCTGCTTGGAACGTACCAATCATGGCCTGTATCAAAGGTGCCATATCACCCATCCCTGGCTCAGTCGGCGTATGTGGTACTTGCTCCACTCCCTCAGGTGGATTAGATGGGGCGGTGGCAACCCTCCATGAGGTACAACTTCCCCTTTTATCATCCTGTCCAGCGGCAGCAGCAATCGCGCTAGATCGCAACTCTCTCCTCGGTCCCATCGTACTAAAATATATCTAGGGCATGGCAATGGGTACCCCCAACTTCCCCGACATGGCATTTACAACCAACATACATATATCAATCACCGTGCATATCAACCAAACAACAGAGCATAACCCATGGCAACAACACAACCACCTCTCAACAAACCAAAACCTAGCTCTAATACCACCAAATGTAACCTTCTTGACCCGGTCTAGCCCCAGACCGAATTGAGAAAGCTACATTAGGTTTACCGAAGCAAACCAGAGAGATACAACCCAAACCCGGTCCAATTGTTTTCTTTTTTTCTTATATAGATGCCAATTATTAACCCTACATGTTCATACAGACATCTGGTGCAACCCAACTCAATCGGGCATCAATTTGACATCCAATTGATCACATATGCAATTTAGGGACCAAATTGAAAATATAGAAAATTACAGGACTTAAGCCCATCTTTAAGTTATCAACCTTTAATTAGTCAGGTTCCAAACTTCCATCTTAAAATTAAGCTCAAACCAATCATTCTATCACACATAATTGCATTGGCAAGATTTAGGGACTAAATTGCAAGAATGACAAACTACATGAAAGGCAATTACAGAAAATCAGCTGCCTGTATCGATACAGGTAAGCCCTTATCGATACGGTTTGAAACACCTCGTTTCGATACACTACTTTGTCATATCGATACGCCTAATGAAATTACCTAGCTTTTGAAATGTTGTTTACCGTACCGATACGTCTCCATAGGTGTTTCGATACGCGGGATCGAGTTGCAAAAGTGAATTCCAGAGGCTAAAACTTGTATCGAAACGCCCATCCCCGTACTGGTACGCCAGGCCAAATTTTCCTAGGCGTATCGAAACACACAGTACCTATACCGATCCCACAAGCCTGATTTTGCCTAGCTATATCGATATGGTCCCTCATGTATCGATATGCCTAGGCCTGTAATGTCACATTTTGCTGGTTTCTCAACATGAAATCATACTCTAATCAACCCAACATGCTTTAAACAAAATACCAACATGCAAGACATAACACAAGTTTAACAACACAACAATGTTTCATGCTTCAAATGGAAATCTATAGGCATGCTTCCTAATTTTGCATCCAAGCATCAAACCAAAAGATAAACCAGCACCAAAATCAATCCTTAGAGGCCATTTACAACCCAAGAGCAACCAAAGAAACAAGATCAAACGGGGAGTTCGACATAACATCTCCCAAAATCAAAACAAGTACCCCATTGCCCTTATTCATTATAGTCTAGTCTTTGACATACTTAGAAACAAGTCTTGCCAAGTTCCCCTTGCCTCTTGCTGCCTTTCAGAACCTCAATTATTTGCATTTATAGACAATGAGAACGTAAGCACACTAGGCTTAGTGAGGAATGCTTGAAAACAAACACCATCAATGTATTTAAAACCATACACTTTAAACCATCCTTTAAAACATCATCATGCCTCTTTAAAAACATGCACTTTACATCATTAAAAACCAGCATACTAAACCATATGCTACATGTATCATTAACCAACAGCAAGTCACATTGCTAACCCTTTACTTAAGCCTTCCCATGCATTATTACCAAATGCAAAGCTTAAGGAGAAACATGTATAAATCACATTATACAACATAAGACATTTCAATGATGCATTAACAATTATATTGACTTTCAAGTGATCATTTAACCAGTCCATTAACAAAAGAGTTCATCGGATACACGGATTCAACATGTGTTAACCCAACACTTCAAGCCATCTCAACCGGAATAGCGATACAATCACAATCGCGGTACAAAACAACCAAGTACAATAACAACCCACAAGGATTCCAATCCCTCTCATTGGTTAGATGCTTAACCCACTAACGGGAGTATTCGGTACCGTTAAACCCCTCTACCGTTAGGGTACTTGGATGGAGTATTCGGTACACAATATAAACCCCTCAACATCCAAGGTGACTTATTTACACTACACTCAATTCTATGGCCAGCCAACTATATCCGATAACAATTTTAAAACCACATCACTTGCCAATATAATTAACCAAATAACATTTACCTCACTATTTTAACAAGCATTAAACCTTGCCATTTCCAAAGCAACAACCATGCTTTAAAATACAAGTATAACCCATACTTACAAGGATCACTTACCATGTGCATCCTTCAGCATTTCATGCACAAAAACAGTATATCAAATACTTTAAAACATGCTTAACTAGTAGGTAACATGTAATTAAAACAAGTGCATAAAACCATTTCAAACTAGCACGACCGAGAGAGTAAAACCACTTTATACTTACTTTCGAGTCTAGGTAAGCGTTTCAACCTCTACCTTAACTCCCAAACTCTGTTCTCAAAACAGCAAAACGCTTTAAACCATGTTTTCACTCATCGATACGTGAAACTTCGATTCTCCGACGCGGAAATAAGCATCTGAAGCCTCCTACGCTTCTCCAATCACTTCCAGATCAATCTCCCCTGTTTTTACCACACAACAACAAAGGATTAATGCATCATAATGCATTCTAAACACAGCAAACACAATCCTTCGGATTTCCACAAAACCTCCACAATTAACCCTCCACAACAACCGAAAACAAAACCAAAACACTTCGATTCACAACCCAGCCAACATCGATTAACCTAGCATCATTTCCAAAATCAAAACACATCTAAAAACAGATCCAAAACAAGCTACTACCTCCAGCAACCTTACAATCACAGAAACACCACAAAACCTCAAAACTAACAACCTAAACAATAGAGATTCTTAAGTTTTGGGATTCCATTGATAAAAATCACTTATCAACATTATTAAACATCCGAAATATAAATCAAATCACCATTACTTACTGGAAATCAGATCCAATTCGCGAATCAACTCATTTTCCCCAAAGAACTCATTAATCATTAGAACATCATCAAAATCATATTAGAAACACAAAACAAGGATCAAATGCTTGGGAATTTCAATAAAGAACCATACAATAAAGGAGATCTCGGACCTTACCCCTATTGTGAAGTTCCCCCCTCAATTGATTTGTGAAAAGCTCTGGAAATTTGATGAAATCTGAGTGTTTGGCTGAGGAGAGAATGGAGAGGAAAAAGTTGAGAGAAAATGACGTGATTTTTGTTTTTAGAAAAGATAACTAACTTTTTAACAAAATCCACTTCAATTATTAATTAAAACACATGTTAAAATCAGTTAAATAAAGGGAGAAATCATCATAAACCAATTGGTAAAATAGATCCTTAAAGATTCTAAGTATTTGACCCTTTTTATTTTAGTCACTAGAAAATCACAGTTTTCAAAACTTTCATTTTGGTCACTAACCAAAATGTCCATCATTCAAAACTCATTTTTCAAAATTGATTCTACCATTATTAAATACATAATTAATAATGATTTTTAAGCATTTTTCTATACTTTTTACCTTAGCAAAAATATACGATCATGAAATCGACTCGAATCTCTACTCTGGTCTACCGAATCGTCTAATAACCCACTAAACCGCTAGGCCCTAAAATCTAGGCATTACAACTCTTCCCCACTTAATAAATTTCATCCCAAAATTTACCTAGAGGAAACAGGTGCGGAAACTGATTCAGCATATCATACTTACGCTCCCACGTGGCCTCCTCAACACCGCATTGCCTCCACAACACCTTAACCAGCTCGAATGTTTTGCCACGAAGCACCTTACGGCTGATATCAAGAATCTCTATTGGTTCCTCATCGTAAGATAGATCCGATCTCAACTCAATCTCTTCCACCGGCATGACATGCGATGGATCCGACCTATATCCCTGCAACACCGAAACATGGAACGCACATAGATCTTTCCCAACTCTGGAGGTAACCTCAAACGATACGCAACACGACCCACACGCTCAACAACTTCGTATGGTCCAATGAACCTCGGACTAAGCTTCCCTTTCCGCCCAAAACGCAACACTTTCTTCCAGGGCGACACCCTCAAAAAACACTTTATCACTCAAAACGTACTCTACATCCCTATGCTTCAAATCTGCATAGGATTTCTGGCGATCAGCGACTGATTTCAAGCACTCACATATCAACTTGACTTTTTCGGTTGTACCTTTCAGAACATTAGGCAAAGAAACAAACCTTTCAGTACCATTTAGAATAAACGGTTGGTTAACCGTTATAGAGGTTATTAAACTATAACCTAACCATTCAGAGATGGTTAACCATTATAGTAGTTAACCGTTACATAACGATACGATTATAGGTTAACCTGTAACCTATTATAATTTTTTTCACATGTTTACTAATTCGTTTGAGAATAATGAAATTATCTCTCCAATAAATATTATATAGAAATTTTCAAAAAATTATTTTGAATAGAGAAATTCTATCACAAACTTCATTTTATGTCTAAATACTTTCATAACGGTTAACCAATAGGTTAACCTTTAACCATCATTTTTAGCAGTTGGTTAACCGAAATTGTTTAACCTTAACGGTAGGTTAGTTAACTGATAAAATTTAATGGTAATATCGATTAACGGTTACGGTTCATTTTGCACACTTCTACATATAACCCACTAAAACCGAACAAACCTGAGTTTAACCTAATCTAGTCAAACACGACCCAATATTTACCTATTAATCTCTCAACAACACTTTCCTCAATCCCACAAAGTCCGAAAACCATGTTTCCACCGCCGAAAACCATGTAATTACACAAATATCGATTTGTGATAGGGACGAAGAAGCTTGGATCGAATAATCTTTTAAATACAAATTTGAAAGAGAAATTGAGGATTAGAATTTTTTCAAACGACTCAAACAAGAAAATAGGAATGAAATTAGGAATAAAAGATAAAAATTAAAGTAAAATAATTTTAAAAAATAACGAAAGTAAAAATGGATATGACGACAACTTCTTATGAGATCTCATTTTAGACAATCTAGAAGATGTAGAAGAACAACAAATGCTCACTGTTGTGTAATTGGACATTCGCACACCAAAAGAAGAAAAAGATAAAAATCTTGAACAAAAGAATGAAATTCTCAAAGAGAATTTTTTTAGAAGAAATAAATGAATTCAATTTTTTATTTTTTACAAAGGAAATGAGTTTATTTAGGCTAGTACAACTCTAAATTACAAAGAAAAAAAGTTGATTTAATCTAAAAGATTAACTAGATAAATTAATAAAATAGAATATTATCCTAATTAAAAGTGATTAGAATATTATCCTAATTTTTCCTAAAAAAGATAATGTTATCCTAATTAAATTAAACATAATATATCACTCAAATTAAAAAAGTCACAAATGTCTGAATCTCGTCCGAAAAATCGTCGTAAGTCAAATGATGTTCTAGTCTCAAAAGCAACAATTTATTGTCTAAAATGACTAGTTTTACCCTTCTTATTCTCATATCATTTCCTCACTCCTAACAAAGATTCATCATTGAGTCTAAAATGTAAAAAAAGATAACGATCATCAAAATCAATTGAAAATAAATCCTTGTCAAAGGTTGAATGATTTAGTTGAGCTCTTCGCAATTGATCGACAAATTCAAATTCTTTTTCTTTTGGTTGTTCACTATCAGCTTTATCTTGGGTAGAAAATGATTCTTCATCAATACAAGAACAATGAGAATAATTAATATTATCATTTGGTTGTGGTGTACCTTTAAATTTGATCAGCCTTGGATGATCCGCTTGATTAGGCATAGTAGATTTACCATTGGAATAAGAACATGTATTTCTCCAATGATTGTTTAGTCTTCGTTCTACATCCAAAGCTTGAAAATATATGATGTGCGGGTCAAAAAGTTTATGTTGTTCAACCGCGCTACAGATCTCATTGTTCAAGTTACAAAAGAAACGATACATAATATCATTGTCATCTTCATCAATTTGGGTACTGATTTATACAGTTACACCCTCATGTAGTATTCATTTACTGTCTTGCTACCTAGATGAGTATATATTATTTGAATAAACAGTATTTGATAGTCAAAAATTGTTTTCTCATGATGCATGTCATGTCGTACCAAGAACGTATATGTTTGCGTTTCCACTCCAAATTAAGATGCATCCACCAATGATGAGCAAAATATGTAAATGAATTGGTGACAACTTGTATCTCATCTTCTATCTCATAGTTGTAGAAAACAACTCTACGTATTCGTCAGGAATAGTGGAACCGTAACACCCTAATTTTTGTTTTATAATTATTTAAGGCAAACATAGAGGAATGCTTGTAACGCCCCGAATTTGAGCCTATATGTTAGCTAGATCGGTTAGACGGTTCAGGGGAACCGAATTAAGTGATTCGAGCTAGTTCCAGGAATTAATTCATAATAAATTTTTTTTAGTTAAAATAAAATATGAAAAATATTAGAAAATGTTTAATTAATATTCTAAGGGTTTTGAAAAACTCAATTTGAAAATCAGATTTTAAGACTTTTTGGTCTGGTGACTAAAATGTAAAGTTTCAAAACTGTTTTGGTGCTAAATTGTAAAAGGGTCAAAACTTAGAATCTTTAAGGAGCTAATTTACCAAAGTTTTTAATCAGATTTTCCCTTAATTTAGGTTATTTTTAAATGGTTTTTAAAAGGTTATTAAATAAAAAAATAAAAGGGATTTGATTAAAATAATTTTAATAACTAACTTTATTTTCTTAAGTAACTACTTTTACTCTTAACTTTTCTCTCAACTTTCTCAACAGTAAAACTATCAATTTTACTCCAAAATTCTCAGGAATTATTCCTTTTTGATTTCCTTTCGATTTCTTAATTGATCCTTTTGATTTCTACACCAAATTCTATTTGTTTTCTTGGAGATTTCAATCAAATCTTGCCAATTAAGGGAGAAATCAGCAATTATAGGTGATTTTCATTTCTATCCTTTAATTAAAGGTTCTTTATTGAAAGTATCAAGCTCTTGATCCTTTACAACTGATTTTTGTTATATTTTTATGATTGAATCGATATTATAAAGTTTTAATTGAGTTTTGATGAGAAATTTGATTAGTCTTGATATGGACCTGGTTTTGTGTTGATTATAATTGATTTAGATAATTTATAAGATATGTTTTAATGTTATGAGAAGAGATTAATAAAAGGAATCCCAAAACTACTTGAATTGCTAATTTTCTAGGTTGTAAATAGTTAGATTTTGAGGTGATCTTAGTGTTGAAAGGTTGTTAGAGATATAAGGTTGGTATATTGTTATTTTAGGATGTTAATTGATGACATTAAAATGTTAAAATATTTAGGTTTTGTCTGGGATTTGTTTAGGTTGAGTTTGGTGATGTTTTCGGATGTTTAAAGGAAGCGTTTGATGGTTTTTAGTGAGGCGAAGTTGAGGAGATGTGCTGCTGTGTTTAGAGATGAATGAAAATGTATTAATCCTCTATTTTTTTGTGGGTAAAACAGGAGAGACGAATCCTTCATCCTTTGGAGAGGTTCTAGAGGCTTTAGAAGTTTGTTTTCACATTGGCCAGTGGGGCGATGTGTTGTCGGTGAGTGAAACTCCCTGATTTTGATATCGAACAAAGGTATCGTTATGCTTGAGGACCGTACCGATACCCTTTGTAAATTGAACTCGTATCGATATGGGAAGTAGGTGTATCGGTACGTAGTTAGGTAATTCTGGTAAAATGCTTTCTGAAGTTTGAATCTTTGCAATTTAGTCCCTGTTTCTTGATCATGCGATTAAATAAGTTTGGATGACTATTTTAAGTTGAAATTTAACCCATATGCATGAAACCTGACTAATTAAGGTTTGGTAACTTTGAATTTAAGAAAGTAATCATAATTTTCAAAATTGCAATTTGGTCCCTAAAGTGCAATCTTGTTCAATTGGATGTCAATTCGACGACTGATTGAGTTGTAAATTTCACCCCTGCCAGCATGATCACATTAGGACTTAATTATGCAATTAGATAAGATAAAATGAAAAAAATGGACTGTTATCTGTAATCACTCACTTTTGTCCGAGTTTTTAGTATTTTTAATATTATTGTAATAGTAATATTATTAATTTAAATTATAAAAAAATTGATTAAAATGTAAAAAAAAGGAAAAGAATGCAAATTTGCGTGGAGCACATTTGCCCACGTCACCCGCCACCCTCCCTTCAATGCATATATAAAGGCATGAAATGGGGAGCAATAGGGGGAAATCGGCCAAGGCATGCCCAAATAAGAGAGCATAGAGCATAGCCCTTGGTCCTAACCGGTTCGATCGGGGTCCTATTTTAGGTCCGATCTAGTTTATTTTTGGAGAGGTCGTAGTAGATCTCGGTGGGGTTCCGTCGGGGTTCGTCATTCGAGCTCCTAGTTAGGTATATTTTCTTCCCTTTTTATTAGTGTTGTAATTTTTATGGTTTAATGAAGTATTAGTTAATTTAAAATTGTATTCTTATTTTTTAGTTTGTATGCTTATTTATGTTTTATATTAGTATTTATGTATGTTTTATGTATGTTTTAGATTAATGTTTTTATTTATGTTAGATTTGTTTTTATTTATGTGTTAGATTAATATTTATGTATTTATGTTTTAGATTAGTATTTTTATTTATGTTAGATTAGTATTTTATTATGTTAGTATTTATTCATATTTTTATCGCTTTATATTTATTTATGTTTGCCATGTTTTAAGTTGCATTTTGAGATATTAATTGTCAATGCGGTGCTCTTTTATCCGAGCGTAAACGGGGCCAGTATCAGGCATAGTGATGGTGGTTGGATGTTTACTCTCGGATAACGGGGCTTTTAAAATTTACTCACACTTATAACCAAATTTTAACTTAATCGTCACTTTAATCCAGAAAGTCTAATATTAATAAAGCGGTAATTATTAAAGTACCAATTTTGGGCGGTGTGGGGGTGCTAATCCTTCCCCATCCGTAACCGACTCCTGAACCCAACAGTTTTAAAAATCTCTGGTTTTATGGTGTCCGACATACCTTAAAGTGGCCGATGGTGACTCCATTTTTAGATTAAAATACGGTTTTTCTAAACTCCCACGGATGATTTTTTAAAATACCCGAAAGACCTCCAAACACCTTGCAACCCATTTTTTTAGCGAACATAAAAGAGGACATCGCTACAGATGGCGACTCTGCTGGGGACATTTTTGTTTTTCAAAAACAACAAAAAAGAGTCAAGCTTTTTTGAAATAATTACCGCTTTAGTAATATTAGAAGTTCCGGATTAAAGTGACTATTAAATTAACATTCGGTTATAAGTGAGCGTTTATTTTAACGCATTTAAAATTTGGCATATAAATCCATCGTTTTTTAAGTGGGGGGAAAACGCTAATGCTTTCACGAGGATATCGTTCCTCCGTGTAGGCCTAGCAAGTACCGTCGGGGCTCGAGTACCTTATGCTTTCGTAAGGATATCGTTCCTTCGTGCAGGCATAAGCGAATGGGTCCCCCTAAATTGAACCCGGTTGAAAGGAGCCTATAATGGGTGATGATCGGGGGCCTTGCTACTCTTAGTAGAGGACAACGAGGACAATTCGGGTACCTCCTAGAACTAAAACTGCATGTAGAGAACATATAGAAACCCACCCCTTTAGATCCATGCGGATAACCTTAAGTGTTTTAGACGGGATAAATAGGGTTGTTTTGTTTGTTTACCTTATTTAATTTGTCCTTTTATTTATGTATTTATTATTTTTATCCGGTACTAACTCATTTCTTTTTGTGTTTTATTTTTTTATTTTTATTTTTATTTTACACATACTTTTGTTGCATTATCATTGCATCCACATTACATAAAGGTGTTGATTCAAGTGGTTTGCCCGATTAGAAAATCTTTCATCATGGAAAAAAGGTATCTTAAGGAGGACAACATCAACCTAGTCGTACGACATTGGTCAAAGGTTAATCAACGGGTCCGAGGTAACAGTTTGCCGAGCAAGCGTGTAGGGCCAAAGCATACACACGAGAGCCTACAACAGAATGATCTGTAGGAGCTTAAAGAGATTTAGGAAATATGGGACCTAAGACTACAGGACCTATTTTCTGACAGTTATGGCGACATACCCCAGCTAATGTATGTTCGAGTCAATCAGCCTTTACTCCGAGCCATTTTTCTAGCTTTGGAATCCCGTTTTTGCTGTTTTACCTTCAACGGCCAAGACATGATGCCCACGGTAGAAGAGTACACAACCTTGCTCAACAAGAGAAATGTTCAAAAGATTGGATTTATACGAAGACGCCAAGGAATCCATTGATGCTCAAAATCTTTGCCAGGATGAGTGACGATTGGGTCAACGACCTGATTCAGAGTTGAGGAGACAACTTATCCTGTGCATAGAAGTGTATCCGAGACATCATACCCGCACACACGGATAAGGCGATGAAGATGGACATGTTCTCTTTAAGGATATAGGGTTCGATCATTTTCTCGAGGGTTCTTGGAAACATCGACGTAGCTATCTTAGATCTGTTTGAATGCATGAAGCGAAAGGCGAACCCGGTACTAGCAATTTTAACTGAGACTTTCATTTCCTTGAGTGCGACTCAAAAACATGCAGAGGGGCATATCTGTAGAAGTCTTCTTTTCTGGCTCCATAATCTGGACCCTTTAATTCCTATGAAAGTCGTTCGAAAGGGTGATTACCAGTGGAATCAACGCCTTTATTTGCATTCATTCTTGCATTTGTTGATTATTGTTATGATTTTTACATTTCGTACATTGCATCACCCAGAAGCACGTGCATGCATCTCATTTGCATAAAATCATATACCAAAAAATTCTTTCATAAATTATTTTTAAGAAAAGGTAAATCCTTTTAAGGACATTTTTTAAGAATGGACTTTTATATTCTTTCAACCAAAATTTTCAATCTTGTCCTTTCTCAAGGATCGTTTTTTTTTCTCTCAAAAATTTCTTAAAGATATTTTAATCCTACCAGTCTTAAGAACTTTTTTCATAGTTCTTAAGAAGTTTTTTTTCCTCAATTCTATCTTTTTAAGGATTGTTTTTTTCTTAAAATAGGGCAATTCCTTAATTCTATCCTTTCTTAAGGATGGAAGAAGAAAACAGATTTTTTAAAGTTGATTGTGAGTTTTCATGCTCACAAAACTGGAAAGAGTTCAATAGAGTTTAACAAGTCCGACAGAAATGTTGGCATAACGTGGTTAAACACGGTAAAGTTTAAGACAATGGATAATTCAAGTATCCATCGAAAATCCATTTTTACGAATGGTCAAAGGAAAATAAATCCTTTGGAAAAATCCAATTTCATAATTGGTATAAACTGATTGTACTCAGGGGAATAGTACAACTAGCCCGGAGCAAACGACTACCGGTAAAGACAATTCAAAACCGTTGATCCCTGTGCATTTGGGAAAAATGCGAAAGAAATCTA
This sequence comes from Hibiscus mutabilis, assembly GCA_019671005.1. Lineage (NCBI taxonomy): Eukaryota > Viridiplantae > Streptophyta > Magnoliopsida > Malvales > Malvaceae > Hibiscus > Hibiscus mutabilis. The sequence goes on from CM033736.1 coordinate 36,354,068, forward strand.
TAAACAAAGTTATAAATTAAATTTTCACCAAAAATCCATTTTCGAAAGGTCAAAGGAAAATAAATCTTTTGGAAAAAATCCAATGTCATAATTGGTATAAACTGATTGTACCCAGGGGAATGGTACAACTAGCCCGAAGCAAACGGCTACCGGTAAAGGCAATTCAAATCCGTTGATCCCTGTGCATTTGGGAAAAATGCAAAAGAAATCTATAAGCCAAGTCATATTTTTTCAAAATTAAGTTATTTTTGTCGTAATAAAATTTTCATTTATTCAGAAAGCATATTTGCATTCTTTGTTCATTGTTATGGGATAGTTTCTCCCATACGCATATACACATATTTATGAAAAAGCATACACATGTACATACCATTTTTTATTATTAGGTCATTGCGAATGCAAGTATCTGCTAGTCCATTCAGGCCGGTAGAAGAACAAAACAAGTGTGTAGATAATGGGCAGTTCCCATTTTAGGAAATTTTCTTCTCAGGCACTTGTTGTTTAAGATCCTTGAATCGAGTGTTGACCCTAAACTTCTACCCTCTGAAGACTATTTTGATATCCATGTATGGGATGATAAATGGCATTCCTTCAATCCCCTTCGCAAATAATAGAAAATATCCATTTGTTGTCCCTCTTTGAGCCTGTTCGTTTCTTTTCATTTGAACCCAAACCAAGGATCACCCCACACTGGGGCAAAGAAGAAGAATATTTTGTTCAAATCGTCCAGTTTTGACTGTATTACAAAGATGGCGCTCCATGAATAAGCGCAAGAAATGAGAATCAATGTCCTAAACACGAAGACCAAGAGAAATATTAGAATAAGCCAGTAAAAGAAATTTTTGCTCAAAAGGACTGGCTAAACCAAATTGAAAGTGTGCCAACAAGAAGTTTGAAACAATGAAGATTTAAAACACCATCAGAAAGTGCAATAAACGATAACAAGAGAAGATTCGATTACATGTGAATAAGAAACGCATCAACATACAGATTCCAAAGCTACAAAGAAAGAAATGAACACTAGGGTGAAAACCCAGAAATGGGTAGTCTAGAGCGATCCAAGAAATAAATCAAAGAAGTTTTTTATTTGAGCACATTCTGATCAACAAACGCATAGAAGATATTTTAACCAGAAGAAATGATCCTTGGTTTCATCACCCTTAAATACTCATTTTGGGCCTATATATCCTTTCTTTCATAACCATGAACCATAGCCTATATTATAAGCCTACAAAGACCATTCAGATCATATGTGGATATCTAAGTTTGATAAGTTTGTCTTCAGATTACATTCCACCTATAAGGGTTAACCTTTTTTCAAGGAACATCAAACCTCGAAGTGCCTGATCGTCACCCAAATGAGGAGAGGATTGGAGACATAGTGAGTGGTGAGATCAAGAGAGCCACTTTGAATGGGTTAGAAATTAGGTATGGGAAACGTTCCTCTCAAAAGCCTAAATGGACTAGGGGAGGCCATACATATGCTTATATCGCCAAAATAGGCAAGATTTTTTAAATAGACAAATTTTCTAGTGCATTTGTTATTTTAAGATCGAACATTAATTGACATTTTTGTCGATTCTTTTAATCTTTTTATTTATTCCTTAGTTTTTCAAAAATGATTGACAGTTTTTGAATTTCAATTTGTTTAATACATATCGTTTACTCCAAACATTCATTTTTCAAAAATGTTTGGTATTTTCCTCTTTACCATTTCGTCTAAACATCAATTTTTAAAAATGTTTGGCATTTTTTCCTAAATTTCTCAGTTTATTTCCAAAATACTAACCTTTTTATTATAGGGACCAAGAGTTAGTTCTCGCCGAGGTGTTGCAAGAAGATTAAAGATGAGTTCAGGGTGTGGGGGCATTTTGCCAGCCCTAATGATAAGATAGATGAAGACTCATCATGTAGGGTCAAAAAAATGACGATGAGTTGAATTAAGATTGAGTGAGGCATCATTGTCCGTGAAAAATCAAGATATGTTGCTCAAAAGAATCCATGGCGAGTGGGGCATCATTGCCCATAAAATAGCAAAGATCTCATGCGTATAGGAGTTCAAATTAGAAGAGACCAGAAGTGACACAAAGATGAGAGGATTTGACTAGTGAAAAAAGTCAAAGGATTTTTCTTAAGCGAAGAGTTGATATCGACCGAGGTTACTTGGCTGGAAGGTTCAAACAGAGAAGGGACAATAAAGTTTTAAAGGCAAATTTATCGGGCATAAGGATGAGGAATGGTTGTAGTCACAAGATGAAGCCTACCTACCCCGAAGAAAAGAAAGAAGAAGAAAAAGAAAATTTTGCACCTTTGCATCATAAAATGTGCTCATGCATCATCTGTATCATAGGACTTCGTGCACCATTGCACCTGTTAAGAAGACACGCACTCGAGTGTCAGAAGAAAGAAAAAAGAAAAGAAAGAAAAAGAAAAGGAAGGAAAAAAGAGAGATAAGAAAAAAGAAAAAAAGAAGAAAATGAAAAAGAAAAATAAGAAAAAAGAGAGATTATCTCACGATTTCAAATCAAGATTTTGAATTCTCGAGCCATCACCTTTGATGGATTTCTTTTGATGTCAAGTCGGATAGAACCAGGGCATCATTTTAAAAGATATTTTTCTTAAAATAAATTTCTCAATTTTATCCTTTCATAAGGATATTTTTCATAAAACCAGTTTCTTAATTTAATCATTTCTTGAGGATGTTTTGCTTAAAATTGAATTTCTTAATTTTATCCTTTCATATGGATGTTTTTCATAAAATTTAGATTTCTTAATATGATCCTTCCATAAGGATGTTTTTCTTAAAACTTAGATTTCTTAATCTGATCCTTCCATAAGGATGTTTTTCTTAAAACTAAATTTCTCAATTTTATCCTTTCATAAGGATATTTTTCTTAAAATCAGTTTCTTAATTTAATCCTTTCTTAAGGATGTTTTGCTTAAAATTGAACATCTTAATTTTATCCTTTCATAAGGATGTTTTTCTTAAAACTTAGATTTCTTAATATGATCCTTTAATAAGGATGTTTTTCTTAAAACTTAGATTTCTTAATCTGATCCTTCCATAAGGATGTTTTTCTTAAAACTAAATTTCTCAATTTTATCCTCTCATAAGGATATTTTTCTTAAAACCAGTTTCTTAATTTAATCATTTCTTAAGGATGTTTGCTTAAAATTGAATTTCTTAATTTTATCCTTTCATAAGGATGTTTTTCTTAAAACTTAGATTTCTTAATTTTATCCTTTCATAAGGATGTTTTTCTTAAAACTTAGATTTCTTAATATGATCCTTTAATAAGGTTGTTTTTTCTTAAAACTTTGATTTCTTAATCCGATCCTTCCATAAGGATGTTTTTCGTAAAACTAAATTTCTCAATTTTATCCTTTCATAAGGATAATTTTCTTAAAACCGGTTTCTTAATTTAATCCTTTCTTAAGGATGTTTTGCTTAAAATTGAATTTCTTAATTTTATCCTTTGATAAGGATTTTTTTTCTTAAAACTTAGATTTCTTAATCTGATCCTTCCATAAGGATGTTTTCCTTAAAACTAAATTTCTCAATTTTATCCTTTCATAAGGATATTTTTCTTAAAACCAGTTTCTTAATTTAATCATTTTTAAGGATGTTTTGCTTAAAACTGAATTTCTTAATTTGATCCTTTTATAAGGATGCTTTCTCCTTTTGGTAGTCTCAAAGCGAGATACAATTTTTTTTAAACTTGGATTTCTTGATTTTATCCTTCCATAAGGATGTTTTTCTCAAAACTCAAATTACTTAATTTGATCCTTTCATAAGGATGTTTTTCTTAAAACTTAGATTTCTTAATTTGATCCTTTCATAAGGATGTTTTTCTTAAAACTAAATTTCTCAATTTTATACTTCCATAAGGATGATTTTCTTAAATCTCTAATTTTATCCTTTCATAAAGATATTTCTCTTAAAATTCAATTTTATTTTTATTCTGATCCTTCCATAAGGATGATTTATTTTAAACAAATTTCTTAATATAATCCTTTCGTAAAGATGTCTTCTCAAGACTAATATTTAAGGGCATACAGGTCAAAGAGGTGGCCGAGGAAGAGCGAAGAGTTCCAGAAGAGCTCGTGATTCTGAGACCACAAACAGGAAACCCGAAGAATTCGTCCGAGGAAGAGCGGAAGATTCTAGAAGAACATGTGATTCCAAGGTATCAGATAAAGAAGCAGTGAGATCATTGATACATGCGTCACCCAAGAACGGAATACCCATGTTGAAGGCGAAGAGTTCTATATAGGAAGGACTTGCACCCCAAAGACTTTACCGAAGAAAATTTGTTTTTTCCAAGAAGCTCGTCAGAAGAAGAGAGAACAGTTTTATATATGAAGAACTTGCGGCCTGGAACTTCTGATTTGAAGATTTTGTCTTCCCCAATGGATTCTCCGTTTTGAAGACCGAAGTTTGAAGAGTTGGCCGAAGAAGAACAGAAAGTTCCAGAAGAACCTGTGATTCCAAAGTCAAGGACGAAGAAATAAGACAAAATGAGTGCTTTTGATCTTTGCTTTGTTCTCGTTTCACAAGAACAAACAAAGAGGGGCAACTGTAATCACTCACTTTTGTCCGAGTTTTTAGTATTTTTAGTATTATTGTAATAGTAATATTATTAATTTAAATTATAAAAAAATTGATTAAAGTGTAAAAAAGGGGAAAAGAATGCAAATGTTCGTGGAGCACATTTGCCCATGTCACCTGCCACCCTCCCTTTAATGCCTATATAAAGGCATGAAATGGGGAGCAATAGGGGGAATCGGCCAAGGCATGTTCAAATAAGAGAGCATAGCTCTCGGGTAGCCAAGGACCAAGGTAGTGCCCTTGGTCCTAACCGGTTTGATCGGGGTCCTATTTTGGGTTCGATCTAGTTAATTTTTGGAGAGGTCGTAGTAGATCTCGGTGGGGTTCCGTCAGGGTTCGTCATTCGAGCTCCTAGTTAGGTATATTTTCTTCCCTTTTATTAGTGTTGTAATTTTTATGGTTTAATGAAGTATTAGTTAATTTAAAATTGTATTCTTATTTTTTAGTTTGTATGCTTATTTATGTTTTAGATTAGTATTTATGTATGTTTTATGTATGTTTTAGATTAATGTTTTTATTTATGTTAGATTTGTTTTTATTTATGTGTTAGTTAATATTTATGTATTTATGTTTTAGATTAGCATTTTTATTTATGTTAGATTAGTATTTTATTATGTTAGTATTTATTCATATTTTTATCGCTTTGTATTTATTTATCTTTGCCTTGTTTTAAGTTGCATTTTGAGATATTAATTGTCAATGTGGTGCCCTTTTATCCGAGCGTAAACGGGGCCAGTATCAGGCGTAGTGATGGTGATTGGGCGTTTACTCTCGGATAACAGGGCTTTTAAAATTTACTCGCACTTATAACCAAATTTTAACTTAATCGTCACTTTAATCCATAAAGTCTAATATTAATAAAGCGATAATTATTAAAGTACCAATTTTGGGCAGTGTGGGGGTGCTAATCCTTCCCCATCCGTAATCGACTCCCGAACCCAACAGTTTTAAAAATCTCTGGTTTTATGGTGTCCGGCCTACCTTAAAGTGGCCGGTGGTGACTCCATTTTTAAATTAAAATACAGTTTTTCTAAAATCCCACAGATGATTTTTTAAAATACCCGAAAGACCTCCAAACACCTTGCAACCCGTTTTTTTAGCGAACATAAAAGAGGACATCGCTACATTATCTATGTAATTCATTTGGGTTTGTCTCGGCAAACCCAATGTAGCTTACTCAGTTCGGTCTGGCATCTATGCCGGGTCAAGGGGGTTACATTTGTTGGCATCAGAGCCAGGTTAAGATTGTTGGGAGGTGATTATGGTTGTTTGATGTATTTTTGTTGTATGATTATGTTGTATAGCATGCATGGTGTATGGTTTTGTGAGTTTATGTTTGAAATGTGCTATGTTGGGGTAAGAGCTTGGGGACACATTGCCTTATTACTACAAGTGTAAAATGATTTTTGTTTTGAACACGTGCGAGTTGGATTCTTGCTTCAAGTTGGTCTGATTGTTTTGTTTTATTGTATTATCATGCTTTAGACTCATATTTTCGAGAAGTGGGACATAGACAGGAGCTCATATGGGTAGTGTTATGGATAGACATAATGATGAGTTGCCTCATCCTCCACCAATTCCTCCTGTTGGTGCTAGAATCGAGGGTGGTGTGCCTTAAGCACCGCAAGGACTAGTTTTTGGGGATATGACAACGTTGATCCAAGCGATGACTAAAGCATTTCTGACAGCTAGAGCTAGAGTGCATGTACTTGCAATGACACCTGCGGCAACTGTTAATACGGGCCTTCCATTAGAGTGTTTGTGTAGTTTAGAAGGTACCCAATTTTGGGGTTTAGCTCCAGCGGCAGCTGAGGAGTGGTTCGATAGTATTGAGAGGGTTCTTGGACAGATGAAGTGTATGATTGTTCATAAGTTGGATTTTATAGTATCTTTACTTCTAGGAGATGCTTATAGTTGATGGGACTTTTCTTTGTGTATGGTACCTGTATATGTGACGTGAGAGTTCTTTTGTGCTACTTTCTAGAAGAAGTATCTGGGTTCTTGTTACCAAGATGAAAAAAATGAGAGTTTATAGCGTTGGTACAGGGAAACATGTATGTGTCCGAATATGAGGTTTAATTTGTTCGGTTGAGCCAGTATGCACCTAAACTGGTTCCTGATAAGCGATAGCAATGTGATCTTTTCTGATATGGGCTGGTTAAGGAAGTGAAAACTTATATGTTGGCTAACGATTACACATAGTTTGATGTCTTGGTTTCCTGAGCTAAGAACATAGAGTAGAATCTGGGATTGTCCTCTCGATCGGGGAGTTATTCTACTAGGAAGAGGATTGTCGAGTCATATGTTGGCAGAGATCGGTACAAGAAGTATAGGGATAGGAGGTATCATCTTGATTAGAGACGTAGTGGGAGTAGTGTTGGGCGTGGATAGCACAGTCAAAGTACCTATATTCGAGCACCTGAGTGTGGGCGGTGTGGTAAGCGTCATTTAGGGGAGTGTTGGGGTACCCTTGGTACATGCTAGAGCTGTGGTTCGAGAGATCACCTTAAGCGTGATTGTCTGCAGTTGGTTAAGGATGGACAAGCACCTGCAATCGCTGTTGTATCACAGAGAGGCCATGGGCACGATCGAGGTAATTTTCAGTGTAGGGAAGAAGGTCAGAGGACAGTTGCTCATACCATGGTAGCTTAGGCTGAGGGTGGTGGACCGACGAGGATCTACGCTTATCGTGTGGTAATGAATGATACAGATGTGATTGAAGGTACTTTTACTTTGCAGTCCATATCATTACTTTCTTTGATAGATTCTGGCTCCACACATTCATACATCTTGCGGGAACATGTACGTTTGCATGATATAGTTGTAGAGGTGTTAGATGTGGTTATACGAGTAACTAGTTCTTTTGGAGAGATAGTAGTCACTAGGAGGTTGTCTAGGAGATGTCCTTTGATGGTTCAAGGTCATGTGTTTATGGCTGATCCTTGGGTACTCGTACCGGTATGCAGAGGCATGTAATGACCTCTAGGTCCAACATATGACACTTTGGCTCACTCCAAACAACCATAACACAAATATAAACAACATACAACACATGAAACATTCTTGGACATCAACATACTAGCATCTTAAGCAAGCCTAGCAAATCTAACATAATCAATCACAAAGTCTATAGGCATGCTCCCTAGTCAACATCCAAAACACAAATCCAAACATATCTCAAGCATTTTAAACCACTTACAAGTCCAAACCAACAATCAAAACTTGCACATATAGGGAGTTCACCAAATAACCCTCCCAAATCAATATTTGACACAATGCCCATATTACTACTTTATAACATTCCAAACCATACTTTGAAAACAAGTACTTGGAATCCCTTCCTTGCTTCTTCGCTGCTTTGACCTTTAATTCTCTGCATTGATGGAAAAAGAGAGCGTAAGCACACAAGTCTTAGGGAGGAATGCTCAAAAACAACCAACCATCAATGCATTTTAAACCATTTAACATTCCTTTTGAAAACCATTTTCCAAAACACTTTTCAATCATCATTTCCACATCATGCCTTGTCAAAACCATGCACTTAATATTTCCAAAACAACATATTAAACCATATGCAACACGTATCATGGATTAACAACAAAATCCCATTTTCTACCCTTAATTTAAGCTTTCCCATGCATACTACCAATGCAAGGCTTAAAGAGTAAAACATGTTATCTCATGATACATCATCAGTTATATTGTCTTACAAGTGATCATTAACCACATTCCAATTCTCAAAACATAACATCAGATACACAGATTCAACAAGTGTTCACCCAAACACTTAACATACAATCTACTGGCATCTCAAGGTTCACCAACGAGGGTTTTCGGTACACATAAACCCTTCCACCGTTGTGATACCCTTGGTGGAGTTTTGGGTACACATAAACCCCTCAACACCACTCATCGACCAGATGTATAACCCAATAATGGGAGTCTTCGGTACAATTTAAACCCCTCAACCGTTAAGGTACTTGGATGGAGTTTTCGGTACTACAAATCCAAACCCCTCGACATCCAAGGCGACTTTTATAGTGCACTATCAATCCTATGACCGACCAACTATATTCGATAACATTTACAAAACCTTTTTATACTATCACTTGCCAATATAATTCGTTTCATTAACAACAACTCACTGTTTTTATATATATCATCAAAATCATTTTGCTAATGCAATAAACCTTGCATTAACCATTGTTCAAAAACCTTACCAAAATGTGCATTACTTCCCAAATGCATCAACATCATTATGTAATCAATTTCCAGCATTAAACCATGCTCAAATCATGAATATACAGTGAGTAATTAAACCATTTAAAACAAATGCATAAAACCAATTGCCAAACTGAGTTTGAGAGAGAATTCATCCTTTACTTACTTCTGAGCTTAGACCAGCATTTCAAGCTTGATCTAAACTCCCAAACACAACTTTCAAACCTTTTCAAAGTGGTAAAACACGTTCTCACTCACCAACATGCAAAGCCTCGCTTGCTGATACGGTAACCATGCCTCCAAAGCTTCTAAAACGATCGTTCAAGCTTGAGGACCAACTTCCCCTAATTTATTCACACAAAAAATTAGACGGTTCAATGCATCAAATTACATTCAACAATATAGAAACATAAATCCTCAACATCCACTACTTAATTTAACTTCACAACTACTGAAATTAACATCAAACATCTTCCAAACTCAACCCAGCCACAATCTAACATTTCAACCCATCAGTTAACATCAATTAACATCTAAAAACACAACAACAACCTAGAAAATTAGAGATTCACATAGTTTCGGGATTCCAATGTTAAAGCCCACTTATTAACATTAATAAACATCAAAATCATAATTAAAATCAATCAAGAACTCATCAAAATAGAGTCTATTCGAAAATTCATCAATTTTACTAATTAAACCTCAATTTAACCAACTTTCCATAATTAAATCATCAAATCATGTTAGAAAACATATGTGAAGGATCAATAACTTATGAATTTCAGTAAAGAACCTTATATTAGAGGAGAAGAACGAAGCCTACCTCTAAATTTGGCTTTCCTCTTAATTGGATGTATTTTCTTAAGAAAACAATATCAAATCAAATAGGTTTTGTTAGGAAAACATTAAAGATACATTTGATAACAAAAGAAGATTAAAATCAAGTGTTTACCTGAGAAAATTGAAGTGGAAAATAGTGTTTGCCTGGAGAGAATTTGAGAGAAAAGCTTTTGATGAAAAGTTAGTTATGTGAATTTTCTTTAAAATGTAATTATGTAATTAATCTCCCCAAGCCTTTTTTATCTATTTTAAAACATCCATTTTTAATAGAAAAGTATGATATTAGACTTTTCCCAAATAGCTCCTTAAAGATTTTAAGTTTTGACCTTTTTATAAAACAGTCACTAAAAATAGTTTTAAAACTTTACATTTTGGTCACTAACCAAAATGTCTAATTTTGAGACCCCTTTTTGTAAAATTGTTTTTACCAAAATCATTTCCATATTAAATAATGATTTTAGATTATTTTTCTATATTTTTATCTCATTCGAAAATATTTATTTCGAATTAAATCCTAAAACTGACTCGAATCCTCTAATCCGATCCAACGGATCGTCTAAACCACTTAGGAAACTCCTAGGCCCAAAACTGGGGCATTATAACTCTCCCCCTCTTAATAAATTTCATCCTTGAAATTTACCTGATGGGAACAGATGCGAAAACTGAGCAACCATGTCTGACTTACTCTCCCACGTGGCCTTCTCAACACCGCAATGTCACCACAACTCCTTAACAAGCTCAATCGTCTTGCCACGAAGAACCTTAATACTGGAATTAAGGATCTCCACCGGTTCCTCATTATAAGACAAATTCGGTCGTAACTCAACATCCTCAACTGGCATTACATACAACGGATCCTAACGATACCTCCGCAACATAGACACATGAAACACATCTTAATCTTTTCCAACTCATGAGGCAAACTCAACTGATAAGCCACATGACCTATATGTTCCAACACCTCATACAGCCCAATAAACCTCAAACTCAACTTTCCTTTGCGTCCAAAATGTAGCACCATCTTCCAAGGTGAGACTTTCAAGAAAACCTTTTCACCAACAGTGTACTCAACCTCTCTACGCTTCAAATCCGCATAGGATTTCTGCCTATATGAGGACACTTTCAACCGATCACATATAAGCTTCACTTTCTCATCCGTTTCTTTCAACACATTAGGCATGGAAACATACCTTTCCTCAGCCTCGTCCCAACACAAGGGTGTACGACACCTCCTACCATACAAAGCTTCATACGGTGCCCTCTTAATACTTGCCTGATAGCTATTATTGTATGTAAACTCCACCAAAGGCAACTTCCTTTCCCAAGTTCATTGGAAATCAATGATGCAACATCTCAACATATCCTCCAAAATTTGAATAACACGTTCAGATTGACCATCCGTTGGAGGATGATACGATGTACTGAAATTCAAGCGAGTACCCAAAGCTCAATGCAAACATTGCCAAAACCTCGCTGTAAGCCGCGGATCTCTATCCGAAACAATCAGCTTGGGCACCCCATGCAACCTCACAATTTTAGCAACATACAAATCCCCCAACCTATCCAAAGAATCTGTCGTATGCGCTGGCAGAAAATGTGCACACTTCGTAAACCGATCAACAATCTCCCAAATGGAATCCTTTTTATTCGGTGTCAAAGGCAACCCCGACACAAAATCCATGGTGATCCTTGTAACACCCCAATTTTGGGCTTAGTGGTTTTGAGGTTTATTAGACGGTCTGGTGGATCGAGTTATAGATTCGAGTCGGATTCGGTACCATATATTTTTTGGCAAGATAAAAATATGGAAAATAGTTAAAAATCATCTTTTAATATATATTGATTGGTGGAATCAATTTTATAAAATGGAAATCGAAAATATGATATTTTTTGTTAGTGACTAAAATGCAATTTTTGAAAACTATTTTAAGTGACTAAAATCAAAAGGGTCAAATCCTTAGAATCCTTAAGGAGCTAATCTACCAAGTGTTTTTCTGGTGGTTTCTCCCTTCAATTAAATCATTTTAATCATGTGCTTTAAAAGGTTGTTAAAATGGATTAAATATCTAAACTTAGTTATTAGCTTTTAAAAGAATTTCACGTAACTTTTTCCTAAACTTTTTCTCTCAACTTCTTTTCTTCCAAACACTCAAAGTTTTATCAAAACCCATAGGTAAAGAACTTATTTCAGTCAGATTATTGATTTTAATTTGTTCCTTTAGCTTTGTTTTGCAAAATCTCATTGAAATCTTGTATTTTCTTAGCTTTTAACAAGCCAATTGAGGGAGAAATCACATAACAGGGGTAAGGTCTGTGATCTCCTCTGTTAGATGGTTCTTTATTGATATTCCCAAGTATTTGATCCTTGATTTATAAGTTGTAATGTGGTTTTAATGTTTTATCCATGTTTGATTGAGTTATTTTGGGAATTTGGATGAATCATGGTGATTTTCAAGTGGATTTGATTTCCATTGATTGAGATGGATTTAATATTTGTTTTGGATGTATTTTGACGTTGATAAGTTGTTTTTATCAATAGAATCCCAAAACTCTTGAATCTCTAATTAGTTAGGTTGCTAGTTTTGAGTTATTGTGGTGATATTCAAGTTTAATCTTTGATGGAGGTAAAAGGATGTTAGGGATGGGTTTTTGGATGTTGTTAGATGTTGATTGAAGGCTTTAATTGTTGTTTTATGGCTGGGTTAAGTTTTGGAAATGTTTGATGGTGTTTTCGGTATGTTTCAGATGGTTTTTGAGTGGGCAACTTGGGAGTTGCAGGAGATTGATGTTAGGCAATGGTTTGAATGCATTTTAAGGCATTTATTATCTGGTTGTATGTGTTTAAAACATGGGATAATCAAGGTGACGAATCTTGATGTTGTTTGGTTACTTGTCGGGAGCTTGTTTCGCGTTGGCAAGGAAGACAAAGCATATCGATGAGCGGAAACTGGTTTTGATTGCTTTACAAAGGTTTGTAAAGGTTGTTGGGAGTTTAGGGTTAGCTGAGATACTTACCTAAGCTCAGAAGTAAGTCTCCCTTATTTTGCTCTTGAATGTCGATTTAGATATGAGCATGTTGTTTGCATGTTTTGGTGATAAACATGGTATGTTTTACTTACTGGTAATGCATGATTTTGAGTACATGTGGAGGGGTTTAAAAGTATATCAAATGCTAGTGAGCATTGTTTTCATTCCGGATGGGAATGGTGTTATTGCATTGGCAATGTGATGTGCATACGTGGTATTTTATGAAACGCAATGTAAAAGAGTAAGGAAATGGTTTTGTAAATGATATATTGGCTATGTGACAAGGTGAGAAAACAATCGGATATAGTTGGCATGTCATAGGATTAAAAGATTACTATAAAATATGAACAAAATCGATCATGGTCATGGGTCTTTGAGGTATGGTGGTTTAACAAGGCCACTCAGACTGTTGGGACATCATTTGGGGCATGCGGTTTAACTAGGCAACCCAAATTGATGGTGATCTTGCGGTTTAACTAGGCATGGTCGGTACTCTTGTGGTTTAACTAAGCAAGGGTGAAATCTCGCGGTTTAACTAGGCAGAGGTGTCAAAACTTGCGGTTTAACTAGATAAGGTTTGGGATATCATGTGGTTTAACTAGGCATGGTATGAGAGATTCGTGTATCCGATATGTGTATGAGATAGAGGTAGTCTATCAGGGTCACTATAAATGACAATATATGTGAAAGTTCATGTGTTGAACCTTGTTTATAATGCTTTGGGAATATAAACATGGTTTGGTAAAAATGCTTTGGAATTCAAGCATGAATTGTTTATGATGTTATAAAGGTTATTGTGTTTTGATTCGGTTGGAATCATGGAAAAATGCTTAGGTTGTAAGCATGTTTTGAGAAAGGCAAGTATGTGGTTTTTAAATGGTTTTATGCATCATTGTTTATGAGCATCCTCAGTAAGCATGTGTGCTTACGCTTTCTTTTCCTAATGATGCAAAGCATTAAAGTTCGGGGCAACAAAGGTAAGGTTTGCAAGGATCCAAGGGATAAACTACTTTTGAGTATGCACTCGGTTTATGTTTCCGGTTAATAAGGCAATGTGTTCACCATGGATTTTGGGGAGATGTACATCTGTTTCATTGTGGATTTAAATGTGTATCTATGATGGTTTTTGATGATGGTTATATGTTGCTCAATTTTATGTTGTTTTTGTCTAAAGTTGAGGCTAGATGGATAACTAGGGATGCATCTAGAGTTTCCTTGTGGTTTGCCATGTTGTGTTGGTTGGACCAAGTTTAGTATGCTATGTTGAGTGTGTTGGTATGTTGCTTATGTCGAGAATGGTCTAATTGTGCATTTTGGTATGTTTGGCAAAGTGGTTTAGGAAGCAAGCCTCTAGAGTGGTCCTTTGGTAGCATGATGTTGTTGTGGTTTCCTAATTTGGTATAAATGTTAGATTGTGTATAATCAAGGGTTGATATGTATGTTTACAAGTTGTTAGGGGCTAATTGCATATAGAATTGTATGAAAAACCAGCTAAATTTGACATTACAGGCCTAGGCGTATCGGTACAGGCAGGGGCGTATCAAAATGTTATGTGGTTACTGGAATACCGCTTTTTGAAATGGATCCCGTGTACTGAAACACCAATGGAACCGTATCGATACGGGATGTAACAATGCTGCGTACCGAAACACCAATTGAACCGTATCGGTACAATATGCAAGAACTTCTAAAAACATATCTTATACTCGAAATGGTGTACCGGTACGGGATCAGCCGTATTGAAATGGAAAGTTCACAACTGTATCGATACGGGTCATACCGTATTGATACGGGGTCGTTAATTCTGTTAATGTCTTATTGATGCAATTTCTGTTTTTTTTTCATTTTAGTCCCTGATCTTGTTTAGCCAATTACTTGGGCATAAATGATTGTTTGAAGCTGATTTTTGGCATGCAAGCATGAAATGAACTTAATTAAAGGTTGATAACTTAAAAGTTAGAAAAGCCCTTTAAAGTTGTTGAAATTACGTTTTGGTCCCTTTTTGTGTTTGTGGTCAATTGGATATCGTTACGATGCCCGATTAAGATGAGTGATCACCTATGAACAAAATGATCATGTAGGAAAGCTTTAATGAATCTAGACAAGATAAAAAGAAAAAGGTGGTCGTGTTTTAAGGTTAATATTTCTGGTTTACCTCAGTAAACCTAATGTAGCTTCCTCGGTTCGGTCTTGCAACTAGGCCGGGTCGAGGGGGTTACATTTGTTGGTATCAAAGCCAGGTTAGCGAAAAGTTGGGATGTTGTTGCTTGTTTAATTGATGTTGTTTGAATTGCACGATAATTGTGTAAGTGCTCGATGATTGTTTAATGTTCTGTTGGGGTATGATTGGGGACACATTACCTATTACCGAGGATTTTAAATGCGTTTTAAAATTAACTTGGATCCTTTGCTTGATGCCAGCCTAACTCTAATGTGTTTTGATGCTTTTGTTAGCATGGCTCGACGTGATACATGATCTATGGCTAATACTACCGGGATTGGGCAGAATAATGAGACAGAAAAGAATATCCCTCATGTTTTACCTCCTCCTCCTCTCGTGGTTCCATCAGTTGATGTTGGGGCGGGTGAAGCGCCCCAGGTTCATCAAGTGCCAGTGTATGGCGATTTGACTCCGTTAGTACAGGCGATAATGAGAGCTTTTCAGGCAGCGATGGCTGGAGTACAGGCATAGGCACCGGCACCTGCTGTGGTGGAAAATCAAGGTTTACCCTTGGAGCGCTTGAGAAGTTTGGGAGGTGTGGAGTTTCAAGGTTTGAGCCCTGAGGCAGCCGAAGATTGGCTGGAAAAGACGGTCCGCATTATGGATCAGATGGGATGAAACGAGGAGCATAAGCTAGGTTGCACTATATCTCTGTTGCAGAGGGATGCATACCATTGGTGGGTGACCACTATTACTGGCATTCCTGAGGCGGATGTTACTTGGGAGTTCTTTCGGAGAGCTTTGAAGAGGAAGTACCTTGGTGCTCAGTACTTGGATATGAAGAAGCACGAGTTTATGTCACTATCTCAATGAAGCATGTATGTTGCTGAATACGAGGTGAAGTTTGTCCGGTTAAGTCAGTATCCTCCAGAGTTGGTTCCAGATGACCAGCAGAGATGTCACAGGTTCTGTTATGGACTTGTAAAGGACAATGTTCGGATGATCAGTCAACAATGAAGGTGGCCAAGAGGGGGGTGAATTGGCAATTTAAAAAGTTTGGAAGCAGAAGGAAATAGATAGACAATGGGACACAATGATTTATAGTGGTTCAACCTTCTAACATGGTCTACGTCCACTACCTTAGCTTCCTACTAAGGATTTTAACCAATTTCACTATGAAATCTTCCCCTTTTCCAGGCTAAGGAGGCAACCGTTACAAAGGATCAAAGCTTTCTACCCAAACTTGATCAAGATTCACTCTTGTACAAGAAAGATAATGGCAAAAAGAAAATGACCTCACAAGGTAGATATTTGCCCAAAATTACAATAACACTCAACCCCAAACTTGAAATAAAAGATTACAATGAAGAACACAAGTTGGGTACACAGATTTGACTCTAAGAGCACAAGGGTTGGATTTTTGCTTGAGTACTTGAATGTTGTTCAATCTAAGTTCATTAGTTGTTGTAGCATTGAAGACTTGTATTTATACCCCCTTATTGAATTCTAGCCGTTTGGGTGGTTGAAGTCATCAATAGAGCCGTTGGGGACTAACTTTCCCGCAATAAATGCTATTTGGTGAAGGCCCGTATCAGTACACGAAGGCCCGTATCGATACCTGTTATAACAAAAATATATCCGTTGTACAAGTCGTATCGATACGCAGGAAGCCGTATCGAAACGATCATAGTGTTAAAATGGGGGCGTATAAAAAAGGCAAGGCCGTATCGGTACGGCAAGGCCGTATCAGTACAGATTTTGCTCACCGGAATCCTAGATGAAAAAGTGTATCGATACGCATAGGGGCATATCGGTACGGGTTAACCAAAATTTAAAGTTTGAGGATCCCAATACTGACAAACAACGGTCAAAAAATTTAATGCAAAGATCGTGACAAACCGTATTGGTACGAGGTTAACCGTATCAGTATGTTTTGAAATTTTCTTAAAACCATAATTCAAACTGTATCGAAACATAGTGTACCGTATCGGTACGAGTGTAAATTTCTTAAACCTAGATTTCAAATCGTATCGAAACGGGTGTGATCCGTATTGAAACGCTGCGCTTTAAATGTTTACCTAGATGAAGACCGTATTGAAACGGGCTAAGCCATATCGGTACGCTATGTAAAAACAAATTCTAGTGGCTAAAAACCGTATCGAAACACCAAGTGGTGTATCGATACGCTTGGGCGTATTTGTGTATTTTTGGCTTGAAACACTTAGAAAATTTTTGGGTTTAAGTTTATAACTTTGGAAAACTTTTCCTTGTCATTTTGTGAGACTTTTGAGTACTTAAAAATGTATTTTCTTTTACAAATTAGTCCTTAAACACTTTGTTATATCAAAATCAAGCATAGGTTTTACAATCTATCCTTTTTTGTTATAACAAAACCTAAGTGAAAATTTTTAAGTATCTCTTAGAAAACTCCCCATTAATTTAAGGCTATAAATAAAAATTTAACTCTTTAAATCTTCTCCCCCTTTTTTTTAGATCAAAAGCAATGTAATAGGGATAAGACAAGAAAACAATAATAACTCCAAGCAATTAAATAAGCAACGTAAGCATTTAACTTCAAATAATAGTTCAAGCAACATAGTTCAATCCAACTCAAATCCTAAAAACATAAGCCAAATAAAAACAAAGCATAATAGTTCATAAAGACATAAAAGAAAGGTGCATAACTTAAATCCTAATATGATATGCTATGAGATGCAAGATGCCTAAGAGTCCATGCCATCGTCTCCATCGTCTTCATCGTCATCCTCATCAACATTTGTGGTTGGAGGTCCATGAGATTGACGCCATTCACCATGAAAGGCGTTAAGAGTGATGTCCATAGATTTTTTTTTCGATTTTCAATAGCCATCACCCTTTCCTCCAAGAATGTGAAGCGAGTGTCGATCGTGGCAAATCCAGAGTCCATGGTGGTGTGTATATATGTGAACTTCTCATTGAGGAAAGCCATAAGAGCATCCTGATTCAGTTGGGCCACCAGAGCTTGTGAAACTTAAGCTTCTTGAGGAGCCTCCACCGGTTCGGGCTGAACACCTCTCGAAAGATTGGTGTTACAGACCCATTCCCCATTGTAATAAGTGAACTTGGCGCGACGGAGAGAACGCTCATCAATGGGATCCGTGAGAGGTTTCGAAAGATCATAGGAGCAATCGATCCCCATCTTGTGAAAGACAAAGCTCAAAGCCGTGCCATAAGTGAAGGATGTCACCAAGAAGGTGTGGCAATGTTGGACAAGAAAGACGATCTCGGCGAACATAATCTGAGCAAGGTTGGGTCGTTGCTTCTCATGAAAGCATCAAAGTCAAAAATCATCAACTTGGCGGATGGTAGAGTATTTCCCACGGGATGGACGAAACCACCAAGTGATCATGAGATGTAAGATACGGTCATGGGCATTAAGAACGGTCACTGAACCACTAAGGACATGTCCTGAAGCACTCTCATCATTTATTCCCGTATCCTTAAGACCCAAAAAGTTTTCTAAAACACTTGAGTTAATTCAAAATTTCTTACCCATTAAGTAAGATTCAATTGCAACAACCAAAGATTTCTTTTCATTGAAAATACACCGAGCATTGGAATAAAAGATTAAAACAAGATTTCGGTATAAAATCTTGGGAATACTTAAAAAAGCCATAAATTTCCATTCGTGAATTGAAGAAAGATATTCAAATTTAAATCGTTCGAATGATAAAAACGGAATTGACGTAACACGCTCGGGACAAATTTTGTAACTTTGGTATTCTTTAAAATATTCCATGGCATCTGGATATTGAGGTTTATTAAAAGAGTTTTCATAAATGTGGGTAAGATTGGGTCTATTACGAACATTATCGGGACTATAGGCAATGTCCTTTCGTGCTCGTTTCTTAGGGGCCATAATATGAAAACAAAATCAAACCAAAAACGATGTATGCATAAATCAATACATTCAATCCAAAAAGTAATCCAATAATCAAGGTATTGTCAAAAAATTATACAATATAGTTTAAAAATATATACAAATTTAAAAAGAATTTTTGGTAAAGAAAAACTTGAAAAATAGTGTTAAAAATTATACAATATAATTTTATATTTGAATTAAAAAAATTTCAAATTTGGAAAAGTTTTTACAAAAATATTGAAACCAATACTATATAGGTTCTAAATCTACGATTATAGCACAAAAATAGTGTATATATATACGAAAATTAAAAAGAAAAAGGTTAGGGTTTATACCTTGAAGATGAGATTAAGGATGAATGAAGTGATTTAGATGCACAAACTTGATGATTGAAGCTTGGGTTTGATGTAAAAACTAAAATCCCTCAAGAATTTTTAAGAGTTGCGTGGGAAAATATGAGGGATTGAGAGGTTTTTATAGAGAATTTCGTATCTAGGGTTTTAAGAGAAATAGGGTATTTGAATAAAAGTGAAAAACCTCATTTAAAGCCCTTAAAAACTGCCCAGCCATGAATGCGTACCGATACGCCAACGTGGCATATCGAAACTAGTATCGAAATGCTTTTGTGGCCGTTTCGATAGGCTATACGTACTGGTACAGGTAAACTTGTATCAAAACTATTGTAAACGACCCGTATCGATACGTGGATCACCGTATCGATATGCTTGTTCCAGAAATGTCAATTTTGGTTGCAGGGTGCTAAAAAATTCAATTTTAATCAAATTAAAATGCATGTGAATGATATGAGAGCATTATGTATGAGCATAAATAGATGCATACTCCCCCTAGCAACAAGCACAAAAGCAATCAATCAAACAAATTTAAGCATATTTTTAAGACCAAAAGAGGCTCTAAGGGTCAAGGGAGGTTGGTTAAGCCTAACTCTCTCCTAAGAGACCAAAAATGCTCTTTGTCTAATGGTTTGGTAAAAATATCCGCTAATTGGTTCAAAGTGTCTACATATTCTAGAACTACATCATTTTCAAGATATGATCTCTAATGAAATGATGCCTTATTTCTATGTGTTTGGTTCTAGAATGTTGGATGGGATTCTTAGTGAGACAAATTGCACTAGCATTGTTACACCTAATGGGGATGGTACCAATGTCAATGCCATAATCTAAGAGTTGTTGCTTCATCTAAATGACTTGAGCACAACAACTCCCTACGGATATGTATTCGACTTCGGGGGTAGATAATGCTACACTATTTTGCTTCTTAGAAAACCAAGATATGAGCATACTAACTAGGAATTGACATGTGCCAGATGTGCTCTTTCTATCTATCTTACAACCCTCATAATCCGCATCCGATAAGGCATGTAGGTTAAAGTAAGACTCTCTAGATTACCAAAGACCTAAACAAGGTGTATCTCTAAGGTACCTAAAGATTCTCTTAACGGCTATAAGGTGTGATTCTCTAGGACTAGCTTGAAATCTAGCACACAAGCAAACACTAAACATAATGTCGGGTCTACTTGCGGTAAGATAAAGCAAAGATCCAATCATAGAGCGGCACAACTTTAAATCTACAGACTTACCTCCTTCATCTTTGTCAAGCTTTGTGGAAGAACTCATTGGTGTGGCTTGAGGATTCATACTCTCCAAGCCAAACTTCTTGAGCATGTCATTGATGTACTTGGCTTGATTGATGAAGATGCCTTCCTTCCTTTGTTTAATTTGGATCCCCAAGAAGAATAAAAGCCGCCTATCATGCTCATCTCAAACTTACATTGCATCAACTTAGCAAAATCTTGGCAAAACATTTCATTAGTAGAACCAAATATTATATCATCAACATATATTTGAACTACTAATATGTCTTTGCCAATTCTTTTATTGAAGAGTGTAGTATCCACCTTTCCTTTGTTAAAACCTTTTTCAATTAAAAAGTTTGACAATCTCTCATACCGAGCTCTAGGAGATTGTTTCAAACCATATAAAGCTTTTGAAAGTTTAAAAACATGGTTTGGGTAATTTGGATCTTCAAAACTGGGTGGTTGTTCTACATACACTTCTTCATTAATAAAACCATTTAAAAATGCACTTTTTATGTCCATTTGAAAAAGCTTAAATTCGTGATAACATGCAAATGCTAGTAGCATCCTAATGGTTTCCATTCTAGCTACGGGTACATAGGTTTCATCAAAATTGATTCCCTCTTCTTGTGTGTAACCTTGAGCAACAAGTCTAGCCTTGTTCCTCATTATGTTACCACTTTCATCTAGTTTGTTTCTATAAACCCATTTAGTTCCGATAGTAGATTTATTATTAGGCCTATCAACTAATGTCCAAACTTGACTTCTCTCAAATTGATTTAATTCCTCTTGCATGGCCACTATCCAATAATCATCATTTAATGCTTCTTTAACATTCTTAGGCTCTATGCATGAGATAAATGCTACATTACATGCATTTTTAAGAGAAAGTCTAGTGGTTACCCCTTTGGATGGATCACCCAAAATCTCACCACCTTTGACATAGTTGTACTCTCTTGGGCAGCTCACACTATTTTCCCCTAGATTCATATCTCTCAAGGCTTCTAGAGGTGGATCTTGTGCTTCTTCCTCTTTGGTTGGAACTTCATCCACCTTTGATGTTTGTCCACCATCATTGGCTTCAAAAATCTCTTCATCATCATCATCACAAGAATCCTTCCTCGGAAGGAGGTTATCATCGAAAATCACATGAATAGACTCTTCAACAACTAAGATTCTTTTATTAAATAAACGATAAACTTTAGAGTTTAAAGAATATCCTAGAAAAATAGCTTCATCACTTTTAGTATCAAATTTGCCAAGACCATTGTTTAAAACAAAACTTTTACAACCAAATGGATGAAAGTAACTAATGTTAGGTTTTATTGATTTTAAAATTTCATAAGGAGTTTTCTTTAAAATAGGCCTAATCATTACTCTATTTACAATATAGCAAGCCGTATTAGTGGCTTCTGCCCAAAAATATTTTGGCAAATTATTTTCACAAAGCATGGTTGTAGCCATTTCCTCTAAAGTTCGATTTTTCCTTTTAACAATCCCATTTTGTTGAGGTGTTCTAGGGGCTAAAAACTGTGGCTAATACCATTTGAGTTAAAAAATCCTCAAAACCTAAATTTTGAAATTCGGTTCCATGGTCACTTCGAATGTGAGAAATAGTTTGACCAAGGTCATTTTGAGTAATTTTTTAAAATGTGATGAATTTTTCTAAAGCTTCATCTTTGTTACTTAAGAATAAAAACCAAGTGTATCTAGAGTAATTATCAACTAAAACATATGCATATGATTTTCCACCCAAGCTAGTTGTTCTAATAAGACCAAAGAGATCCATATAGGTCAACTGTAAAACTCTACTAGTTGAAACATCATTAATGGATTTGAAAGAAACTCTTTTATGTTTGCCTTTTGCACAAGCATCACAAATTTTATTATTTGAAAACTTAATTTTAGGCAAACCTCTAACTAGATCTTTTGAAACCAATTTTTCTAAAATGCTCATGCTTGCATGTCCGAGTTTTCTATGCCATAACCATGAATCATGTTCATCATTTGCAACAAAACATGCATGAGAAATGTGTATGTCATCTAGATGCACCATGTATATGTTTCCTATGTGATGACCCACAAGCGCAATTTTATTTGTTTCAATGTTTAAAATTTTACAACCATTAGAATCAAAAACAACATTGAAACCTTTGTCACAAAATTGACTAATGCTTAAAAGATCATGTTTGAGACCATTGACATATAGAACGTTTTCAATAAGTACAGAGGAGTGATTACCGATGGAACCTATTCCTTCAACTTGGCCTTTGGAGTTGTCACCAAATGTCACCAATCCTCCTCTTTTTAGTTCAAGTTCCACGAATATACTCTTGTCGCCGGTGATACGTCTTGAGCATCCACTATCAAGGAACCACGAATTTGCACTTGAAGCTTTGGCCTTGTAGCAATTCTCCCCCTATAAACAAAGATTAATTCTTGATTTTTGGTACCCAAATCATTTTGGGTCCATGAGTATTAGCTCCCAAATACTTGGTTCCCTTGGGAATCCAAGATGCACTAGCCTTAAGATTGTTAGAAGTGACAAGTTCCTTAGGAACCCAAGCACTTCTAATTCTCTTACCTTTAGAGGTCCTTTGGAAGCCTCTTTGTTTGTGGTTGCCAAAGTTCATTTTAACATAATTGGGTTTTGAAGATTGTCCTTTTTCAAAATTTGGTTTCCCAACCTTGTTTAAGGAAGCTTTGAGATCATTTACCTCCTTGAGGTAATGATCCTTTAATTCGAAAAGAAGGTTATTTAAATCAACATCTTATTGTTCAAAATATTTTTGATTATCTTTTAAATCACTAGCCTTCTTTTCGAGTTCTGAATTGGTTTTAGATAAGGAATCATTTTGGTTTTTCAAATCAATGATAGTTTTCTTATTTTTCAAAACGGATTCCTTATATTTTTTAACCATTTCGTTAAAAGCCTCTTGTAACTCATTAAAATCATCAAATAATTCATCATAAGTGGGATCATTTAATGAGTTAGAGGTTACCTTAGTATCCTCCTCCAAGGCCATGAGACAAAGGTTAGCAACCTCTTGCTCCTCATCACTTGAAGACTCTTCATCACTCCAAGTGGCTATATGGGCCTTGTGCTTCTTTTTCTTCTCGAAGCCCTTCTTTTTGAGTTGAGGACAATCGATCTTGATGTGTCCCGACTTCTTACATTCATAGCTCACAATAGGATCCTTTTCTTCTTCCTTGCTCTTACTCTTACTCTTGAAATCCTTTCTTGTATTGAACTTTCTTCTTTGGTTGGATCTTATAAGCCGAATGAATCATTTGGCTAGCATAGCCAACTCCTCATCTTACTTCTCGCTTGAATCACTCTTTTCTTGTGAAGCTTTGAGAGCAATTCCAAGTTTATTCTTCTTTAATTTTTTCTTCTCAACCTTCTTTTCTTCTATTTTCTTTTCTTCTTCTCTTTCTTGCTTCATGATCTCATGAGTTAGGAGAGAACCCACAAGAGCATCGAGCTTCAAAATCTTCAAGTCCTTTGCCTCGATGATGGCTGTCCTCTTCCCATCCTATGACTCGGGAAGAGAATATAAGAGCTTTTGAACAAGCTTGTCTTCAAGAATGACTTCTCCGAATCCCTTGAGACCATTTACAATGACAGAGAAGCAATCGAACATCTTGGTGATGCTCTCATCAGGCTCTATCTTGAAATTTTTGTAGCTTAGATTGAGGAGTCCAATCTTGGTCTCCTTTACATCGTTGGCGCCTTCATAGGTGGTCTCTAGCTTGTCCCACACCTCCTCTGCACTCATACATGAGGACATCTTCGCGTATTCGTCGGGTCTAAGTGCACAAAAAAGCATGTGCAAGACCTTACCATTTATTTGCAACTTCTTTCTTTCTTTATCTTTCATTTCATGCTTGGCCTTGGGAACTTGTCTCTCTCCTTCTTGCTTTATTGGAATTGATGGTCCGTCTTCGATCACGTCCTATAGGAGATAATCGTTGGATTTGATAAACAACCTCATTCGGTTCTTCCAATATGGATAGTTGTCTCCATTGAAGAAGGGAGGTCTAGTGATAGATTGAAATTCGTACATGTTGCCAAAAGTAGAAGCCATGGCTGATATGTCGGTTGATTTAATCACCTTCTAGGATCGCCTCAACGGTTGTTAAACCTTCGGTTGAGTGTGGCTCTGATACCAATTGTTAGGATGATCAATCAACAATGAAGGTGGCCAAGAGTGGCGTGAATTGGCAATTTAAAAAGCTTGGAAGTAGAAGGATAGATAGACATAAGACACAATGATTTATAGTGGTTCAACCTTCTAGCAAGGTCTACGTCCACTACCTTAGCTTCCTACTAAGGATTTTAACCAATTTCACTATAAAATATTCCCCTTTTCTAGGCTAAGGAGGCAACTGTTACTAAGGATCAAAGCTTTCTACCCAAAGCTTGATCAATATTCACTTTTGTACAAGAAAGATAATGGCAAAAATAAAATGACCTCACAAGGTAGATATTTGCCCAAAATTACAAGAATACTCAACCCCAAACTTGAAATAAAAGATTACAATGAAGAACACAAGTTGGGTACACGGATTTGACTCTAAGAGCACAAGGGTTGAATTTTTGCTTGAGTACTTGAATATTGTTCAATCTAATTTCATTAGTTGTTGTTGTAGCATTGGAGACTTGTATTTATACCCCTTTATTGAATTCTAGCCGTTTGGGTGGTTGAAGTCATCAATAGAGCCGTTGGGGACCAACTTTCCCGTAATAAATGTTGTTTGGTGAGGGCCCGTATCGGTACCTGTTACAACAAAAATATAATCGTTGTACAAGTCGTATCGATACGCGGGAAGCCGTATCGAAACGATCATAGTGTTAAAATGAGGGCGTATCGAAACGGCAAAGCTGTATCGATACAGATTTTGTTCACTGGAATCCTGGATGAAAAAGTGTATCGATACGGGTTAACCGAAATTTAAAGTTTGAGGATTCCAATAACTGACAAACAACAATCGAAAAATTTAATGCAAAGATCTTTGAAGATCTTGACAAACCGTATCGGTACGGGGTTAATCGTATCGGTTCATTTTGAAATTTTCTTAAAACCAGAATTCAAACCGTATCGAAACATAGTGTACCGTATTGGTACGAGTGTGAATTTCATAAACCCAGATTTCAAACTGTATCGAAACATGTGTGATCCGTATCGAAACGCTGCGCTTAAAATGTATACCCAGATGAAGGCCGTATCGAAACGGGCTAAGCCATATCGGTATACTATGTAAAAAAAATCCTAGTAGCTAAAAACCGTATCGAAACACCAAGTGGTGTATCGATACGCCTGGGCGTATTTGTGTATTTTTGGCTTGAAACACTTAAAAATTTTTGGGTTTAAGTTTATAACTTTGGAAAACTTTTCCTTGTCATTTTGTGAGACTTTTGAGTACTTAAAGATTTATTTTCTTTCACAAATTAGTCCTTAAACACTTTGTTATATCAAAATCAAACATAGGTTTTACAGACATTAAGACGTACCTCTTGGCTGTAGATTACACAGATTTTGATGTGTTGGTTATCGGGCCAAGGATATTGAGCAGTCCTTGGGTGCACCAATTTAGGCTGCAGGTGTGAACTTGGGTAAAAGAGTGGCAGACTCTAGCTATTTTAGGAGGCAGAATAGGAGGTTCAGGGACAAGAGGCATAAGCCAGATCATAGGCGTTGTGGTGGAGTTGGCCAGGGTGCTCAGGGAGTTCGTGTTACACCAGAGAGTGAGCGATGCGGTAGGCACCACATGGGTATGTGTTGGGGTAAGACCGGAGCTTGTTGGATTTGTGGATCATCTGATCACTTGAAGCGTGATTGTTCTCGGGCTGCCACTGTGCTTGCCACTACTCCCTTTTGCGTTACCATGGTGGAGGTGCCTTTCTTCTTTGTTCGCTTGTAGTCCATGTATACTCTCCACCTTGCTACTATTCCTGAAGGCATGAATATATTAGTAGAAAAAGTTATATCAACACCCAACCATTTAATTACCTCATTCTCGTCGGGCTCCATCATGGTTGGATGTAGCCTTCATTGTCGTGGCAATTGCTGCTCGAGCCAATTACCGTAGCTATCAGTTGTCAAAATTTGCTTTAAGTCAAGGGAAGAACCAATTTTCTGAAAAGCTTTATGAATCCAAACACCTTTTTCTTTTGGCCTCTCAAACATCTCCATCAGTAGAGATTTTGATGGCTTCAAATCTACCAACATCGGTTCCTCAAGACATACCTACAATTGATGAGGTGAGTTCTTAAAGAATTCAAAAGGTTCAACCATTACCTGCTCATATTCCATTAGCAAAGTATTATCATCTCGTTGATCTTGCATGTGGTCGTGTAATTGCCATGGTAACTGTAGATGAGAGCAATCTAAAGATTCATGCTTCAACATCAACGTTGTAACCTTCTGGGCATCAGGTTCCTCAGAATTTGCTGTAGTATTGTTGTTCTCAGCTTCACTGAGTGTTGTCGCGGCATTGCTCTGTTTAGGCTCCTCAATCATTACCGAGGCAATTTGTTGCTCAAGCTCATCATGTGTTGGCAGTCTCTCTCATTGGCATCCTCTTGACTTTGAGGTTTTAGTTGTTCCTCACACATCGAAGAGCTTTCCTTGCATTGTTCCTTGTCCTCTTGCCTTGGGACGTCAGTATCCCCAGGAATGGATTGTTGGTGCATGTTATCCATGGTATATGTGGATCTCCTCAATTGAACTTCTGAATCCCCTAAGGTTGCATCCCACTAAGCTATCCTCGTATCTATGGACTTTGATAGCTCTCGAATCTTTTCAATTGATCCGTCAAGTCTAGCCAAGGAAGCTAGCAATGTTTCCTCCAAGGAATTGGAATGCTCTTGAAAAGGGCTACATTGCCATGGCATATCTATTGCTGCGGCAAAATTGTTATGGTAAAAATATTTTTGAGCTTTTTGACCATACCATGAAGAATTTTGCAGCTGGTTCCCTCTATGGTGCTCCATGTAGTCATATGCACCGAAAATGTGAGGGCAATTTTCAAACACATGATGTTCTCCACACATAGCACAAGAATTTTCCACGGTATAGGCTCTTTGGACTTTTCTCGGTTGGTATAGGTAATCATCAAAGGGTGCAAGAAACTCCTGATTGGATTGATTCATATCTTCCAACATCAACTCTCGAATAGATCGTCTTTTATTTCCTGACACGTTGATGTCCCTTAACATGTAGCGCACCTATTTTTTTGATAAAACAAACAAAAAGAAAAGTTAGTAAAACTAAAAAAATGCAATAACAAAAACAACTAACACCAATTGCCAATCCCCAACAACGACGCCAAAAACTTGTTGCATGTAATAAGTGCTACGCAATTGTGCAAGTATGCACGTCGCAAGTAATAAAGTGATATGAGTATGGAGTATCGTCTCTACAGGGATTGGTTTGGGCCACTTTGCTTAAGTTACTGTACTGTGAAAAGTAAAAACACAATTGATAATAGGAGTTCTAATTAACGAGAAAACTAAGAGCAATAAACTAAAAGAATAGATGAAATCAAAAGAGAGAATAGGCCAGGTTATCATGAGTTGAGGTGTGATAGCCGATTGGATCGTCTTGGTGATTGAGTAGCAGCCAGATTGCCAGGGAAATTCTGTTATGATTGCCTAGTCGATTGCCAGGGCAATTTGATTGCAATTGCCTGGTTGATTGTCAGGGCAATTCTGCCGTGTTGCCTGGTCGGTTGCCAAGGCAATTCCCCCTCATTGTCTGATCAGATTTCCTGGGCAATTGAGCATTCACTTCCAAAGTTCGGCGAAGCGTTCTTCAATGGTTTCTTCTTATCCCTAAGTCAAAACTCTAGCTATTTGTGCATGCCTTGATAATACATCCCTGCGTGAATCAAGGGTGAACCAAGGGTGAACAACAACCAATCTTACGCTCCTCTTAGCCGTTGAAATCCTAAACTTATTCCTAAGCCGGATTAGTCTTCACCATCAATTGATTGAATAAAGACCATGCTCATTCGTTTCTTGAATCTAACTCTCCCGATATTAGATAAATAGATGAAGTTACGAGATCCTCTCCCAATTCACCCGCAAACAAGATTGAGAACCAAGAATGAACAAACTTTGAAAATTGAATTGCAACTCAAAAACCTAAACAAAATCCAATTGTTTCTTACAACAACAAAACACAATAACCCAACCAATCAAGTTAGTTCATGGTTGGGTTCAAAAGATATACAAAGAATAATCCCTAAACCATGAATCTAATGGAAGCAAAGAAGAAGAAGAAGAAATCGATCAGCCCTCTTTGGAAAACCTCTCAATCGAACTCTCCCTCCAAGCTTTCTCCCTTGTCGAAATCTCTCCCTTCTTCCCCCTTTGGAGTTGTCAAAAATCCTCTCTTTGACGGCTTGGTCCTTTAAATAGGAGATGGCTAGGTCAAAATCCTTCTTGAGGAGGAAGTTAAGTTGGAATTAAATTATCTTTAAAGAATATAATTCTTTATTATATTTAAATTCCTTCTAGAACTTCTTCTATCTTATTGGGATTTAATTTCTCTTTAACCTCTTCATGGAAATCAAACTCCTTTGGGATTTAACTTTGCTCCACGTCATCTTGGGCTTATCCAGTCATCAATTTCGACTACCATATCATCTTATTCTTTGTCGAAAATTGCCTTGGCAACTAGCTCGACATCTCCTTCATGAATTGCCTTGGCAACTAGCTCGGCATTTCCTTCATGCACTGCCCTAGCAACTGGTTCTAGCCTTGTTTAGGCAAGTGATTCTGCACACACACAAAAACACACCAAAGCAGCATCTTTTTCCACAAAAATCACCAAGTTATGTAATCAAGCTCAACGGTGGAAAGAAACATGAATTAATGCATGAATGACTAATTATGCAACTAATATGAGCTTAAGTCTAACAATAATATGAGTAAAAAGGGTAATAAAAATAATACTTTTGAACACTTATCAATTGTAATACCCCAAAATTTACTAAGTTGATTAAGGGTTATTTAGTACTAAGATAATAGCTTAAAAGCTAACTTAGTGACTAAAATGACAAAAATACGAAAGTTGAGATTTCTTTAATTATGGGTTTTGGAAAGGAAATTTCTAAGGTTTAAAGGTCTCATGTGATAGATAGTGAATTGAATAAGGTATTCTTAAAGTTTGGTTGAATTCCAAGGAAAATTGGAATGGGAATTGAAGTTTAAAAAGGTAGCGACCAAAATGTAAATTTCGAAATTTTATGGCTAAAGTATAAACTTTGGAAAAGTTTGGGGACTAAAGTTGTAATTTCCCAAAATTTAAGGGTTTTTATTTCATAAGTAAATAGATCACCTAAGGGTATGAATCGAATGAGGAATTATTGGTTCGATCTGATACTTCAATTATTGAGAAAATCACAGTTAAAGTTTAAGTGGAGTTCGGATACCCGGACCGAATTGGAAAATTTTGAAATTTTGCCATATGATAGAGAAAGGTTATAAAAGTCATTTCCAAGTGTTGGAAATATTTTTAGTTTGATTCAAGATGAATCCTACAGTTTATTTCTGAGTAAAGGATTATCTATCGGTATATTAGATCGAATGGAAATTTTGGAGACTAATCCAAAAGCTACGGAAAAGTCATAAAATATTATTTTAAGAATATTTTATTATGGTTGGTTGAATTTTAACTAGATTAGTTAGATTGTAATGGAATGGCAATTTGGAAACAAACTAGTAAATAAAGACTAGTTGGAGGGCAAATTGGTCATTTGGGCCCAATGGCAATTTTGAAATGTTTAAAAAGTTATAAGGGCAATTTTGGAAAGAGGAAATGGAAGATTAAATCTTGGCCCTTGATTAATGATAAAATCAATCTCAACCATTGGATAAAAGGGGCAAAATTTGTAATTTCACTTTTAAATGAAATTAATATTCATTTAAAAGAATATGTGTAAAATAATGGTGAAAAGATGAAGATTTTGTTCATCTTTTCTAGCAACAAACGTGAGGGCTAGGGAGAGAAAGAGAAAAAATTCCAAGCTCGATTCAAGCCCCAAAAGTCAGTTTTCAGGTAATCTCTTCAACTACAAAGTTGTTCTACTCTTCAAGCTCTACCTTTTAATATCAATAATTCATGGAATCCATGCTTTATTGATGAGAATTTACAAGAGAAAGAAATTAGGGTTTATGGATCAAATTGGGGATTTTGAGATTTTATGATTCCATGATTGAATTCAAGTTGAAATCAAGCTAGTATGATGTTAAAATCATGATATTGAGCTGAGATTTAAGTTTTACATGTTTTGATTATTATGAAGATGATTAGGGTTTATGGATTCAAGTTTAATTTAGGGTTTGTGATGTTAAAATAATGATCTAGTAAGCTTGAATTGTTGTTTGGAAGCAAAACCCTAAGTTAAATTGTGTAGGGACCATTTCGGCAACTTGAAAAGTTGAAGGACCAAATCTGAATTTTTAGAATTTGGAGTGTATTTGTGTTATTAATGATGTTAGAGATAAGAAAATGAAGTTAGAATGCCAAATTGATGTTGAATTGAATTAGTGACCATTTTGACAAATTGTCAAAGTTAAGTGACCAAATCAAAATTGAAGTTTTGAATGGGGGTTAAATCTGATTTTTAGTTGTAATAATGGAATTAAGGTAGCAATGTTGGATTGAGTACTAAATTGCAAAGTTAAGAAGCATGAATCCTTATCTTTGCATTTTAGTGACTATTTCGGTAAATAAAGAAAATTAGGCAGAATTATTGTGAATAATTATTTGTTGAAGAATGTGATGAGTTGGTGGTTTAAAGCTAATGATTGGACTAAATTGAAAAGTAGAGAAGTAAGTATAAAAGTTGAAGTTGTTTATGGAAGTTGTGTAGAAAAACTGGTTTATGGCAGTAACTTTGAAAATTCACCATAAATTCTAAAAAAAATGGTTAGAAGGTGAATTTTATACCGATGAAAATATTTGTTCGTCTAGTTTCTTGTCCAACAAACGGAAACTGATTTCGAGTTCCGAGTAAAACGATATGAATTTTTAAGTGGTGAAAGGTCAAAAAACAGTATAGCAGGCTGTTCCGAAATTCAATACTGGAAATTGACTTTGAAAATTCGCCATAAATCGTACAAGTTCAATTTGGGCTATTAATTTATATGGTTGAAAATCTTATTGAATCTAGTTTCTTTCAGAACAAATGGAATCGAATTCCGAGTTGTATATTATTTTATAGAAATATTTCTTGGGAGGTACTGCAAACTACCAGAAAATGAGAATTGATACACTTTTGTATCTAAGGTTGATTAGTAAGCTCGAAAAGGGTTAATGGAAGTTCAAATTGGTCACTAAGGACCATAATGAGTTTTTTAACAATACAAGGAAGAAAGGAAAATGTTTGGAAATTTTTATATTCGAATGATTATATTGGACAATATGTCTAAGACATTGTTAGATTGGGATCTAACAAATATTTTACTTATTTGAATTATGTAGTTAAGTTCGAATCAAGGGAGGTTCGAGGTACGATGAAGGAAGGGATCAAAGAGTACTTAGTGAGGCATACTAATAAATGGCCCAGGTGAGTGCAATGCATACATAACATTATACATGGATGTTTCATACATCATCGGTAGGACTTGCGATGAGTCTGCCTGGTTTATATATTGTCATAATAATTATGTCATTGATCATATATTTGACATATTTTAAATATGTCAAAGGTTGAAAATAAATGCATTGATCACTAGTTATTGATGATGGTATAATATGAATGTTATTTTGGTTATGAATTGTTAAATGTTGATATATATTGATATATGTTTCCATTGATGACTAAATGATGAAATAAAGCCCAATGTATGATATAGAGGTTCAAAGGTATAGTTGGCTAGCCATAGAGTCATAAACAGCTGTATAAATATTCTAATCACTTCGGTGCAATATTCATAAATACTCATTGAGGGTATACTCATGCAAGGTTTGGGTATACGAAAACACTTAGGGTGTTAAGCACTACGGTGCAATTTTATTAATACTCAATGAGGGTATACTCATGCAAGGTTTGGGTATACGGAAGCACTTAGGGTGCTAAGCACTACGGTGCAAATAATATACATACTCAAGAAAGGTTGGGTATGGGGGGGATGACTTGTATACATAGAATCTCTTAATTCGATACCTTGGGCTAAATAAATTGAAAAGAATAAAAAAGAAACAGGAAAATAAGCTTGAAAGCTTGCAGATAGAAATGGAAAAAGGTATTGGTAAGCATTGATAGCTTACGGATGGAAATGGCAACGGTATTGGTAAGATCTAATCTTATCACTTTGATATACATATTTATTTATGTTAACGAGCATGTAACAGTAAGGTGATCATATGCATTGTTAATCATTAATATTGATATTATGACTATTGCACTTGAATTTGAATTATTGCCTCTCTAAGTAAATACTTAGCGTGTAACTGTTTTAAACGTAGGAAAGAAGAAATGGTTGGAGTAAGGAGCATATACGGACATCATCAATTAATAACAGGTACATCAGTATCAGTAAGATATCTTTTGATATTTACTAGTTGGCATGTATATTAAAAGGGTATGCCTGCTCTGATAGAATTTGTATTTTATTTGGTATCTGGATGAATTTTAAACCAGGCAGTTTTATTAATTATATCAAGACAAATTAAATTGATAAGTTGCTGCCTGAAAATAAACTCAATTTGAAGATGAAAATATTATTTTTAAACTTTATGCGAATAACTAGATTTGTAATAAAAATTAAATACATTGTAGTATTTTTAAAGAAACAAAATATTCCCGAATTACAAATGTAGAGGGTTTTACGAATGTTTTGTGATACCTCTGACTCATATTCAGTGTTGGATACGGGAAAAGGGGTGTTACAAACCCTCTTAGCCTAGCCTAGCCTAGCCAAAACTGGACTAAAAGAGTCACATTAGGTTTGCCGAAGCAAACCCGAACTAATAACCTAAACTGAGGCGATTTTCCCCTTTTATCTTGTTTATATGCATATTATAATCCTAACTGAACATGCTTCAGCGAAAACGTCACATTGCAACCAGATTGCAAAATGGGGTTCAATTGCTCAACAATTCACATTAGGGACCAAATTGCAAGATTTCCAAACTTCAACAGACTGGCATAAACTAAAACAGCAGAGCGTACCGATACAAGCAAGCCTGTACCAATACGGTCTAACTAACATAATAGCTACGTATGCCGATACATGTATAACCATATTGATATGATGTGTTGACCCACCTATATCGATATGGCCTTGACCCCATACCGATCCCCCCTTTGTTATCTCAAAACTCAGAATTCCAGTGAGCAAATCGTGTACCGATACAGTACCCTGCGTACCGGTACGGTTCTTTAAATTTAAAGGATCATACCAGTACTAAAACCCGAGTACTGAAACTATTACTATACTTCCTCAAGGTGTATCGATACGGTGGCTAGGCGTACCGATACCCTCTATTTTATCTCAATGATTTAAGCCTTATCAAGACCCTACGTACTGATCCTTGGGTACCCGTACCGATTTTAAGAGGCCTATAATGACCTCTAGGTCCAACATATGACACTTTGGCTCACTGCAAACAACCCTAACACAAATCTAAACAACATATAACACCAAAAACATGCTTGGACATCAACATGCCAGTATTTTAAGCAAGGCTAGCAAGTCTAACATAATCAATCACAGTCTATAGGCATGCTCCCTAGTCAACATCCAAAACACAAATCTAACCACATCCCAAACATTTTAAACCACTTACAAGTCCAAACCAATAATCAAAACTTGCACATACAAGGAGTTAACCAAATAACCCTCCCAAATCAACATTTGACACATTGCCCTTATTACTACTTTATAATGTTCCAAGCCATACTTTGAAAACAAGTCCTTGGAATCCCTTCCTTGCTTCCTTGCTGCTTTTGACCTTTAATTCTCTGCATTGATGGAAAAAAAGAGCGTAAGAACACAAGGCTTAGTGAGGAATGCTCAAAAAACAACAACCATCAATGCATTTTAAACCATTAAACATTCATTTTTAAAACCACTTTCCAAACCACTTTTCAATCATCATTTTCACATCACGCCTTATAAAAATCATGCACTTAACATTTCCAAAGCAGCATATTAAACCACATGCAACACGTATCATGGATTAACAGCAAAATCCCATTTGCTAGCCCTAATTTAAGCTTTCCCATGCATACTACTAATGCAAGGCTTAAAGAGTAAAACATGTTTAAACCATATTAAACTACATAATCCATATCATGATACATCATCAGTTATATTGTCTTACATATGATCATTAACCACGTTCTACTTTTCAAAACATAACATCAAATACATGGATTCAACAAGTGTTCACCCAAACACTTAACAAACAATCTACCGGCATCTCAAGGTTCACCAACGGGAGTTTTTTGTACACATAAACCCCTCTGTTGTGATACATGTGGTGGAGTTGTCGGTACACATAAACCCCTCAACACCAATCATCGGCTAGATGTATAACCCACAAACGAGAGTCTTCGATACAATTTAAACCTCTCAACAATTAGGGTACTTGGATGTAGTTTTCGATACTACGGATCAAAACCCCTCGACATCCATGGCGACTTTTATAATGCACTATGAATCCTATGGCCGGCCAACTATATCCGATAACATTTACAAAACCTTTTTATACCATCACTTGCCAATATAATTCGCTTCATTATCAACAATTCACTGTTTTCATATGCATCATCAAAATCATTTTACCAATGCAATAAACCTTGCATTAACCAATGTCTATAAATATTAACAAAATGTGCATTACTTCCCAAATGCATCAACATCATTATGTAATCACTTTCCAGCATTAAACAATACTCAAAACATGCATATACAGTGAGTAATTAAACCATTTAAAACAAGTGCATAAAACTAATTGCCAAACTGAGTTCGAGAGAGAACTTATCATTTACTTACTTTCGAGCTTAGACTAGCGTTTCAGGCTTGATCTAAGCTTCCAAACACAACTTTCAAACCTTTGCAAAGCTATAAAACACGTTCTCACTCGCCGATAAGCAAAGCCTCGCTTGCCGATACGGTAACCACGCCTCCAAAGCTTCCAAAACGATTGTTCAAGCTTGAGGACCAACTTCTCCTAATTTATTCACACAAAAAACAGAGGATTCAATGCATCAAAATGCATTCAACAACACAACAACATAAATCCTCAACATCCACTACTCAATTTCACTCCACAACTACCAAAATTAACATCAAACATCTTCCAAACTCAAACAACCACAATCTAACATTTCAACCCATCAATTAACATCGAAAAATATAGCAATAACATCCTTATACCTCCAGCATTCATAAAACCTCCACAACACCTCAAGAGCTCACAACTAACAACCTAGAAAATTAGAGATTCACATAGTTTCGGGATTCCAATGTTAAAGCCCACTTATTAACATTAATAAACATCAAAATTATGATTAAAATCAATCAAGAACTCAGCAAAATAGAGTCTATTCAAAAATCCATCAATTTAACCAATTAGTCCTCAATTTAACCAACTTTCCATAATTAAATCATCAAATCAAGTTAGAAAACATATCTAAAGGATCTATAACTTGGGAATTTTAGTAAATAACCTTATATTAGAGGAGAAGAACGAAGCTCACCTCTAAATTTGGCTTTCCTCTTAATTGGATGTCTTTTCTTGAGAAAACAAGAACAAATCAAATAGGTTTTGTTACAAAATATTAAAGATCCATTTGATAACAAAAGAAGATTAAAGTCAAGTGTTTACCTGAAAAAATTGAAGTGGAAAAGAGTGTTTGGCTGGAGAGAATTTGAGAGAAAAGCTTTTGATGAAAAGTTAGTTACGTGAAATTTCTTCAAAATCTAATTATATAATTAATCTCTCCAAACCTTTTTATCTATTTTAAAACCTTTTTAAAATATCCAATATTAAGAGAAAATTCTGATATTAGACTTTGGCCAAAAAACTCCTTAAAGATTCTAAGTTTTGACCCATTTATAAAACAGTCCCTAAAAATAGTTTTAAAATTTTACATTTTGGTCAATAACCAAAATGTCCAATTTTGAAACCTCTTTTTGTAAAATTGATTTTACCAAAATCATTTCCATATTAAATAATGATTTTATATTATTATTCCATATTTTTATCTCATCTAAAAATATTTATTTCGAATTAAATCCAGAAACTAAGTCGAATCCTCTAATCTGATCCAAAGAACCATCTAAAACACTTAGGAAACTCTTAGGCCCAAAATCGGGATGTTACATGGGTATTACCAGTTGAAGGTGAAAGATAAAGACGTGTCAAAGGCAGTTTTTTGCACATGTTGCGAGCATTATGAGTTCTTAATGATACCGTTCGGGCTGACTAATGCGCCCGCAACTTTCATGGATATGATGAATTGGGTATTCTGTGAATTCTTGGATCAATTCGTGGTAGTGTTCATTGATGACATTCTCGTATACTCTCGTATCGAGGAGGATCACGATCGACACTTACAAATTGTGTTGCAAATTCTGTTGGATAATAAGCTTTATGCTAAGTTGAGCAAGTGTGAGTTTTGGATTAAGCAAGTGGTTTTTCTTGGTCATGTTGTGTTGGCGGAAGGTATCCTAGACACACCTGAGACGACTTATTATAGTGCACTTTAAATCCTATGGATAACCAACTATATCTGATAACATTTTATCATTGCCACTTGCCAATATATTTCATAAAACCACATTACCTCACTGTTTTTCATATGCATCAAACCAAACCAATTTCCAATACAATAAACCATGTGTTCTAGTATTCTCAAAACTCTTTTCATAAATCTTTTGTCATTCTCAATAATCATCATATATGATCATTTGAAACATTTTTCTTTTCTAAAACATGCATATAACAGTAAGTAATCTAAATCATAATCAAGTGCATAAGATTGTATTTTGCAAAACCAAAAATGAGAGCGAGAATTCTGATACTTCCAAGCTTAGACAAGTGTTTCAAACTTAATCTAAACTCCCAAAAATCATCTTCAAACCTTTATGAAATAATACACCACATTTCCACTCATCGGCAACACAACGCTCCGCTTGCCGATATGAAATCAAGCTTTTGAAACCTCTCCAAAAGATGAAGGATCTATCTCCCCTATTTTACCCACACAAAAATAGAGGATTAATGCATTTTCATGCATCTCTGAACACAACAACGCCTTTATTCAACTTTGCCTCACTAAAAACCATCAAACGCTTTCTTAACACAACCGAAATCATCACCAACTCAACCTAAACAAAGCCCAGCCAAAACCTAACTATTTTAACATCTTAATATCATCAATTAACATCCAAAAACAACAATATAACAACCGTACACCTCCAGCAACCTTTTAGCACCAAGATCACCTCAAAATCTAACTATTTACAACCTAGAAAATTAGCAATTCACTTATTTTCGGAATTCCTTTTATTAATCTCTTCTTGTAACATTAAAACATGTTTCAAATATGATCTAAATCAATTAGAATCAATAGAATCAACACAACTCAGATCCATTATAAAGATCTACCAAATCTCTTAACAAAACTCAATTAAATGCTTAAAATCATGATTTAATCATAAACACATAACAAAAATCAATTGTAAAGGATAAAAAACTTGGAAATTTCAATAAAGAACCCTTAATTAGAGGATAGACACAAAAATCACCTATAACTGCTGATTTCCCCTTAATTGGCAAGATTTGAGTGGAATCTCCAAGAATGCAATAGGATTTGGTGTAGAAATCAAAGGAATCAATCAAGAAATAAAAAGGAAATAAAAAAGGAATGATTCCTGAGAATTTTAGAGTAAAATTGATAGTTTGGCTGCTAAGAAAGTTGAGAGCAAAAGTAGTTACGTAAGAAAATGAAATTGGCTATTAAAAATCTTTTTAATCAAATCTCTTTTATGTTTATTTATTAACCTTTTAAAAACCATTTTATAATAACCTACATTAAGGGAAAAATCTGATTAAAGACTTTGATAAATTAGCTCCTTAAAGATTCTAAGTTCTGACCCTTTTACAATTTAGTCACCAAAATAATTTTGAAACTTTACATTTTAGTCACCATACCAAAATGTACTAAAATCTAATTTTACTTCTTCAAATTGAGTTTCCCAAAACCATTAGAATGTTAATTACACATTTTCTAATATTTTCCATATTTTATTTTAGCCAAAATCAATTTATTATGAATTAATTCCTGAAACTAGCTCGAATCGCCTAATTCAGTTCCCCTGAACTATCTAATCGATCTAGCTAACATCTAGGCCCAAATTCGGGGCGTTACATCAGCTCTTGCAATGTTAGGAAACCCAGATTCAATTCAGTCCATTGATTTCCATCAACTCTCATGACTTTTGGAAATCAACTCAATCGAGGAACCTCCAATGGTTTTCACTACACTAGAGTAATTCCTTCCTATGAATCCCCATTGATCTCTCTCTCCCTATGCTATCACTGTTTAGGGATTTGAGTTTCAATAAAATATTTTCCCTTCAAGTGTCTATCTCTAAACTACTTGATTTATAAAGAACAAGAATTGAACCAACACCATTGTATTTAACTTAAATCAAAGTAATATAATCTATAACAAAACTCTCAAAACCTAATAACACAATCCATCTAATTTTAGTTCATGGTTGGGTGGAAAGAAAATACAAAGGAAAATTCCCCAAACATGGTGGATGATGCACGATTTCAAGATAGGAAAGAAAAGATAAGATGAACTCCTCAATCCAATCACTCCACACGAACAACTTTCCCCCAAGTCGATCCCTCTCTCTCACACAATCAGATCATCCCCCCTTTCTTTTGATGGATTTGAATTCTTTAAATAGAGGAGGAGGAGAGTTTGTTGCATGAGATTTTGATGGAGGATGGGCTTCAATTTGAATTTCAAAATATGGGAGATAATCATGATGAATTTAAATTTTAAATGGGAGAAATATCCTCTACATTTGAGATTAAACTGGGTGGTTAGGAATTCAAATTTGAATCTGTGCCTAACCACTTTGATCCTCACTTTCCATGGCATGCTTCGACAATTAGCTTAGCAAATCGCCCTGCACCACAAAAGAGCAACATTTTCCTACAAAAAGTAATAAATTGCATGGCCAAGCCCGTTGGGCTAAGAAACTATGAAATATACATAAATGACTAACAATGCAACTAGAAATGGGCTCAAGTCTACCAGTAATACAAGTATAAAGGGTAAGAAAAACAATACTTTTCAACACTGATCAACTATAGTTCTTTTCTTTTATCTATTTTGTTCATCGCTTTTCATGCGTAGTTATTGTAAGAGCTATCGAGAGAGGACTTTTAACTATTGATTTATGGCTTAATATCGAGAGAGTTATGTTAAAAAAACATGAATAGTGAGGTTCAGCTATTAGCTTAGTCTTAATCCGGCTTAGATATAAGTTTAGGATTTCAATGACTAATAAGGGGAACTTGAATAGATAATAGAGTTATTAGTGTTCACGCAAACATGTATTACCTTAGCTTCATTGTTGTCATTTAACACCCTGAATTTGGGCCTAGATGTTGGCTAGATCGGTTAGATGGTTCAGGGGAACTAGATTAGGCGATTTGAGCTAGTTTTGGGAATTAATTCATAATAAATGGTTTTTGGTTAAAATAAAATATTGGAAAATATTTGAAAATGTTTAATTGATATTATAAGGGTTTTGGGAAACTCAATTTCAAGAAATAAAATTGGATTTTGGGACATTTTGGTCTGTGACTAAAATGTAAAGTTTCAAAACTATTTTGGTGACTAAATCGTAAAAGGGTCAAAACTTAGAATCTTTAAAGAGCTAATTTACCAAAGTTTATAATCATATTTTCCCCTTAA
This sequence comes from Hibiscus mutabilis, assembly GCA_019671005.1. Classification (NCBI taxonomy): domain Eukaryota; kingdom Viridiplantae; phylum Streptophyta; class Magnoliopsida; order Malvales; family Malvaceae; genus Hibiscus; species Hibiscus mutabilis. The sequence goes on from CM033736.1 coordinate 36,394,392, forward strand.
CTTGGGCTATTTTTAAATGGGTTTTAAAAGGTTATTAAATAAAAATAAAAGAGATTTGATTAAAAGGATTTTAATAACCAAATTCATTCTCTTACGTAACTACTTTTGCTCTCAACTTTCTCAGTAGAAAAACTATTATTTTTACTCCAAAATTCTCAGGAATCATTCCTTTTTGATTTCCTTTTGATTTCCTAATTGATTCATTTGATTTCTACACCAAATCCTATTTGTTTTCTTGAAGATTTCACTCAAATCTTGCCACTTAAGGGAGAAATCAACAATTAGAGGTGATTTTCATTTCTCTCCTCTAATTAAAGGTTCTTTATTGAAATTCCCAAGTTCTTGATCCTTTACTACTATTTTTGTTAGGTGTTAATGATTAAATCATGAATTTATGGTTTTAATTGAGTTTTGATGAGAAATTTGACAAATCTTAATATGAATCTGGTTTTGTATTAATTGTAATTGATTTATATAATTTAAAAGATATGTTTTAATGTTATGAGAAGATATCAATAAAAGGAATCATGAATCTAAGTGAATTGCTAATTTTCTAGGTTGTAAATAATTAGATTTTGAGGTTATCTTGGTGTTAGAAGGTTGCTGGAGATATAAGGTTGGTATATTGTTGTTTTTGGATGTTAATTGATGATTTTAAGATGTTAAATTAGTTAGGTTTTGGATGGGCTTTGTTTAGGTTGAGTTCGGTGATGTTTTCGGATGTTTTAAGGAAGTGTTTGATGGTTTTTAGTGAGGCAAAGTTCAGGAGATGTGTTGTTGTGTTTAGAGATGCATGGAAGTGCTTTAATCCTCTATTTTTGTATAGGTAAAAGATGGGAGATAGATCCTTCATCTTTTGGAGAGGTTTCAGAGGCTTGATTTTGCATCAACAAGTGGAGTGTTTGGTTGTGGTGAGTGGAAATGTGGTTTACTGCTTTTAAAAGGTTTGAAGATGATTTTTGGGAGTTTATATTAAGTTTGAAATACTTGTCTAAGCTCGGAAGTAAGTATTCGTTGATCTTGCTTTCATTTTCGGTTTCACAAATTACAATCGCATGCACATGTTTATGGTTTTGATTACTTACTGTTATATGCATATTTTTGAAACGAAAGATGTTGCAAATGATCATATATGTTGATTATTGAGTATGGCAAATGGTTTATGAAAAGATTTTTAAGAGTGCTAGAATACATGGTTTAATGTATTGGAAATTGGTTTGATTTAATGCATATGTAAAACAATGAGGTTATTTGGTTTTATAGAGTATATTGTCAAGTTGTTGAGATTTAATGTTATCAGATATAGTTGGCTAGCCATAGGGTTTAAAGTGCACTATAATTAGTGCCTCATGTGTGTCGAGTGGTCAAGAGTGTGCCATGCTCCACCATGAGAACCACAACGGTCGAGGGGTTAAGAGTGTGCCAATTCTCCTGCTAGTGGATTTATACATCATAACCATTGAGGGCTGCTCTGGTTCGAGGATGTATGTGAAGTGGTCGAAGGAACCACTTGGGAAATCCGTGTATCTGATGTGTTTTTTATAAATAGATTGAAATGGTTTTTGGGTCACTTGAATGCCAATATATGATATAATATATCATGAGAAATGGATTATATTTTGTATAATATTGTTTATACATGAGATGCTCTTAAAGCTTGCTATTTTTGAGGTTTTAGCATGAGAAAGCTTAAATCAAGGTTTGTGATAGAAATCCATGATACATATGTTGCAATTGTTTAAAAATGTGTATTTGTAAAGATTATAGAAGCATGAGATGTTTTGGCATGAGTTTTAATATCTATTTGGAAACAAAACGAATTTAAATACATTGATGAGTCTTTTTGAGATTCCTTCACTAGGCTTTATAAGCTTACAATCTCCTTTCACATCAATGCAGAGAAGTAGGCTTTTTGGACAACAAGCAAGTAAGAGGCAATACAAGGGTGAAGCAATTTCATGTATGGTTTTATAAATACTATGTAGTACTAAGAGGCAATGTGACCAATTTGTAATTGGGAGGGTTGTTTTAGTTACTCCATGGTTTGGAAAAGTTACATTTGATGTTTTGGACATGTATGATGCTTAATATCTTGCTTGAGGGGTTGAGATATGTTTTGCATGCTTGGGGGTAGAGATCATGCCTATAGAATCTTTCGTTTGGTTTTGTTGGATGCGAATGATCCTCTACCATGCTTATATGATTGTAGAAATGTTGTTAGAGTTGTTACATGATGACAAGGTAATGTTTGGAGTATGTTAGATTGAGTCAACGTGTCATATGTTCGACCAAGAGGTCATTACAGGCCAGTTCATACCGGTACGAGTCCTCAAGGATTGGTACGCAGGCATAGCTGGGAATTAACACTGGTGTCAGTACACGAGCAACCATATAGGTACGCCTTTAGCCACTTTAATTCTTTGTTTCGAAACTAAATACCAGTATCTGTACGCTTGAGGACCGTGTCGATACCCTTTATAAAATACATGCATTTTGATATGAACAAGGGCTGTAACACCCCAATTTTGGGTTTAGCGGTTTTGAGGTTTATTAGACGGTTTGGCGGATCAGGTTAGGGATTCAAGTCAGATTCAGGATCGTATATTTTTTGATAAGATAAAAATATGGAAAAATAGTTAAAAATCATCTTTTAATATATATTGATTTTTGGTGGAATCAATTTTAGAAAAAGGCATTTGGAAATATGACATTTTGGGTTAGTGACCAACATGTGATTTTTGAAAACTGTTTTAAAGTGACTAAAATCAAAAGGATCAAATCCTTAGAATCCTTAAGGAGCTAATCTACCAAGTGTTTGCTGGTGGTTTCTCTCTTCAATTAAAACATTTTAAACATGTGTTTTTAAAGGGTGTTATTATGGATTAAATATCTAAAGTTAGTTATTAGCTTTTAAAAGAAATTTAGGTAACTTTTTGCTAAACCTTTTCTCTCAACTTCTTTTCTTCCAAACACTCAGAATTTCATCAAAATCCAGAGGTAAGGAACTCTTTTCACTCAGATTATTGATTTTAATTTGATTCCTTAACTTTGTTTTGCAAAATCTCATTGAAATTTTATGTTTTCTTAGCTTTATACAAGCCAATTAAGGGAGAAATCACATAACATGGGTAAGGTCCGTGATCTCCTCTGTTAAATGGTTCTTTATTGATATTCCCAAGTATTTGATCCTTGATGTATAAGTTGTAATGTGATTTTAATGTTCTATCAATGTTAAATTGAGTTATTTTGGAAATAATTATGAAACATGGTGATTTTCGAAGTGGATATGATTTCTAGTATTTGAGATTGATTTAACATATGTTTTGGATGTGTTTCGATGTTGATAAGTTGTTTTTATCAATAGAATCCCGAAACTCTTAAATCTCCAATTATTTAGGTTGCTAGTTTTGAGTTGTTGTGGAGATAATCGAGCTTGATCTTTGCTGGAGGTAAAAGGACGTTAGGAAATGGTTTTTGGATGTTATTAGGTGTGGGTTGATGGCTTGAATTGTTGTTTTATGGCTGAGTTAAGTTTTGGAAACGTTTGAGGATGATTTTGGTATGTTTCGAATGGTTTTTGAGTGGACAACTTGGGAGTTGCGGGAGGTTGCTGTTAGGCAATGGTTTGAATGCAATTTAATGCATTTATCCTCTAGTTTTATGTGTTGAAAACAAGGGATAGTCAAGGTGACAAAGCTTGACGTTGTTTGGTGGCTTGCTGGGAGCTTGATTCGTGTTGGCAAGGAAGGCGAGGCGTATCGGTGAGTGGAAACTGGTTTTAAATGCTTTACAAAGGTTTGGAAAGGTTGTTGGGAGATTAGGGTAAGCGTGAGACACTTACCTAAGCTCGGAAGTAAGTTTCCCTTATTTTGCTCTTGAATATCGGCTTAGATATGAGCATGTTGTTTGAATGTTTTGGTGATAAACATGGTATGATTTACTTACTGGTAATGCATGATTTTGAGTACATATACAGGGGTTTGAAAGTATATTTAATGCTATTGAGCATTGGTTTTCATTCCGGTTTAGAATGGTATTATTGTATTGGCAATGAGATTTGCATATGTGGTGTTTTATGAAATGCATTGCAAAACAATAAGTAAGTGGTTTTGTAAATGATATATTGGCGATATGACAAGATGAGAAAACAATTGGATATAGTTGGAATGCCATATGATTAAAAGTGTACTTTAAAATATAATCAAAATTGATCGTGGCCATGGGTCCTTGAGGTATGGCGATGTACGAGGCCACTCGGACTATTGGGGACCTCATTTGGCACTTACAGATTAACTAGGCAATCCAAATTGATGGTGATCTTGCGGATTAACTAGAAAAGATCGGTATACTTGTAGTTTAAATAGGCAAGGGTGAGATCTCGCAGTTTAACTCGGTGAGGGTGACAAATCTTGCAGTTTAACTAGGCAAGGTTTGGGATATCATACGGTTTAACTAGGCATTCTATGAGAGATTTGTGTATCCGATATGTGTATAGGATAGAGGTAGTCTATCCAGGTCACTATAAATGCCAATATATGTGGAAGTTAATGTGTTTGAACCTTGTACAAAATGCTTTGGGATTTAAGCGTGGTTTGGTTAAAATGTTTTGGGATTTAAGCATGGATTGTATATGATGTTATATAAAGGTTATTATGTTTTGGTTCGGTTGGAATCATGAAAAAAAATGCTTAGGTTGTAAGCATGTTTTGGGAAAAGCAAGCATGTGGTTTTTAAATGGTTATAATGCATCATTGTTTATGAGCATCCGCATTAAGAATGTGTGCTTAAGCTATCTTTTTCCTAATGATGCAGAGCATTAAAGTTCGGGGTAGCAAAGGCAAGGTTTGCAAGGATCCAAGAGACAAACTACTTTTGAGTATGAACTTGCTTACGTTTCCGGTTAATAAGGCAATGTGTTCGCCATGGTTTTTGGGAGTTGTAAATTCGTTGCATTATGGTTCTTTAGAATGATTCTATACTGGTTTTTGTTGATGGTTGAATGTTGCTCAGCTTGATGTTGTTACTTGCCTATAGTTGAGGTTGAATGGATGTTTAGGTATGCATCTAGAGTTTCCTTGTGGATTGCCATGTTGTGTTGGTTTCACCAAGTTTAGTATGCTATGTTGAGTGTGTTGGCATGATGCTTATGATGAGAATGGCCTAATTGTGCTTTTGGGTATGTTTGGCAAAGTGCTCTAGGAAGCATGCCTCTAGAGTTGTCCTTTGGAAGCTTGAAGTTGTTTTTCTTGTCTAATTTGGGTATAAATGATAGATTATGTGTATTCAAGGGTTGATTTGTATGTTTGCAAGTTGCTAGAGGCCAATTGCATCTAGAATTATGTGAAAAACTAGTTAATTTTGACATTATAGGCCCAGGCGTACCGAAACGTGGGGGACCATATCGGTACGACTAGTTAAATAAGGCCAGGGTGTTGTGGTACGGGTAGGGCGTTTCGATGCGCCAATTGGTTTCTAAAATTTTACTTTTTGAGAAGACACTGCGTACCGAAACACCAATAGATCGTATCGGTACGGTGTGAAATGATTTTAAAACGTATTTTATACTCAATATGGCGTACAGGTACAGGTCTTGCCGTATCGAAATGATGAGTTCACAACCGTATCGATATAGGGCTCAGCGTTTCGATATGGATTTCATTAATTTTGTTAATGTCCTTGTAAGGCAGTTCTGTTTTCTTTCATTTTAGTCCCTGAGTCTTGTCTTGCCAATTGCTTGAGATTGGATGATCGTTTGAGGTTGATTTTTGACACAGTAGCATGAAACGTACTTAATTACAGGTTGGTAACTTAAAAATTAGAAAAGCCCTTCTAGATTGCTAAATTTATATTTTGGTCCGTAATTCCTGTTTGTGGCCAATAGGATATCATTACGATGCCCGATTGAGATGAGTGCTCACCCGTGAACAGTATGATCATGTAGGAAAGCATTAATGCATCTAGATAATATAAAAGAAAAAAATGGATGTGTTTTAGGTTTAATCTTTCCGGTTTACATCGGTAAACCTAATGTAGCTTGCTCGGACCGGTCTTGCGACTAGGCTGGGTCAAGGTGGTTACATTTATTGGTATTAGAGTCATGTTTGTGAAAGGTTGGGATGTTTTTGCTTGGTTAGTTGATGTTTTTTGAACTGCACGGTGATTGTGTATATGTCCGGTGATTGTTTAATGTTCTGTTGGGGTATGTTTGGGAACACATTGCCTACTATCGAGGACTTTAAATGCGTTTTAAAGTTGACTTGGATCCTTTTCCAAACGCTAGCCTAACTATAATGTGTTTTGATACTTTTGTTAGCATGGCTCGACGTGAGAAACGATCTATGGCTAATACTGTCGGGGTTGGGCAGAAAATGAGACATAAGAGAATCTCCCTCATGTTTTACCTCCTCATCCTCTAGTGGTTCCCCCAGTTGATGTTGGGGCGAGTGAAGCACCCCAGGTTCACCAAGTGCCAGTATATGGTCATTTGACTCTGTTAGTTTAGGCGATAACGAGAGCTTTTCAGGTAGCGATGGCTGGAGTGCAGGCACAGGCACCAGCACCTATTGTGGTGGCAAATCAAGGTTTACCCTTAGAGCGTTTGAGGAGTTTGGGAGGGGAGGAGTTTCAAGGTTTAAGCCCGGAGGCAGCCGAAGGTTGGCTGGAAAAGACGGTTCGCATCATGAATCAAATGGGATATAACGAGGAGCACAAGTTGGGTTGCACTGTACCTCTACTACAGGGGGATGCATATCATTGGTGGGTGGCCACAATTGCTTGCGATCCTGAGGCAGATGCTACTTGGGAGTTCTTTCGGAGAGCTTTCAAGAGAAAGTATCTTGGCACCCAGTACATGGATATGAAGAAGCGCGAGTTTATGTCGTTGTCTCAGAGAGGCATGTCTGTTGCTGAATACTAGGTGAAGTTTGTCCGGCCGAGTCAGTATGCTCGAAAATTGGTTCCAAATGACCAGCAGAGATGTGACAGGTTTCGTTATGGTCTTGTTAAGGACATTAAGATGTATCTCCTGGCTGCGGATTACACATATTTTGATGTGTTTGTCAATCAGGCCAAAGATATCGAGCAGTCCTTGGGTGTACCAGTTTAGGCCGTAGGTATGAACTTGGGTAAAAGAGTGGCAGACTCTAGCTATTATGGGAGGCAGAATATGAGGTTCAGGGAAAAGAGGCATAAGCCAGATCATAGGCGTGGTGGTGGTGTTGGTCAGGGTGTTCAGGGAGCTCGCGTTACACCGGAGTGTGAGCGATGCGGTAGACGCCACGCTGGTATATGTTGGGGTAATGCTGGAGCTTGTTGGATTTGTGGTTCATCTGATCACTTGAAGCGTGATTGTCCTCGAGCTACGAGAGATGTACCATCATAGGTTGTTGCACTTGCTAGGGGCCAAGGCCTTGGTAGGGGCAATTTTCAGAGACGCGAGGATGGTTAGAGGGGTATGGCTCATGCTGCAGCAGTGAGACCTGAAGGTGGTGGACCGGCTCGGGTATTTGCTCACCGTGAGGGTCATAATGACACGGATATGATCGCAGGTACTTTTACTTTGCAATCTTTGTCATTGTTATCTTGGATTGATTCGGGGTCTACGTATTCATATATCTTGAGTGAACATGCATCTTTGCTGAATGTTCCTATTGAGATCTTAGATATTGGCATGTTAGTCACAAGTTTCTTTGGGGAGACGGTTACAACAAGAAGGTTGCACTAGCGTTGTCCTTTAGTGGTGTAAGGACATGAGTTTGCTGCAGATCTGATGGAATTGCCATTCCATGATATTGATATCATTTTGGGCATGGATTGATTGAGTGAGCACAGAGCAGTTATGGATTGTGAATCCAAGAAGATTTTATTGAGGTTGGCCGACGATTATGAGGTTGTGGTGGCTGGCAAGAATGTTAAGTTTCTGTCCAATGTGGTTTCAGCTGTTAGAGCGGAGAAGATGATGTTTGATGGCTGCCAAGCTTATTTGGCTATTGTTATGAATTCGGAAGCCAAGGGTGTTCGAGTGTAGGACATTCGGACCGTTTATGACTTTTTTGAGTTTTTTCCTGAGGAGTTGTCGGGTTTACCTTCGGATAGGGAGGTGGAGTTTCGTATTGAGACATACGAGGGTACAACATTGGTGTATACTGCTCCTTATAGTATGGCACTGAAAGAATTGAAGGAGTTGAAGTCACAGCTTCAAGAGTTGTTGGACCATGGGTTCATTCGACCAAGTGTTTCCCCGTGGGGTGCTCCTGTTCTCTTCGTGAAAAAGAAATATGGTACGATGCGTATGCGCATTGATTATCGTCAGTTGAACAAGTTGACGGTAAAGAACAGGTACCCGTTGCCTCAGATCGATGACCTGTTAGGTGTTTTCAAAGATAGATTTAAGGTTGGGGTATTACCAGTTGAAGGTTAAGGATGTGGATGTGTATAAGACCGCGTTCTGTACAAGGTATGGGCATTATGAGTTTTTAGTCATGCCTTTCAGTTTGACAAATGCCCCGGCTGCGTTTATGGACATGATGAATAAAGTGTTCCATGAGTATCTTGATCAATTTGTGGTGGTGTTCATAGATGATATTCTCGTGTATTCCTGGACTGAGGAAGAGCATGTTCGGCATTTGCGGATAGTGTTGCAAGTGTTGAAGGATAATCAGTTGTACGCTAAGTTGAGCAAGCGCGAGTTATGGTTAAAGGAAGTGACATTTCTTGGTCATGTGGTCTCCGCGGAGGGTATTCGCGTTGATCCACAGAAGATTGAGGCTATTTTTAATTGGAAACCACCTAAGTCTGTATTGGAGGTGCATAGTTTTCTTGGGTTGGCTGGTTATTATCGCTGTTTTGTTGAGGGGTTCTCGAGTATTGCAGGATTGTTGGCCAAGTTGTTGCAGAAGAATGTTCCTTATGCGTGGATGGATAAGCAGCAACACAGTTTTGAGAGGTTGAAGGAAGTTCTGACACATGCTCTTGTGTTGATTCAACCTGAATCTGGGAAGGAGTTTGTGGCTTATAGTGATGCGTCGTCTATTGGCTTGGGTTGTGTGCTAATGCAGGATGAGAAGGTTGTGACCTTTGCATCGAGGCAGTTGAAGGCTCATGAGTGCAATTATCCAACTCATGATTTGGAGCTTGCGGCCGTGGTTTTCGCCTTGAAATTTTGGCGACATTACCTCTATGGTGAGAAGTGCGTGATCTTTACGGATCATAAGAGCTTGAAGTATTTGATGTCCCAGAAGGATTTGAATCTTAGGCAACGTAGATGGTTGGAGTTACTTAAGGATTACGACTTGACCATTGAGTATCATCCTGGTAAAGCCAATGTAGTGGCAGATGCATTAAGTCGTAAGGTTGCGGTTGAGCTTCGAGCTATGTTTGCAAGGTTGAGTGTGACACGAGAGGGCGGTTTGCTGGCTGAACTGCAAGTTAGGCCTACGTTATCCCATTTTATTAAAGGTAAGTACCGTATGATGATTCGTTGGTTGAACGTGTTAAGGATATAACAGAGGGTAATCTAACAGATTTTCATTTTGATGATGATGGAATTTTGTGTTTCAAGGGTTGAATAATGGTGCCGGATGATCCGGACTTGAGGCACATTATCTTGAAAGATGCATACTCTATTCCTTTTACTATGCATCCTGGTAGTGTTAAGATGTATCATGATTTGAAGGAGACATACTACTGGGTTGGGTTGAAAAAAGATGTGGCTGAGTTTGTTTCCAAATGCATGGTATGTCAGCGGGTTAAGGCTGAACATCAATTTCCATCTGGGTTGTTGCAACCGCTAAGAATTACAGAGTGGAAATGAGAGAAAATCACCATGGATTTTGTAATAGGTTTGCCATTGACACTGGCTAAGAAGGATTCCGTTTGGGTGATTATTGACTGTTTCACAAAGTGTGCACATTTCCTACCAGTGCATACAACGTACGCCTTAGACAAATTGGCATATTTGTATATAGAAGAGGTTGTGTACTTGCATGGTGTACCTAAATCCATCGTTTCAGATAGGGATCTGAGGTTTACGACAAGGTTTTGGAGGAGTTCGCACCAGGCCTTGAGTTCGAGGTTGAGTTTTAGCACTGTGTATCATCCTCAGTCGGATAGGCAGTCTGAGCAGGTTATCCAGGTTTTGGAGGATATGGTGAGATGCTGTATTATATAGTTCTAGGGAACCTGGGAGAAGCATTTTCCTTTAGTTGAGTTTGCTTACAACAACAATTATTAGGCAAGCATATAGATGGCTCCTTATGAGGCATTATATGGACGAAGATGTCGTACGCCCTTATGTTGGGCTGAGGTGGGGGAAAAGCATGTTACCCTACTGGATGTGTTGAAAGATACAGACAAAAAGGTTAAGCTTGTATGCGACCAGTTGAAAGTGGCTGCGGATCGGTAGAAATCTTACACATATTTGAATCGTAAGGAGGTGGAATATGCGGTGGGTGATCGCGTATTCTTGAAAGTGTCACCATGGGAAAAGGTGATGAGATTCGAACGTAAGGGTAAGCTTAGTCCGAGGTTCATTGGACCATACGAGGTTAATGAGCGTGTGGTTCTTGGGGCATATCGGTTGAGGTTGCCTCCCGAGTTGGAGAAAATTCATAATGTGTTCCATGTTTCGATGTTGAGGAGATATTGATCAGATCCATCGCATGTTATGCCGGTGGAGGATGTGGAATTGAGACCGGATCTATCTTTTGATGAGGAACCCGTAGAGATCCCCGATACCAGCAAGAAAGTTCTACGTGGTAAGACGATAGAGCTCATGAAAGTTTTGTGGTGACACCGAGGTGTTGAGGAAGCTACTTGGGAAAGCAAGACGGATATGAAGGAGCTATTTTCGCATCTGTTTCCTCCAGGTAATTTCAGGGACGAAATTTCTTAAGTGGGGGAGAGTTGTAACACCCCGGTTTTGGGCTTAGCGGTTTTGAGGTTTATTAGACGATCTGGTGGATCGGGTTAGGGATTTGAGTCGAATTCGGGACCGCATATTTTTTGGTAAGATAAAAATATGGAAAATGGTTAAAAATCATCTTTTAATATATATTGATTTTTGGTGTAATCAATTTTAGCAAAAGGAATTTGGAAATATGACATTTTGGGTTAGTGACCAAAATGCGATTTTTGAAAGCTGTTTTAAAGTGACTAAAATCAAAAGGTCAAATCCTTAGAATCCTTAAGGAGCTAATCTACCAAGTGTTTGCTGGTGGTTTATCTCTTCAATTAAAACATTTTAAACATGTGTTTTTAAAGGGTGTTATTATGGATTAAATATCTAAAGTTAGTTATTAGCTTTTAAAAGAAATTTACGTAACTTTTTGCAAAACCTTTTCTCTCAACTTTTTTATTCCAAACACTCAGAATTTCATCAAAATCCAGAGGTAAGGAACTCTTTTCACTTTGATTATTGATTTTATTTTGATTCCTTAACTTTGTTTTGCAAAATCTCATTGAAATTTTATGTTTTCTTAGCTTTAAACAAGCCAATTGAGGGAGAAATCACATAACAAAGGGTACAATCCGTGATCTCCTCTGTTAAATGGTTCTTTATTGATATTCCCAAGTATTTGATCCTTGATTTATAAGTTGTAATGTGATTTTAATGTTTTATCAATGTTTAATTGAGTTATTTTGGAAATTTTGATGAAACATGGTGATTTTCGAAGTGGATCTGGTTTCTAGTATTTGATATTGATTTAACATATGTTTTAGATGTGTTTTGATGTTGATAAGTTGTTTTTATCAATAGAATCCCGAAACTCTTGAATCTCAAATTATTTAGGTTGCTAGTTTTGAGTTGTTGTGGAGATAATCGAGCTTGATCTTTGCTGGAGGTAAAATGACGTTAGGAAATGGTTTTTGGATGTTATTAGGTGTTGGTTGATGGCTTGAATTGTTGTTTTATGGCTGGGTTAAGTTTTAGAAACGTTTGAGGATGATTTTGGTATGTTTGAATGGTTTTGAGTGGGCAACTTAGGAGTTATGGGAGATTGCTGTTAGGCAATGGTTTGAATGCAATTTAATGCATTTATCCTCTAATTTTTTGTGTTGAAAATAGGGGATAGTCAAGGTGACGAAGCTTGACGTTGTTTGGTGGCTTGCCGGGAGCTTGATTCGTGTTGGCAAGAAAGGCAAGGCATATCAGTGACTAGAAACTGGTTTTAAATGCATTACAAAGGTTTATAAAGGTTGTTGGGAGTTTAAGGTAAGCATGAGACACTTACCTAAGCTCAGAAGTAAGTTTCCCTTATTTTGCTCTTGAATATCGGCTTAGATATGATCATGTTGCTTTCATGTTTTGGTGATAAACATGGTATGATTTACTTACTGGCAATGCATAATTTTGAGTACATATGCAGGGGTTTGAAAGTATATTAAATGCTATTGAGCATTGGTTTTCATTTTGGTTGGGAATGGTATTACTGCATTGGCAAAATGATTTGCATATGTGGTGTTTTATGAAATGCATTGTAAAACAGTAAGTAAATGGTTTTGTAAATGATATATTGGCTATGTGACAAGATGAGAAAACTATCGGATATAGTTGGCATGCCATAGGATTAAAAGTGCACTATAAAATATAAACAAAGTTGATTGTGGCCATGGGTCCTTGAGGTATGGCGGTGTAACGAGGCCACTCAGACTGTTGGGGACCTCATTTAGGACTTGCAGATTAACTAGGCAACCCAAATTGAGGGTGATCTTGCGGATTAACTAGGCAAGGTCGGTATACTTGCGGTTTAACTAGACAAGGGTGAGGTCTCGCGGTTTAACTAGGCGAGGGTGACAAATCTTGCGGTTTAACTAGGCAAGGTTTGGGATATCATGCGGTTTAACTAGGCATGGTATGAGAGATTCGTGTATCCGATATGTGTATAGGATAGAGGTAGTCTATTCGGGTCACTATAAATGCCAATATATGTGGAAGTTCATGTGTTTGAACCTTGTACAAAATGCTTTTGGGATTTAAGCATGGTTTGGTTAAAATGCTTTGGGATTTGAGCATGGATTGTATATGATGTTATATAAAGGTTATTATGTTTTGGTTCGGTTGGAATCATGAAAAAAAATGCTTAGGTTGTAAGCATGTTTTTGGGAAAAGCAAGCATGTGGTTTTTAAATGGTTATAATGCATCATTGTTTATGAGCATCCTCACTAAGAATGTGTGCTTAAGCTATCTTTTTCCTAAGGATGCAGAGCAATAAAGTTCGGGGGGCAGCAAAGGCAAGGTTTGCAATGATCCAAGAGACAAACTAGTTTGGAGTATGAAAGTGGTTACGTTTCCAGTTAATAAGGCAATATGTTCGCCATGGTTTTGGGTGTTGTAAATCCATTTGCATTATGGTTCTTTAGAATGATTCTATGCTGGTTTTTGTTGATGGTTGTATGTTGCTCAGCTTGATGTTGTTACTTGCCTATAGTTGAGGTTGAATGGATGTTTAGGTATGCATCTAGAGTTTCCTTGTGGATTGCCATGTTGTGCTGGTTTGACCAAGTTTAGTATGCTATGTTGAGTGTGTTGGCATGATGCTTATGCTGAGAATGGCCTAATTGTGCTTTTGGGTATGTTTGGCAAATTGGTCTAGGAAGCATGCCTCTAGAGTTGGTCCTTTGGAAGCTTGAAGTTGTTTTTCTTGTCTAATTTGGGTATAAATGATAGATTATGTGTATTCAAGGGTTGATTTGTATGTTTGCAAGTTGCTAGAGGCCAATTGCATCTAGAATTATGTGAAAAACTAGTTAATTTTGACATTATAGGCCCAAGCGCGCATCAAACGCGGGGGGGACCATATCAGTATGGCTAGTTAAATAAGGCCAGGGTGTTTTGGTACGGGTAGGGCGTTTGATACACCAATTGGTTTCTAAAATTTTACTTTTTGAGAAGAGGCTGCGTCAAACACCAATGGATCGTATTGGTACGGTGTGAAATGATTTTAAAACGTATTTTATACTCAAAATGGCGTGCGGTACAAGTCTTGCCGATCGAAACGATGAGTTCACAAACCGATCGATATAGGGCTCAGTGTTTCGATATGGATTTTGTTAATTTTGTTAATGTCCTAGAAAGGCGCGATTCTGTTTTCTTTCATTTTAGTCCCCGAATCTTGTCTTGCCAATTGTTTGAGATTGGATGATCGTTTGAGGTTGATTTTTGATACAGTAGCATGAAACATACTTAATTAAAGGTTGGTAACTTAAAAATTAGAAAGCCCTTCTAGATTGCTAAATTTATATTTTGGTCCCTAATTCGTGTTTGTGGTCAATAGGATATCATTACGATGCCCGATTGAGATGAGTGCTCACCCGTGAACAGTATGATCATGTAGGAAAGCATTAATGCATCTAGATAATATAAAAAAAAAAAATGGATGTGTTTTAGGTTTAATCTTTCGGTTTACATCGGTAAACCTAATGTAGCTTGTTCGGACCGGTCTTGCGACTAAGTGGGTCAAGGTGGTTACATTTATTGGTATTAGAGTCATGTTTGTGAAAGGTTGGGATGTTTTGCTTGGTTAGTTTGATGTTTTTGAACCGCGGTGATTGTGTATATGTCCGGTGATTGTTTAATGTTACATTTGGGGTATGTTTGGGAACACATTGCCTACTATCGAGGACTTTAAATGCGTTTTAAAGTTGACTTGGATCCTTTTCCAAACGCTAGCCTAACTATAATGTGTTTTGATACTTTTGTTAGCATGGCTCGACGTGAGAAACGATCTATGGCTAATACTGTCGGGGTTGGGCAGAAAATGAGACATAAGAGAATCTCCCTCATGTTTTACCTCCTCATCCTCTAGTGGTTCCCCCAGTTGATGTTGGGGCGAGTGAAGCACCCCAGGTTCACCAAGTGCCAGTATATGGTCATTTGACTCTGTTAGTTTAGGCGATAACGAGAGCTTTTCAGGTAGCGATGGCTGGAGTGCAGGCACAGGCACCAGCACCTATTGTGGTGGCAAATCAAGGTTTACCCTTAGAGCGTTTGAGGAGTTTGGGAGGAGGAGTTTCAAGGTTTAAGCCGGAGGCAGCCGAAGGTTGGCTGGAAAAAGACAGTTCGCATCATGAATCAAATGGGATATAACGAGGAGCACAAGTTGGGTTGCCTTTGTACCTACTACTCTGGGGATGCATATCATTGGTGGGTGGCCACAATTGCTTGCGATCCCGGGCGAGATGCTACTTGGGAGTTCTTTCGGAGAGCTTTCAAGAGAAAGTATCTTGGCACCCAGTACATGGATATGAAGAAGCGCGAGTTTATGTCGTTGTCTCAGAGAGGCATGTACATTTGCTGAATACTAGGTGAAGTTTGTCCCGTAGAAAGTCAAGTATGCTCGAAAATTGGTTCCAAATGACGGCAGAGATGTGTGAGTTTCGTTATGGTCTTGTTAAGGACATTAAGATGTATCTCTGGCTGCGGATTACACATATTTTGATGTGTTTGTCAATCAAAGCCAAAGATATCGAAGCGTCCTTGGGTGTACCAGTTTAGGCCGTAGGTATGAACTTGGGTAAAAGAGTGGGCGACTCTAGCTATTATGGGAGGCAGAATATGAGGTTCGGGAAAAGAGGCATGCGGATCATAGGCGTGGTGGTGGTGTTGGTCAGGGTGTTCAGGGAGCTCGCGTTACACCGGAGTGTGAGCGATGCGGTAGACGCCACGCTGGTATATGTTGGGGTAATGCTGGAGCTTGTTGGATTTGTGGTTCATCTGATCACTTGAAGCGTGATTGTCCTCGAGCTACGAGAGATGTACCATCATAGGTTGTTGCACTTGCTAGGGGCCAAGGCCTTGGTAGGGGCAATTTTCAGAGACGCGAGGATGGTTAGAGGGGTATGGCTCATGCTGCAGCAGTGAGACCTGAAGGTGGTGGACCGGCTCGGGTATTTGCTCACCGTGAGGGTCATAATGACACGGATATGATCGCAGTACTTTTACTTTGCAATCTTTGTCATTGTTATCTTGGATTGATTCGGGTCACGTATTCATATATCTTGAGTGAACATGCATCTTGCTGAATGTTCCTATTGAGATCTTAGATATTGGCATGTTAGTCACAAGTTTCTTTGGGGAGACGGTTACAACAAGAAGGTTGCACTAGCGTTGTCCTTTAGTGGTGTAAGGACATGAGTTTGCTGCAGATCTGATGGAATTGCCATTCCATGATATTGATATCATTTTGGGCATGGATTGATTGAGTGAGCACAGAAGAAGCGTTATGGATTGTGAATCCAAGAAGATTTTATTGAGGTTGGCCGACGATTATGAGGTTGTGGTGGCTGGCAAGAATGTTAAGTTTCTGTCCAATGTGGTTTCAGCTGTTAGAGCGGAGAAGATGATGTTTGATGGCTGCCAAGCTTATTTGGCTATTGTTATGAATTCGGAAGCCAAGGGTGTTCGAGTGTAGGACATTCGGACCGTTTATGACTTTTTTGAGTTTTTTCCTGAGGAGTTGTCGGGTTTACCTTCGGATAGGGAGGTGGAGTTTCGTATTGAGACATACGAGGGTACAACATTGGTGTATACTGCTCCTTATAGTATGGCACTGAAAGAATTGAAGGAGTTGAAGTCACAGCTTCAAGAGTTGTTGGACCATGGGTTCATTCGACCAAGTGTTTCCCCGTGGGGTGCTCCTGTTCTCTTCGTGAAAAAGAAATATGGTACGATGCGTATGCGCATTGATTATCGTCAGTTGAACAAGTTGATGGTAAAGAACAGGTACCCGTTGCCTCAGATCGATGACCTGTTAGGTGTTTTCAAAGATAGATTTAAGGTTGGGGTATTACAGTTGAAGGTTAAGGATGTGGATGTGTATAAGACCGCGTTCTGTACAAGGTATGGGCATTATGAGTTTTTAGTCATGCCTTTCAGTTTGACAAATGCCCCGGCTGCGTTTATGGACATGATGAATAAAGTGTTCCATGAGTATCTTGATCAATTTGTGGTGGTGTTCATAGATGATATTCTCGTGTATTCCCGGATCGAGGAAGAGCATGTTCGGCATTTGCGGATAGTGTTGCAAGTGTTGAAGGATAATCGGTTTGTACGCTAAGTTGAGCAAGCGCGAGTTATGGTTAAAGGAAGTGACATTTCTTGGTCATGTCTCCGCGAGGGTATTCGCGTTGATCCACGTAAGATTGAGGCTATTTTTAATTGGAAACCACCTAAGTCTGTATTGAGGTGCATAGTTTTCTTGGGTTGGCTGGTTATTATATATTTGTTTTGTTGAGGGTTCTCGAGTATTGCGGGATTGTTGGCCAAGTTGTTGCAGAAGAATGTTCCTTATGCGTGGATGGATAAGCAAGCAACACGGTTTTGAGAGGTTGAAGGAAGTTCGACACATGCTCTTGTGTTGATTCAACCTGAATCTGGGAAGGAGTTTGTGGCTTATAGTGATGCGTCGTCTATTGGCTTGGGTTGTGTGCTAATGCAGGATGAGAAGGTTGTGACCTTTGCATCGAGGCAGTTGAAGGCTCATGAGTGCAATTATCCAACTCATGATTTGGAGCTTGCGGCCGTGGTTTTCGCCTTGAAATTTTGGCGACATTACCTCTATGGTGAGAAGTGCGTGATCTTTACGGATCATAAGAGCTTGAAGTATTTGATGTCCCAGAAGGATTTGAATCTTAGGCAACGTAGATGGTTGGAGTTACTTAAGGATTACGACTTGACCATTGAGTATCATCCTGGTAAAGCCAATGTAGTGGCAGATGCATTAAGTCGTAAGGTTGCGGTTGAGCTTCGAGCTATGTTTGCAAGGTTGAGTGTGACACGAGAGGGCGGTTTGCTGGCTGAACTGCAAGTTAGGCCTACGTTATCCCATTTTATTAAAGGTAAGTACCGTATGATGATTCGTTGGTTGAACGTGTTAAGGATATAACAGAGGGTAATCTAACAGATTTTCATTTTGATGATGATGGAATTTTGTGTTTCAAGGGTTGAATAATGGTGCCGGATGATCCGGACTTGAGGCACATTATCTTGAAAGATGCATACTCTATTCCTTTTACTATGCATCCTGGTAGTGTTAAGATGTATCATGATTTGAAGGAGACATACTACTGGGTTGGGTTGAAAAAAGATGTGGCTGAGTTTGTTTCCAAATGCATGGTATGTCAGTGGGTTAAGGCTGAACATCAATTTCCATCAGGTTGTTGCAACCGCTAAGAATTCTGAGTGGAAATGAGAGAAAATCACCATGGATTTTGTAATAGGTTTGCCATTGACACTGGCTAAGAAGGATTCCGTTTGGGTGATTATTGATTTTGTTTCACAAAGTGTGCACATTTCCTAAAGTGCATACAACGACGCCTTAGACAAATTGGCATATTTGTATATAGAAGAGGTTGTGTACTTGCATGGTGTACCTAAATCCATCGTTTCAGATAGGGATCCGAGGTTTACGACAAGGTTTTGGAGGAGTTCGCACCAGGCCTTGAGTTCGAGGTTGAGTTTTAGTTGTGTATCATCCTCGATCGGATAGGCGATCTGAGCGGGTTATCCAGGTTTTGGAGGATATGGTGAGATGCTGTATTATATAGTTCTAGGGAACCTGGGAGAAGCATTTTCCTTTAGTTGAGTTTGCTTACAACAACAATTATTAGGCAAGCATATAGATGGCTCCTTATGAGGCATTATATGGACGAAGATGTCGTACGCCCTTATGTTGGGCTGAGGTGGGGGAAAAGCATGTTACCCTACTGGATGTGTTGAAAGATACAGACAAAAAGGTTAAGCTTGTATGCGACCAGTTGAAAGTGGCTGCGGATCGGTAGAAATCTTACACATATTTGAATCGTAAGGAGGTGGAATATGCGGTGGGTGATCGCGTATTCTTGAAAGTGTCACCATGGGAAAAGGTGATGAGATTCGAACGTAAGGGTAAGCTTAGTCCGAGGTTCATTGGACCATACGAGGTTAATGAGCGTGTGGTTCTTGGGGCATATCGGTTGAGGTTGCCTCCCGAGTTGGAGAAAATTCATAATGTGTTCCATGTTTCGATGTTGAGGAGATATTGATCAGATCCATCGCATGTTATGCCGGTGGAGGATGTGGAATTGAGACCGGATCTATCTTTTGATGAGGAACCCGTAGAGATCCCCGATACCAGCAAGAAAGTTCTACGTGGTAAGACGATAGAGCTCATGAAAGTTTTGTGGTGACACCGAGGTGTTGAGGAAGCTACTTGGGAAAGCAAGACGGATATGAAGGAGCTATTTTCGCATCTGTTTCCTCCGTAATTTCAGGGACGAAATTTCTTAAGTGGGGGAGAGTTGTAACACCCCGGTTTTGGGCTTAGCGGTTTTGAGGTTTATTAGACGATCTCGTGGATCGGGTTAGGGATTTGAGTCGAATTCGGGACCGCATATTTTTTGGTAAGATAAAAATATGGAAAATGGTTAAAAATCATCTTTTAATATATATTGATTTTTGGTGTAATCAATTTTAGCAAAAGGAATTTGGAAATATGACATTTTGGGTTAGTGACCAAAATGCGATTTTTGAAAGCTGTTTTAAAGTGACTAAAATCAAAAGGTCAAATCCTTAGAATCCTTAAGGAGCTAATCTACCAAGTGTTTGCTGGTGGTTTATCTCTTCAATTAAAACATTTTAAACATGTGTTTTTAAAGGGTGTTATTATGGATTAAATATCTAAAGTTAGTTATTAGCTTTTAAAAGAAATTTACGTAACTTTTTGCAAAACCTTTTCTCTCAACTTTTTTTATTCCAAACACTCAGAATTTCATCAAAATCCAGAGGTAAGGAACTCTTTTCACTTTGATTATTGATTTTATTTTGATTCCTTAACTTTGTTTTGCAAAATCTCATTGAAATTTTATGTTTTCTTAGCTTTAAACAAGCCAATTGAGGGAGAAATCACATAACAGTGGTACAATCCGTGATCTCCTCTGTTAAATGGTTCTTTATTGATATTCCCAAGTATTTGATCCTTGATTTATAAGTTGTAATGTGATTTTAATGTTTTATCAATGTTTAATTGAGTTATTTTGGAAATTTTGATGAAACATGGTGATTTTCGAAGTGGATCTGGTTTCTAGTATTTGATATTGATTTAACATATGTTTTAGATATGTTTTGATGTTGATAAGTTGTTTTTATCAATAGAATCCCGAAACTCTTGAATCTCAAATTATTTAGGTTGCTAGTTTTGAGTTGTTGTGGAGATAATCGAGCTTGATCTTTGCTGGAGGTAAAATGACGTTAGGAAATGGTTTTTGGATGTTATTAGGTGTTGGTTGATGGCTTGAATTGTTGTTTTATGGCTGGGTTAAGTTTTAGAAACGTTTGAGGATGATTTCAGTATGTTTCGAATGGTTTTTGAGTGGGCAACTTAGGAGTTATGGGAGATTGCTGTTAGGCAATGGTTTGAATGCAATTTAATGCATTTATCCTCTAATTTTTTGTGTTGAAAATAGGGGATAGTCAAGGTGACGAAGCTTGACGTTGTTTGGTGGCTTGCCGGGAGCTTGATTCGTGTTGGCAAGAAAGGCAAGGCATATCAGTGACTAGAAACTGGTTTTAAATGCATTACAAAGGTTTATAAAGGTTGTTGGGAGTTTAAGGTAAGCATGAGACACTTACCTAAGCTCAGAAGTAAGTTTCCCTTATTTTGCTCTTGAATATCGGCTTAGATATGATCATGTTGCTTTCATGTTTTGGTGATAAACATGGTATGATTTACTTACTGGCAATGCATAATTTTGAGTACATATGCAGGGGTTTGAAAGTATATTAAATGCTATTGAGCATTGGTTTTCATTTTGGTTGGGAATGGTATTACTGCATTGGCAAAATGATTTGCATATGTGGTGTTTTATGAAATGCATTGTAAAACAGTAAGTAAATGGTTTTGTAAATGATATATTGGCTATGTGACAAGATGAGAAAACTATCGGATATAGTTGGCATGCCATAGGATTAAAAGTGCACTATAAAATATAAACAAAGTTGATTGTGGCCATGGGTCCTTGAGGTATGGCGGTGTAACGAGGCCACTCAGACTGTTGGGGACCTCATTTAGGACTTGCAGATTAACTAGGCAACCCAAATTGAGGGTGATCTTGCGGATTAACTAGGCAAGGTCGGTATACTTGCGGTTTAACTAGACAAGGGTGAGGTCTCGCGGTTTAACTAGGCGAGGGTGACAAATCTTGCGGTTTAACTAGGCAAGGTTTGGGATATCATGCGGTTTAACTAGGCATGGTATGAGAGATTCGTGTATCCGATATGTGTATAGGATAGAGGTAGTCTATTCGGGTCACTATAAATGCCAATATATGTGGAAGTTCATGTGTTTGAACCTTGTACAAAATGCTTTTGGGATTTAAGCATGGTTTGGTTAAAATGCTTTGGGATTTGAGCATGGATTGTATATGATGTTATATAAAGGTTATTATGTTTTTGGTTCGGTTGGAATCATGAAAAAAAATGCTTAGGTTGTAAGCATGTTTTGGGAAAAGCAAGCATGTGGTTTTCAAATGGTTATAATGCATCATTGTTTATGAGCATCCTCACTAAGCATGTGTGCTTACGCTATCTTTTTTCCTAAGGATGCAGAGCAATAAAGTTCAGGGCAGCAAAGGCAAGGTTTGCAATGATCCAAGAGACAAACTAGTTTGGAGTATGAAAGTGGTTACGTTTCCAGTTAATAAGGCAATATGTTCGCCATGGTTTTTGGGTGTCGTAAATCCATTGCATTATGGTTCTTTAGAATGATTCTATGCTGGTTTTTGTTGATGGTTGTATGTTGCTCAGCTTGATGTTGTTACTTGCCTATAGTTGAGGTTGAATGGATGTTTAGGTATGCATCTAGAGTTTCCTTGTGGATTGCCATGTTGTGCTGGTTTGACCAAGTTTAGTATGCTATGTTGAGTGTGTTGGCATGATGCTTATGCTGAGAATGGCCTAATTGTGCTTTTGGGTATGTTTGGCAAATTGGTCTAGGAAGCATGCCGCTAGAGTGGTCCTTTGGAAGCTTGAAGTTGTTTTGCTTGTCTAATTTGGGTATAAATGATAGATTATGTGTATTCAAGGGTTGATTTGTATGTTTGCAAGTTGCTAGGGGCCAATTGCATCTAGAATTATGTGAAAACCCAGCTAATTTTGACATTACAGGCCCAAGCGTACCGAAACGCGGGGGACCGTATCAGTATGGCTAGGCAAATAAGGCCAGGGTGTTTTGGTACGGGTAGGGGCGTTTCGATACACCAGTTGGTTTCTCGAATTTTACTTTTTGGAGAAGAGGCCGTGTACCGAAACACCAATGGATCGTATTGGTACGGTGTGAAATGATTTTAAAACGTATTTTATACTCGAAATGGCGTACCGGTACAAGTCTTGCCGTATCGAAACGATGAGTTCACAACCGTATCGATACGAGGCTCAGTGTTTCGATATGGATTTTGTTCATTCTGTTAATGTCCTAGAAAGGCAGTTCTGTTTTCTTTCATTTTAGTCCCTGAATCTTGTCTTGCCAATTGTTTGAGATTGGATGATCGTTTGAGGCTGATTTTTGATACAGTAGCATGAAACATACTTAATTAAAGGTTGGTAACTTAAAAATTAGAAAAGCCCTTCTAGATTGCTAAATTTACGTTTTGGTCCCTAATTCGTGTTTGTGGTCAATTGGATATCGTTACGATGCCTGATTGAGATGAGTGCTCACCCGTGAACAGTATGATCATGAAGGAAAGCATTAATGTATCTAGATAAGATAAAATAAAAAATAGACGTGTTTTAGGTTTAATCTTTCCGGTTTACTTCGGTAAACCTAATGTAGCTTGCTTGGACCGATCTTGCGACTAGGCCGGGTCGAGGGGGTTACAAGGGCTGTACTGGTACACTGACCGTTAATTCTGGTATGATGCATTCTAAAGTTTGAATATTTATTGTTTTGTCAATGTTTCTTGATCACGCGATTAAATGAGTTCAGATGATTATTTTAAGTTGAAATTTAATTAGTATGCATGAAATCTGACTAATTATGGTTTGGTAACTTTGAATTTAAGAAGGTCCTAATAATTTTCTAAAATAGCAAATTTGGTCCTTAAAGTGCAATTTTGTTCAATGGGATGTCAATTCGGATATCTTCGATCTTTTCATGGGTCTAGAACCTGATCGAAGGCATTGCCGAGGCATGCACATCAGTGGTTGTCGAGGCATACGCATCTGGAGTTACCGAGGCATGTACATCAAGGGTTGCCGAGGCAACTAATAGTTGCTCATATGGGAATGCATCGCATATCTCTAAATCCGCATCCTCCTCCCTATTGCGTTCTAAGTGATCGGCCACTTGATTTTCTGTTCCTTTCCTGTCTTTAATTTCAATGTCAAACTCTTGTAAAAGGAATATCCAACGAATCAAACGAGGTTTGGCATCCGTTTTAGCAAATAGATACTTAATTGCCGAATGCTCCTTATGGGACAATTACCTTTGTACCAATCAAATAGGATTGGAACTTGTCAAATGCGAAAACTACGGCTAGTAACTCTTTCTCTGTTGTTGTGTAATTCACTTGAGCACTATTAAGAGTTTTACTAGCGTAGTATATCACATGAAAGGTCTTACCTGTGCGTTGGCCTAGGACTGCTCCTACCACGAAATCACTTGCATCACACATGAGCGCAAAAGGTAGCGTCCAATCTGGTGGAACGACAATGGGTGTCGAGGCAAGCTTTTCCTTTAGGGTTTCGAATGCTTGAGCGCAAGAATAATCAAAATTGAAGACTTTATCCTGTTCAAGCAAATTGCACAAGGGTTTAGTAATTTTAGAAAAAATATGAATGAACCTCCTGTAAAAACCTGCATGTCCAAGAAAGCTTCGGATTCCTTTAACCGAACTTGGTGGGGCTAATCTCTCGATCACGTCCACCTTGGCTTTGTATACTTCAATTCCCTTGGATGAAATCTTGTGACAGAGCACTATTCCTTCATCTACCATAAAATGGCACTTCTCCCAATTAAGAACTAAATCGGTTTCTTCACATCTTGCCAACACCTTTTCTAAATTGCCGAGGCAACTGTCGAAGTCATTACCAAAAATGGAAAAATCATCCGTGAAGATCTCAAGGAAATCTTTGACCATGTCTGAAAAGAGTGCCATCATGCATATTTGAAAGGTTGTCGGGGCATTACACAATCCGAATGGCATCCTTCAGAAAGCATAAGTACCGTATGGGCATGTGAAGGTTGTCTTTTCTTGATCTTCTAGTGCTATGGCAATTTGATTGTAACCTAAATAACCATCAAGAAAACAATAAAAGGGTTTACCTACAAGACGGTCAAGCATTTGATCAATAAAGGGTAATGGGAAGTGATATTTCCTAGTGGCTTTGTTTATCTTTCGATAATCCATACAAACCCTCCAACCGGTCACAGTCCTTGTTGGACTGAGTTCATTGTTTTCATTACTTACCACCGTTATACCTCTCTTTTTCGGTACACATTGTATCGTACTTACCCATGTACTATCAGAGATAGGGTATATAATGCCGGCGTCAAGCCACTTGATGATTTCTTTCATTACAACCCTTTTCATGGCATGATTTAGTCTCTTTTGGGCCTCAATCGAAGGTTTGTGATCATCTTCCAACAAAATCTTGTGCATGCACACTGCCGGGCTAATTCCCTTCAAGTCAGCAATTGTCCACCCTATTGCCTTCTTGTGTAGCATCAACATTTTGATCATATTCTTTTCTTGCTCAGGCTGTAACTTAGAGGAAATAATTACAGACAATGTATTATCGGTTCCCAAGTAAGCATATTTTAGTTGCCCTAGCAACTGTTTCAACTCAAGAATCTGTGGTTGTTCAATAAAGGGCTTTTCGAGTTTACCTTCCTTACTTGAGTAATCTAGTGGTTCAAAGTATGTACCTGGTCGATTGACTAACCAATTTGCCTCTTCTTGTTGTTCCTCATCGATCGGTTCTTCATACTCCTCAGGTTCCTCTTGATCGGCAATGTAGTTGCCGAGGCAACTAAATTCCTCGTTGAAGTTAAACTCTATCGTGGCATGAAGAAGTTGGCATTCTTCCGGATCATCGGCATGCCTTAGTGTTTGGAACACATTTAGTTTAACTTGCTGGTCATTCACCCTCATTGTGAGTTCTCCCTTTTCAACATCGATCGAGGTTCTCCTTGTTGCTAGGAAGGGTCTCCCGAGAATGATAGGTGCATGCTCATTTGCTTCACAATCCAAAACAATAAAGTCAACGGGAAAAATAAATTTATCAACTTTTACCAGTATGTCTTCAATTTTTCCCTCTAGATGCACATAGGATCTGTCGGCTAGCTGTAGCATAACTATTGTAGGTCTTGCCTTCCCGATTCCTAGTTTCTAGAAAACCGATTTAGGCATCAAGATTATGCTTGCTCCAAGGTCACATAATGCTTT
Source organism: Hibiscus mutabilis (assembly GCA_019671005.1). Classification (NCBI taxonomy): domain Eukaryota; kingdom Viridiplantae; phylum Streptophyta; class Magnoliopsida; order Malvales; family Malvaceae; genus Hibiscus; species Hibiscus mutabilis. The sequence goes on from CM033736.1 coordinate 36,419,809, forward strand.
CCCGACATAGTGGTTTTCGATGGAACAAGGTATTGTGAAACTTCCAGGATCCTTCAACTTGGGTGGCATGCGATTGTGCAACATGGCCATGCATCCCTCTGCTGCGGCAACTATTTCAAACTCTCCTAGCCTTATTCTCTTGGACCCAATGTCTTTCAACAACTTGGCATAGTTCGGCATTTGTTCAGTCGCCTCAACCAATGGCAGGTTGATGTGGACTTGCTTTAGGATATCAAGAAACTTCTTGAATTGATATTCTTGATTTCGTCGCTTCAACCTTTATGGGAATGGTGGTGGAAGTCGGATATCTTCGATCTTTTCATTGGTCTAGAACCTGATTGACGGCATTGCCGAGGCATTGTCAACTGGGATTGCCGTGGCATGCCTATCATTGGTTGCCGAGGCATCCTTATCACCGGTTGCCGAGGCATGCTTATCGCTGGTTGCCGCGGCAATTCATGGTTCAGCATCTGAGGCTTTACCGCTGAGTTCGTCTTGATCTTTTTGTGGAGTTTTGTTTGATGAGCAAGCTTGAGCCTCTTCAAGTTGTTGGCCACTTCTAGTGGTGATCGCCTTACATTGCTCATGGCTAGTTCCTCTTGCGACTTCAGTATCGCTAGGTAAACCTCCTTGCGGTCTAGTATTCAGGTTTTGAGCAAATTGTCCGACTTGATTTTCCAATGATTTGATTGTCGCCTCTTGGTTTTGCAATATCATATCGGTCCTGTTAATAAAAGCATCAATTCTTTTTATGAAGTTACTATTCTCATCCATATAAGATTCAGTTTTCAACATAAAAGCATTGAGAGAATTTTCCAAAGAACTAGATGTTGTCGGTTGTTGCTGCGGCAACTGTTGCCATGGCATATTCTGCTGGAAACTCGATGCTTGTGCATTCTGATTGTTCTGGTTTAGAGCATTGTTGGGATTACTCCATGAAAAATTCGGGTGCTTCTTCCAAGCTGGATTGTATGTATTGGACATCACATTGTTGTTTCGATTGTAATTCCCCACATAAAAGCTAGATTTTGGATTCTGCATACATTCAGAAGAATCATGGTTACTACCACATAACTCACAAAAGGAATCCATTACCTTGACTTCGTGTGTGTTGCTTGGTTTCTGCATGTTCTGAACCATCTTGGTTAGAGCGGCCAATTGTGCCGAAATTGAGTCTGATGATCCCAGTTCATGTATTGTGGCTTGGCGTCTAACTCCTCCTCTTCTAGCAGAGGGGAATTGATAAACATTCTTGGCAAGCCTGTTTAGAATTTGCATTGCTTCCTCTGGCGACTTATCTAGGATTATGTCGTTTGCCGAGGCATTTAGCATCATCCTTGTTGGTGTATTCACAACATTGTAAAACATTGTTACTTGTGTCCACACTAGGAATCCGTATAGGGGGCATTTGTGTAGAAGTTCTCTATATCGCTCCCAAGCCTCGTATATGGATTCATCATCTGCCTGCCGAAAAGAAGTAATTTCGTTACGAAGCTTATCAGTCAAATTTGTAGGATTAAATCGAGCAAGGAAATTGCGACAAAGATCGGTCCAAGATCCTATTGATTCGGCAGAAATACTATTCAACCATGCTTTCGCCCTATCCCTCAGTGAATAGGGGAATAATCTTAGTCATAAAACATCGGGGGTGACTCCTTGTATTTTGAATGAATTGCAAATCTCGATGAAAGATTTAAGATGTTGTCATGCATCTTCAGTTGCTGAGCCACCAAATTGACCAATTGTGTTGATCATATTGAACATCACCGGTTTCAACTCAAAGTGGTCGGCTTCAATTTCAGGTGTGACAACTCCTGGATTGAGTCCTTCAAGATCTTCTTCAAGATAGTCTCGAATAGTTCTGTTTCGTGCAATAATCACTCCTCCTTCTGCTGGAACATCTTGATTCATATTGCCCTATTGATTAGCCATTGCTACTCTTAACCTTCGTCTGAGTCTTTGCAAGGTTCGTTTGATTTCTGGATCAAAGGGATATTCTGGTGTAATTGGTCTCGCCCTGGTCATATACAAATGCAAAACCAAAGTTTGTTAACCTTTTGAATCTTAAACAATAAAAATAAAAAAGTGCAAGAAAATAAAAACAAAGTTGCTTTTGCCAATCCCCAGCAACGGCGCCAAAAACTTGTTGCGCGTAATAAGTGCTCCGCAATTGTGCAAGTGTACACGTCGCAAGTTATAGTATAAAAGATACCGTCTCCATAGGGATTGATGCCACTTCAAGAATCTAATCTCTTGCACTGTAAAAAGTAAAAGAACACAAGTAGAAAATTGTAGGAGTTTAACTAACAACTAAACTAGAAAGCAAATAAGTAAAAGAAGATGTAATCAAATGAGAGAGAATAGGCCAGGTTATCGTGAGTTGATGAGTGATAGCCGATTGGACCGTCTTGGTAAAAGAGTGCAAGGGAAACTCAGTTGCCGTGGCAACTTGCACAGCGGGGTTGCCTTGGCAACTAATAGATGGTTGCCTGGGCGACTGGCTAGGCAACTGTTTGGGCGGCTGGGCAGCAGCTTCAAGGTTCGACAGAGCGTTCTTCTTATCCCTAAGTCAAAACTCTAGCTATTTGTTCATGCCTTGATAATACATCCCTACGTGAATCAAGGGTGAATAACAACCAATCTTGCGCTCCTCTTAGCCGTTGAAATCCTTAACTTATTCCTAAGACGGATTAATCATCACCATCAATAGATTGAATAAAGACCATACTCATTCGTTTCTTGAATCTAACTCTCCCGATATTAGATAAATAGATGAAGTTACGAGATCCTTTCCCAATTCACTCGCAAACAATAAGAAAAACCAAGAATGAGTAAACCTTGAATTGAAAGTGCAAACTCTTATTACCTAAACAAAATCCAATTGTTTCTCACAACCACAAAACACAATAACCTTAGCCAAATAGATTTAGTTCATGGCTAGGTTCCAAAGAAACACAAAACAAAGAATTCTTAGCATAAACCTAATTGAACAAGAAAGAAAAAAATGAAGAATGGTTGAAGCCTTGTCGAAATATCTCATTTCTTGCTCTTGTCGAAATTTCTCTTCTCTCTTTGACGAAATTTCTCTCCTCTCTCCCTTTGGAGTTGATGGCTTGGTCCTCAATTTATAGGGCTAGGTCAAAGTCTTTTTTTCAGGAGGAAGTTAAGTTGGAATTAAATATCTTTAAAGAATATAATTCTTTATTATATTTAAATTCCTTCTAGAACCTCTCCTATCTTCTTGGGATTTAATTTCTCTTTAACCTCTTCATGGAAATCAAACTCCTTTGGGATTTAACTTTGCTCCACGTCATCTTAGGCTTATCTAGTCATCAATTTCGAATACCATATCATCTTATCCCTTATCGAAAATTGCCCTGGCAACTAGCTCGGCATCTCCTTCATGCATTGCCCTGGCAACTGGTTCCAGCCTTGCTTTGGCAAGTGATTCTGCACACACACAAAAACACACCAAAACAATATCATTTTCCACAAAATTAAGCAAAATATGAAATCAAGCTTGTCCACCAAGGAAACAATGCAAATATGCATGAATGGCTAATAATACAACTAATATGAGCCTAAATCTAGCAATAATATGAATAAAAAGGGTAATAAAATAGTACTTTTGAACACTTAACAATGCACGTGAGCTGGCTTCTAATGAGCGACAACGATGTGATCATGTAATACCCCAAAATTTGCTAAGTTGTTTAGGAGTCATTTAGTACTAAGATAAGGGCTTAAAAGCTAACTTAGTGACTAAAATGACAAAATATAAAAGTTAGGATTTCTTTAATTATAGATTCTAAGAAAGGAATTTCTGATAATTTAGAGTATCGTGTGATAGAGGATAAGCAAATTAGGGTACTCACAAAGTTTGTTAATAATCCAAGGAAAAATTGGAATGGGAATTCAAGGTTAAAGTTTAGTGAGCAAAATGATAAGTTTTCAAAACTTGTATAGCACAAGTCGAAATATGAAAAGTTGAAGGACCAAAGTTGTAATTTCCCAAAAGTTAGGTGTTTTATTTCATAAATAGATAGAGCACCTATTGGTGTGGAACGAATATAGAATTACTGGTTTGATCCAATATTTTAAATATTGGGAAATCACAGTTAAAGTTTAAGTGGAATTCAGATACCCGGATCGAACTGTAAAGTTAAGCGTGCTCAGGCTAGAGTAGCACTAGGATGGGTGACCTATTAGGAAGGTCCCATTTCAGTACTTTAGATTGATAAAAAGGAATCATTCTGAGTTAATATTATTCATATGGATAGCCGATTAAGAAATATTAAGAGAAATTGTACCCGATAAAGATTTCGGGTAATTATCGATATATTTGGACCAAGTCAAAATTTTAAGTTTGATTTCATAAATATGGAATATTTTATTTGATAATATTATTTATTTTTCAGATATGGAAATAAGGAATTTTTAGAATTTATTTGTAGCCCGGTGAAAGGGAAATCGCAGTAGAAGTAGTGAGTGAATATCGGGAAATCGGATCGAATCAAAATTTCAGAGGCTGTTCCATTAGTCACGAAAAATTCATAAAATATAATTTTATGAATAAATTATTAATTAGTTGATTGTGATCTAACTAGAATAGTTGGATTTTTACAAAATGGCAAAATTAGTGATTTAAGTGACTAGTTTTGGTAATTTGGTAATTTGGTCACAATAGCAATTTTGAAATATTTTGAAAGTACCATGGGCAATATGGCAATTTCCCATGTGAAAGCATTACTCTATTTTGGTTAGGGTTGAATGGAATTTGGTTGGAATTGAACTAGAATGGCAACTTATACATTGTGATTCAATTAGAGGTTAATTTTGGAATAAGGACTAAATTGAATAAAAAAATCAATTTATTAATTACGTGTGGCATAAATTAAAAGAAGATGAACAAAATGTTCATCTTCTTCCCCTCCAATTCGAAAATACAAGAGAAAATAAGGGAAAATACACAAAATTTTTCCTAGGCATTTTGAAGGCTTCCAAACAAGATTCAAGGTATTTTTTGATAGAAAATTAATCTATTTTTGATTTTCTTTCAATTGATAGTAATTTTATCAAGAGTTATGAAGATTTGATTATGTTCTTGAAGAGAGAGAAAATAGGGTTTCATGTTCCATGTTCCAGGTTCCATGTTTAGATTGAAGCTTGATCTATGCAAATCTAGTGCTGTAGAGATTAAATCAAGCTTATATTGTGATTAACTTCATGTTTAAGGATTAAAAACCCTAACCCTAGAATTTGGGATTTTATTTAGGGTTTTGAAATTGATGATGAAAATGAAAGATTGATGATATTAGAAGCTTGATTTTGATGTTAGAATGAAAAATCCTCAACTAGTCTTCTAAGTGGCTATTTTAGCATGCTTGGTAAATTACGGGAAATATTGTGAAAATTATTCTAGTGGTAGATTTGAAGAGATTATGAAATTACAAGCTTGATTATAGCATTAGGACCAAAATAAAGTCCTTGAAAAGTGTTAATTTTTGGAAATGAAGAATATATGTTGGAAAATTAATTAGAGCATGTTAGAATGTTGTTTGGATGAAAAATGAGCCTGGAAAAGTTAAGTGACCAATTTGGCCACATGGAAGAATAATGGGAAAATTTTATGGAAATTATGATTATGAGATTTTATGATTCGAATATGTTGTAAAAAGTTAGAATTGAAATTAGAATCCAAGGGAGTAATTTGACATGAAAAGAAATAGAAAGGGACCATTTCGACAGTCCTGGATAGTTCAAGGACCAATTCAGCTTTGGTCTAAAAGTAGGGGGAAAATGTGAGAAAATTATAGAAATGTTGGATTAATTATTCGATACAAGTTTATAAGTTTATGTGTAAAATTAGTGACTAAAATGTCATTTTGGTAAAAGTTAGTGGATAAAAGGGGTATTGAATAAAAGTTAATGAAAAATGATGGAATTATTGAATAATTGTGATTCGAGCTGGAATAAATTGTAAAATGTGCAAAATGGTCACTAGGGACCATAATGAACAATTCGGCATTATTAAAGGAAAAAGTGAAAATTTTTGAAAATATTCTATATTGGGATAATTATACCAGTATAGTATAGTTAAGCAATGTTAGATTAAAAATCTAACATGAATATTGTTATGTATGTTCAAATGGTACTGTACAGCTATTGACGAGGCTAAGGGTACCAGATCAAAGAAAAGCAAAGAAAAAGTATCGAAATAGCTTTGTGAGGCTAATATCATGCATGGCCCAGGTGAGTGCATTTTTACTTATTTATTATATATGTGATATGAGTGATTTCATTATATGTATTTATGACATGTTGATAATTAGGACAATTTGCGATGAACCGGCATTAGTATAAATAAAAATGTATGATGGCTTATTTATGCAAATAGCATGAAATATTAAATGGCATATTGATACAATGACTGTAGCATAATGATTTACTCAAGGTAAATCAAATTTTAGATATTTGGATATGAACTATCCATTAACGAATTATGGATAATAGTATTGAAGGATTGAATATTAAATATGAAAATATTATATTGTTATGCCCAAGTACTAGTGTGAGAGTCTTTGGTATAATTGGATATCCATAGAGTTATAGCAGTTGCAATCCAGCACTACGGTGCGATCCAGACACTTCGTTGTTGATATCAGACGCTACAGCGTTGCAGTCACTTCGGTGATAATTAGACACTACAGTGTCGACTAGCACAAAAAGATGCTATAATGAGGAGCAAAGGGCGTCCTCGAGTACGTACTCACCATTAGACGCTACGGCGTTGTAGACACTATGGTGTCGTAAGATGACTCGTATACCATAGGTTCACATGAAATTGCATGAGAATCTGTAGCATAGTTGGATATCCATTGAGTCCTAGCAGTTGCGTCATAGCACTACGGTACGAGATAGACTATTCAGGGTCGAGATAGACTCTACGGAGTCAGTTCAAACACTACGGTGTTACATAGCACAAATGTGCGAGTATGAGGAGCAAAGGGCGTCCTTGAGTACGTACTCATCTCAGTCGCTTCGGCGATGCAGACGCTACTGCGTCGTAGACACTACGGTGTCGTAATGACTTACGTATCATAGCATTACATGATTTTGTACTTTGGGCTATAAAACTTGAAATGCATTTATGCAGGTAGTTAAGCTAAAAAGCTTATCGTGCACAAGACTGGTAAGACAGATCAAATCCTATGGCTTGAATATTATATTAGTTTAATGAACTATACATGTAAGGTAGTTCTATGCATGATAAAATGTTATCAACTACAATCGAAAATCGCTTGCCATTTTGCATAAATTGTATTGCATTGTTATATGACTTGATATTTACTTTGGGCCATAAGATTTTACAGTACAGTACATGACTTTACAGTATAGAATTATTGCAGTGCAAATTTCTTACATGATTATTCTTGTATTACAGATTAATAATCATTGTTTACATTGTTATGATTATGCCTCACTAAGTTATACTTAGCGTGTGTTTTGTATCACACGTAGGTAGCTCGGACTAGATAGCAGAGGAGGAGCTACACATCGTTGGATCAAGTTAGCCTGCATTATTAGTATCACCACATCCTATTCTAGTGGGGCATGTATAGATATTAAATAAGTGGCTATTTTGTATGATCTAGAAACATGACTTAGTTTGAGGAATTAAGAATATTAGAAAAGATATTTCAAACGATTTTAAACTTGGTTGTTTATCGTGTAGTGATTTTAAAATCAAGAAAGGGCCTATGCAACACACATAGTTTTCACCCTGAATTATATTTTCTTTTTAATAACTACTTAAAGTATTTTATAAACTAATTCAAGGTCGAAACTAGGTGACTCTAGATAGATTTGTAATTTAGTGAAAATCGAGAAAGAGTTGTTTAATCAAATTGGTTTTGCATAAAAAAATTTACAAGTCTCGAAATCAGTATAAATCAGTTAGTAACATCTTTAATGTGTATTCGAATATTGAATATACATTGAGGGTGTTACAGATCATCTCCGATATGGGTTAATTAATGAAGTGAAGAATTATATGTTGGCTACCGATTACATAGAGTTTTATGTCTTGGTTTCCTAAGCTAAGGATATAGAGCAGAATCTTGGATTGTCCTCTCGGTCAGGGAGTTCTTCTATGGGGAAGAGGATTGCTGAGTCAGATATTGGCAGAGATCGATACAAGAAGCATAGGGATATGAGGTATCATCCTAATTAGAGATGTGGTGGGAGTAGTGCTGGGCGTGGACAACATAGTTTGAGCACCTTTGTTCTAGCACCTAAGTGTGGGCAATATGGTAGGAGACATTCAGGGGAGTGTTTGCGTACCCTTGGTACATGTTGGAGATGTGGTTCAGGAGATCACTTTAGGCATGATTGTCTGTATTTGGTTAGGGATAGACAAGCTCCTACATCTACTGTTGTACCACAGAGAGGCCATGGGCACAGTGAAGGTTATTTTCAGCATAGGGAGGAAGGTCAAAGGACAGTTGCTCATACCGTAGAGGTTCAACCTGAGGGTGGTAGATAAGTAATGATTTACGCATAACATATGGAAATGAATGATACATATGTGATTGTAGGTACTTTTACTTTGTAGTCCATACCATTGCTTTCTTTGATAGATTATGGTTCTACACATTCATACATCTTGCGCGAACATGAATGTTTGCTTGATATACCTGTAGAGGTATTATATGTGGGTATGTGAGTAACTAGTTCTTTTGGAGAGACAATAGTTGCTAGAAGGTTGTTTATGAGATGTCCTTTGATGGTTCAAGGTCATGTGTTTGCGGCTAATTTGATGGACTTGTCATTTCATGGTTTTGATTTAATCTTGGGGATGGATTGGTTGTCTGAGCATAGGGATGTGGTTGATTTTGAGAACAAGCGAGTTTCATTGAAACTGGCTGAGGATTATGAGGTGGTGGTTATGGGTAAGAATGTTATATTCTTGTCCAATGTAGTTTCAGCTTTGGAAGCGTGGAAGTTGTTGGAGCTTGAGGGTCAAGTATATCTAGCTTGTGTTATGAACCCAAGTATGAAGGAGGCACGAGTCTAGGATATCCTCATCGTTTGTGATTTTTTAGGAGTGTTTTTGGGAGAGTTGCTTGGATTACCACCGGATAGGGAGGTAGAGTTCTATATTGAGACGTATGCAGCTAAGGATTTGGTGTCAATTGCACTGTATTGCATGGCACCGAAGGATTTGAAGATGCAGCTTTAAAAGTTGTTGGATCGTGGTTTCATCTGACCTAGTGTGTCACCGTAGGGAGCACCGATGTTGTTTGTGAAAAAGAATGATGGCACAATGAGAATGTGCATTTATTATCGGCAACTGAACAAGTTGACAATTAAGAATAAGTATCATTTGCCGAGGATTGATGATTTTTTTGATCAGTTTCAGGGTGCTACGGTGTTTTCTAAGATTGATATGAGGTTTGAGTTTTACCAGTTGAAGGTCAGGGATAAAGACGTACCGAAGATAGCTTTTTGCATGCGTTATGGGTATTACAAGTTCTTAGTAATGTCGTTCGAGTTGACTAATGCTCCTACAGTTTTTATGGATATGATGAATTGGGTATTCTGTGAATTCTTGGATCAATTCGTGGCAGCGTTCATTGATGACATTCTCGTGTACTCTCATAACGAGAAGGATCAAAATCGACAACTACGAATTATGCTACAAATTCTATTGGATAACAAGTTTTATGCTAAGCTGAGTAAGTGTGAGTTTTGGATTAAGCAAGTGGCTTTTCTTGGTCATGTTGTTTTAGTGGAAGGTATCAGGGTGGATCCGCAGAAGATTGAGGCGGTTGTGAAATAGAAGCAACCTATGTCAGTGACAGAGGTTCGTAGTTTATTGGGGTTAGCATGATATTATCATCTCTTTGTGAATGGTTTCTCAAAGATTGTTGCTCCTTTGATGAAGTTGTTGCAAAAGGATGTAAGTTTTGAGTGGACAAAGAGTAGACAACAAGCTTTTGATAAGTTGAAGGAAGCTTTGACGCAAGCTCCAATCTTGATTCAACCTGAGTCGGACAAAGAGTTTGTAGTGTATAGCGATGCATCCTATGTTGTTTTGGGGTATGCATTGAAGGTGTACGAATGCAACTATCCTACGCATGATATTGAGCTTGCCGCGGTGGTGTTTGCGTTGAAGATTTGGAGGCACTATCTTTATGGTGATAAGTGTATTGTGTACACAAATCACAACAGTTTGAAATATTTGATGTTGCAAAAAGAGTTGAATCTTAAGCAACGGAGATGGTTGGAGTTACTCAAGGATTATGATTTGGTGATTGAGTAACATCCGGGTAAGGCTAATGTTGTAGCTGATGCCTTAAGTAGGAAGGTTGCGGTGGAGTTGAGGGCCATGTTTGCTCGGTTGAGTGTGGCATAGGATGGTGGTTTGTTGGCTGAGTTGCAAGTAAAGCCATCGTTGTTGTAGTTGATCAAGGATAAATAACCGTATGATGATTCGTTGGTACCGCATGTCAAGAATATAATCGATGGCAATCAGACAGATTTTTGTTTTAATGATAAGGGTGTTTTATGTTTCAAGAGTCAGGTAGTTGTGCCAAAAGATGAGGAGCTAAGGCACACTATCTTGACTGAAGCACATTTGAGTCCTTTTGCTATGCATCCGAGAAGTACAAAGATGTATTAAGATTTGAAGAAGGAATATTTTTGGGTTGGTTTGAAGAAGGATGTAGCGGATTTTGTTTCTCGGCGTATGGTATGTTAGCGTGTTAAGGCTGAGCATCAGTTTCCTTCCGGGTTGTTGCAACTATTGGGGATTCTAGAATGGAAGTGGGAGAGAATTACCATAGATTTTGTGACCGGTTTGCCTTTGACGCCATCAAAGAAGAATTCCTTATGGGTGATTGTGGATATGTTTACAAAGTGTGCACATTCTCTGGCCGTGCATATGATGTATAATCTGGATAAGCTGACGTAATTGTATGCTGCTAAAATTGTAAGGTTGCATGAGGTGCCTAAGTCATAGTATCGTATAGGGATCCGCGCTTTACATCGAGGTTTTGGGAGTGTTTGCATAAAGATTTGGATACGCAGTTGAATTTCAGTAGTTCGTATCATCCTCAAACGGATGGCTAGTGTACCCCCTTAGCCCAGCCAAGCTGAAATCGAACTAAAAGGATCACATTAGGTTTACCGAAGGAAACCCTAGCTAATAACCTAAACCGGTCCATTTTTTCTTTTTATCTTGTCTAAATGCTTTGATTAATTTCCTATGGTGAACATGCTTCAACAGAAACGTCACATTGAAATCAGATTTCAAGCCAGGCATCAATTGCTCAAAAACACATATTGGGGACCAAAACATAATTTCCACAAATTACAGAGTCTTCGTTAAGATTTAGGTTACCAATCCTTTATTAGTCCAATTCCATGCTCACATGTTAAATTCCAACTCAAAGCAATCATTCAAACTCATTCAATTGCAGACACAACATTCAAGGACTAAATTGCAAGAATTCTAAACTTCAGCAAAATGACTAGCACAAAATCAACAGGGCGTACCGATACGGGCAAACCCGTATCGATACGGAATGACAACCTGTACCGATACACGAACACCTGTGTCAATATGGTGTGTTGACCCACCCATACCAATACGGCCTTGACCCCGTACCGATCCCCCTTGTATTTTCTCAAAACTCAGAATTCCAATAACCAAACCCCGTACTGATACGATACCCCTTGTACCGGTACGACTCTTTAGAAATAAAGGGGCATTATGATATGTAATCTCGTTTACCGACACCAGTATAAAAATTCTTTTAAGGCATACCGATACGGTGGCTAGGCGTAAAGACATCATTTGTTATTTTTCGGTGATTTGAGTCTCACCAGACCTAGCGTACCGATCCTTGGGTACCCGTACCGGTATGCAGAGGCCTGTAATGACCTCTAGGTCCAACATATGACATTTTGGCTCAATCTATTGATAGAGAAGTGAAGAGAAAGGTCGATAGAAAAAGTTACGTCAAAATATCTTGAAAAAGGTTAACTAACTTTTAATATCTAAAATCCCTTTAATTAACTTTGGAAACGCATGTTAAAATAGCTTAATTGAAAGGAGAAATCACCAGCAAAAACTTTGTAAAATAGCTCCTTAAGGATTCTAATAATTTGATCCCTTTTCATTTTAGTCACAATTTAAACCAGTTTTCAAATTTTACATTTTGGTCACTAACCAAAATGTCACCCTTCCAAAATCCATTTTCAAAAATTGACTTCACCATAAACCTTAACATATTAAATATTGATTTTATCATATTTTTCCACAATTTTAACACCTTCAAAAATATTTAACTCTATTAAATCCTAAAACTGACTCGAATCTCTAATTCCGAACCACCGGACCTTCGAACCAACGTTTGAATTGTCAAGCCCCAAAATCGGGGTGTTACAAATCTCCCCCACTTAAGAAATTTCATCCTCGAAATTTACCTGGAGGAAACAATATGGATACTGCTCCATCATGTCCGCCTTACTTTCCCGAGCCACGAAGAACTTTACTGCTGGAATCAAGGATGTCCATTGGTTCCTCATCATATGATAAATCCGGTCTTAACTCAATATGCTCCACCGACATGACATGCGAGGGATCAGCTTGATACCTCCGTAACATAGATACATGGAACACACCATGTATTTTCTCCAACTCGGGAGGCAACCTCAACCGATAAGCCATAAGACCTACACGCTCTATAACCTCATAAGGTCCAATAAACCTCGGACTAAGCTTACCCTTCCGTCCAAACTGCATCACCTTTTTCCATGGTGACACATTCAAGAATACACGATCTCCCACCGTATATTTTATTTCCCTACGCCTCAAATCCGCGTAAGATTTCTACCGACCTGAAGTTGCTTTCAAGCGATCACACACAAGCTTTACCTTTTTCATCCGTGTCTTTCAACACATTCGATAAGGAAACATGTTTTTCTCCTACCTTAACCTAACACAAGGGCGTACGACACCTCCGGCCATACAATGCCTCATACGGCGCCATATGTATACTTGCTTGATAGTTATTGTTATACGCAAATTCAACCAAAGGTAGATGTTTCTCCAGGTTCCTTGAAACTCAATAATAAAACATGTCAACATATCCTCCAAAATCTGGACAACACGCTCAGACTGTCCATCCGACTGAGGATGAGACGTAGTGCTAAAATTCAATCTCATACCTAAAGCTCGGTGCAGGCTCACCAAAAACCTTGCTGTGAACCTCAGATACCTAAAGCCCGGTGCAGGCTCACCGAAACAACGTGCTTCGATACCCCGTGCAGACTCACTATCTCAGAAATGTACAAATCTGCTAACTTATCCAAAGTGTACGTCGTATGCACTGGCAGAAAATGTTCACACTTCGTAAGCCGATCCACAATCACCCTGACACAAAATCCATGGTGCTTCTCTCCCATTTCCATTATGGAATTCTCAACGGCTGCAACAACCCAGATGGAAACTGATGTTCAACTTTGACCCGCTGGCACACCATGCCCCTCGAAATAAACTTAGCCACATCCTTCTTCAACACCATGCCCCTCGAAACAAACTTAGCCACATCCTTCTTCAACCCAACCCAATAGTACACTCCTTTAATACATGATACATCTTGGAACTACAAGGATACATAGCAAAGGACTAGAATGCACCTCCTTATAAATAGTGTACCTAAGCTTCGAATCCTCCGGCACCACTATTCAGCCTTTAAAGCACAAAACACCATCATCATCAAAAAAGAAAATTCTTCGGATTACCATCCGCTATGTCCTTAACATGAGGAACCAAATAATTATGAAAAAGTTTCTTAGCTTTAATCATCTGTGACGATGTAGTCTTAACCTGCAACTCAGCCAACAAACCACCTTCCTATGACACGCTCAACCTCGCAAACATCGCCTAAGCCCAACAACAACCTTACGACTCAGTGCATCCGACACCACGTTGGCTTTTCCAGGATAATACTCAATTGTTAAGTCGTAATCCTTAAGCAACTCCAACCATCTTCGTTGCCTAAGGTTCAAATCCTTTTGAGACATCAAATATTTCAAACTCTTATGGTCCGTAAAAACCACACACTTTTCACCATAAAGGTAGAGTCTCCAAATTTTCAAGGCAAAAACCACAGCTGCAAGCTCCAGATCATGAGTTGGGTAGTTGCACTCATGAACCTTCAACTGCCTCGATGCATAGGCCACCACCTTACAATCTTGCATCAGCACACAACCCAACCCAACATTCAATGAATCACTATAAACCACAAACTCCTTCCCAGATTCAGGTTGAATCAACACATGAGCATGTGTCAAAACCTCCTTCAACTTCTTAAAACTAAGCTGTTGCTTCTCTGTCCACACATAGGGGACATTCTTTTGTAACAACTTTGTCAACGGTGCTGCAATACTAGAAAACCCCTTTACAAAGTGACGGTAATAACCAGCCAACCTAAGAAACCTGCGCACCTCCAAAACAGATTTAGGTTGTTTCCAATTGAGAATAGCCTCAATTTTCAGTGGGTCAACAGGAATACCCTCCGCGGAAACCACATGACCAAGGAACATCATTTCCCTAAGCCAAAACTCACACTTTCTCAGCTTGGCATACAACAGATTATCCTTCAACACTTGCAACACAATCCGCAAATGCCGAGCATGTTCTTCCTCAGTATGAGAGTACACGAAAATATCATCTATAAACAGCACCACGAACTGGTCAAGATATTCATGGAACACCCTATTCATCATATCCATGAATGCAGCCGGGGCATTTGTCAAACTAAAAGGCGTGACCAAGAACTCATAATGCCCATACCTCATACGAAACACGGTCTTATGCATATCTTCATCCTTAACCTTTAATTGGTAATATCCTGATCTCAAATCGATCTTAGAAAACACTACTACCCCACAAAATTGATCAAACAAGTCATCAATTCGCGGCAACAGATACTTATTCTTCACCGTTAGCTTATTCAACTACCGGTAATCAATACACATACGCATCGTACTATCCTTCATCTTCACAAAGAAAATCAGAGCACCCCAAGGTAAACACTCGGTCGAATGAACCCATGGTCCAACAACTCCTGAAGCTGTGACTTCAACTCCTTTAACTCATTCGGCACCATCCTATAAGGAGCAATAGACACTGGTGTTGTACCCGCATACAACTCAATACCAAATTCCACCTCTCTATCCGGTGATAAACCTGGTAATTCCTCAGGAAAAACTCTGGAAAATCACAAATAGCTCGAATGTCCTGCACCCGGACACCTTTAGCCCTAGGGTTTATCATGATAGCCAAATAAGCTTGGCAACCCCCTTGCATCATCTTTTCTGCTCGGGTGGCCGAAACAACATTAGACAAGAACTTCACATTCTCGCCAACCACCACAACCTCATAATCATCGACCAACCTCAAGGTAATCATTCTAGATTCACAATCCACAACCTCCTTGTGCTCACTCAATCAATCCATACCCAAGATGATATCGAAACCATGGAACGACAACTCCATTAGATCCGCGGCAAACTCATGACCTTGTACAACCCAAGGACAGCGTCTATACAACTTTCTAGTTGTAACCGTCTCTCCAAAGGAACTAGATACTAACACTTTGTTGTCGGCCTCTGGAAAATTACCCGTAAGTGTGGACATATGTATGCATGATTCCTTATATGTCATCCTAGATGTGCATATGCATATGGGTGCAAAATCTCTAATGTTATGCCCAAGATGTTTGTATGTACGGACATATTTAAATATATACATATAAGTGTTTTTGTGCTACGCATGTTCAACATCCACACCTACTTATAACATTCTCGGTACCAAAATTCCCTCTAACACGTCGAAATCACTCTAACAACCCTCAATTGATGATCAAAACTCTTTTCGGTACCATAGTACCCGAGAACACCACCACACCAGCCACTACTCGAATCCAGGTATTTGGAGAATAGCCAACACATAACCATCTCGAACGTCACTAACACATTCGATGCTAACACATATAGCCATATCGGCCAACAGCTAAAACCCAACTACCACTAACCACGCCAGAGCCTTCGGAAAGGACTCTTAGGCAAACATAACCACAACTCAACCACCACCATGCTTGTAACCCGACTAGTATCGCTTATCACGCGATCTCTCATACTCTGTGATAGCAACATAAACTTGCGCTTCTCGCATCCAGATACTAAGGACCAAGATACTTCCTCATAAAAGTTCTCGGAAAGAACTCCCACGTCACATCCATCTCTGGGACACCCATAACTGTGGTCACCCACTAGTGACATGCATCACCTTGCAACAAAGGCACAGTGCAACCCAACTTGCAAACATCGTTGTAATCCACCCGGTTCAAAATACGAATTATCTTATCCAGCCATCTCTCGGCTGCTTCAGGGTTCAGACTCCTGAATTCCTGGCCTCCTAAACTACGTAGATCCTACAAGGGCAAACCTTGATTAGCCACTACGGCAGGTGCCGGTGCTTACACATGCACTCCAGCTATCGCTGCATGAAAAACTCTCATCATCGCTTGGATCAACGGAGTCAAATCCCTAAAATCTAACCCTTGCGGAGCCTAAGGTACATCACCCACCCAAACATTAACATGTGGAGCAAACAGGAAATAAAGAGGTAAGGTATTACAAAGATTCCCCACATCATCATTATTCTACCCAGACCCGGCATTACCAGCCGTTAAACAAGTCTCACGTCGAGCCATGCTAACAAAAGCATAAAAACACATTAAAGTCAGGCTAGCATCAGGTAAAGGATCCAAGACAACATTATAAAACATTTTAAAACCTCAGTAATAGGCAATGTTTTCCCAACTCATACCCTAACATGGAATTAAACAATCACCGAACATATACACAATCACCGTGCAATTCAAACATCCCAACTTTTCGTAAACTGGTTCTAATACCAATAAATTTAACCCCCTCGACCTGGCCTAGTCGTAAGACGAGACCGAGCGAGCTACATTAGGTTTATCCAGGTAAATCGGGAAAAAATTACGTGAAACACGTCCATTTTTTCATTTTTGTCTTGTCTATATGCAAATTATCACCCTATATGTTCATACAGCAGCGAAAGAAAGATCATCTCAATCGGGCATCGAATTGACATCCAATTATTCGGAAAAGCCACAAAAGGACCAAATTGCAAATTCTAAAAAGTCCAAGGACTTGACCCATTTTTATGTTACCAAACTTTAGTTAGGTAGCTTTCATGAAAATATGTAAAAAATTAACTCAAGAGGACCAACCATACTCATTCAATTGCATCCACAACATTTAAGGATTAAAATGTAAGAAAACAGAACTAGCTTTCATGACATTAACTGAAATAACTGCCAGCCGTATCAATACGGTAGGACCACGTACCGATGCGGTATTACAATCCCATTTTGGTACGCCTGGTACCGTACCGGTACACCACTTTGAACCCAAAAATCCATTTAATATTATTAAAACATCGTACCGATACGATCATCATGCATTTTGGTATGCGGTCTTAGACTAAAAAGAAGGATTCCAGTAGAAATAGACCGTACCGAAACCCTTGCACCCGTTCCGATACACCTAGCTCAAAATTGCCTAGCCGTATTGATACGATCCTCTACGTATCGGTACACTTGGGCTTGTAATGTAATTTTTAGCTAATTTTCACTCGAATCTAGATGCATTTAGGTCCTAGCAACTCTCATCCATGCATACAAACATCCAACTAAGCATTTCTTAACTTTAACATCAGAATTCAACAACTATAACAACTTATACATTCAAATGACCAAACCATAGGCAAGCTCCCAAAACATTTTCGCCAAACATACCAAAATGCACAAATAGACCATTCTCATCATAAGCAACATATCATCATCACCAACATAGCATAATAAACTTTCTTAGACTATCTCAATATGGATATCACTAAGGCAATTCTAGATGCATGCTTAAACAACTACACATCAACAACTATAAGCAAGGATTAACCTCAAGCTTAGCAACATCAAATCACCCTTATAATCCAGCATATAAACCTACTTAAAAGCCATGGAAAATAGAATTACAACTCCCCAAATTATGGCGAACGCATTGCATTATTAACCGGAACACAAACCAAGTTCATACTCAAATGTAGTTTATCACTTGGATCCTTTCAACCCTTGCCTTTGCTTCCCCGAACCTTAATGCTCTGCGTCATCAGGAAAAAGAGAGCGTAAGCACACATGCTTAGAGAGGATGCTCATAAAACAATGATGCAATTAAAACCTTTTGAAAAATGAGCAGTTGTTTCCAAAAACATGCTTAACAACCAAAACATTTTCCTTGTCTCCAACCGAGACATGCATAATCACCCTTATGCAACATCATATACATGATCTATGCTTATATCCCAAAGCATTATAAAACAAACCATCCTTAAATCCCAAAGCATTATAAAACAAACCATCCTTAAATCCCAAAGCATTATAAATAGGTTTAACATAATAACTATCATAAACTTTCACATATATTGGCATTTATAGTGACCCGAATAGACTACCTTTATCCCACACATATCAGATACACGGATTTCTCATACCATGCCTAGTTAAACCGCATGATATCCCAAACCTTGCCTAGTTAAACCACAAGATATGACACCCTCGCATAGTTACACCGCGAGACTCCACCCTTGCCCAGTTAAACCGCAAGTGTACCGACCTTGCCTAGTTAATCCATAAGATCACCATCAATTTGGGTTGCCTTGTTAAACTGCATGCCCCAAATGAGCTCCCTAATAGTCCGAGTGTCCTTGTTAAATCGCCATACCTCAAGGACCCATGGCCATAATCGATTTTGTTCATATTTTATAGTGCACTTATAATCCTATGGCATGCCAACTATATCCAATTGTTTTCTCATCACATCACATAGCAAATACATCATTTGCAAAACCATTTACTTACTGTTTTATAATGCATTATATAAAACACCACATATGCAAATCACATTGCCCAAGCAATAACACCATTCCCAACAGGAATGTAATCTAATGCTCACTAGCATTTAACATACTTTTAATCCCCTGCATATGTACTTAAAATCATACATTTCAGTAAATAAATCATACCATGTTTATCACCAAAACATGAAAACAACATGGTCATATCCAAGCCGTTATTCAAGAGCAAAATAATGGAAACTTGCTTCTGAGCTTAGGTAAGTGTCTCACGCTTACCCTAAATTCCCAACAACCTTTACAAACCTTTGTAAAGAATTTAAATCCAGTTTCCACTCACTGATACAATTCGCCTTGCCCGCCAATACTAATCGACCTCTCGGCAAGCAACAATCAATGTCGAACTTCATGGCCTTGATTATCCCCTATTTTAACAACATAAAACCAGAGGCCAAATGCATTCAAACCATTGCCTAGCAGCAATCTCCCGCAACTCTCAAGTTGCTCACTCAACAACCATCCGAAACAGACCAAAATCATCCCCAAACACTTCCAAAACTTAACCCAGCCATAATATACTGATTCAAACCATTAAACTTCATCAATTAACAACTAAAAACCCTTCCCCGACATCCTTTTACTTCCAACAATGATAAAACTCAAATATCACCACAAAAACACAAATCTAACAACTTAACCAATTAGAGATTTAAGAGTTTCGGGATTCCATTGATGAAAACAACTTATCAACATCATAATACATCCAAAATATGTTTAAAATCAATCTTAAACACTGGAAAATAGATCCACTTCGAACCTTTCACTATTCCATCAATTTCACCCAATTAATTCAATTAAACATTGTAAAACATGAAGAATCAGTTTATAAAGCATGAATCAAGGATCAAACACTTGGTAATATCAATAAGAAGATTACCAATTAACATACTTAACAGTCACCGTACTGGTACGACAAGGGGTGTTTCGATACGCCTACCAACATTTGAAATCCCATAATTCTAGTGACCAAACATTGTTTCGATAATCCTTGAGCATATCGGAACACCACTCTTGAAAACTCCTGACCGTATCAAAACGCCCTCCCGAGTACTGAAATGCTGGCCATTTTTGCCTTTGCTCGTACCGAAACAGTTGCCCGTGTACCGATATGCTAAGCCTGAAATGGCTTACCCGTAGTGAAACGGAGACACTCGTACAGGTACGCCTAGACTTGTAATGTCCTTTTTTGCTGGTTTAGCAAGCTTTCAATCACACCAAAACATCCTAGCATGCACCTAACACACAACCAATATAATCTAGAATCACACCACCACATAACATCACAAATTCATCATCAATTCATGGCATCATGCATCATATGTAAATCTATAGGCATGCACCCTATAAAACCATTCAAGTAAAACTTGAAACTTGAAACGATCACCAAAATCAAACCATAAAGGCCATTTACAACCCAAGAGCATCTAAACAAACTTGCTCACACGGGGAGTTCAACAAAACATCTCCCAAAACTACAACGGAACCCCCATTGCCCTTATTACTTATAGTCTAACTCAAAACATACTTTGGTTACCGAGTCTTGTATCGATCCTTTGCTTCTCACTGCCTTCCAAGCTTTCAATTCTCTCACTGATGGACAAAGGGAGCGTAAGCACACTAGGCTTAGTGAGGAGAGCTCAAAAACAACACACCATCAATGCATTAAAACCATTTCCCAATATTACATTGAAATCTCATTTCAATCATCTTTTAAAACATTATCATGCCTTTAGAACATGCACTTAACATCTTTAAAACCAGCATATTAAACCATATGCGACATGTATCATTAACCAACAACAAGTCCCATTGCTCAACCTCAATTTAAGCCTTCCCATGCATAACAACCATATGCAAAGCCTAAAGAGTAAACATGTATAATTCACATTATACAACATAAACTTCCCAATGATACATCAACAATTATATTGACTCACAAGTGATCATTAACCAAGTTTATTTACCAAAAGAGTTCATCGGATACACGGATTCAACAAGTGTTTACCCAACACTTCAAGCCATCTTAACCGAAAATAGCGATACAATCACAATCGCGGTGCCTAACAACCGGGTACACTTTCAACCCACGGGGACACCAACCCCTTACCTCGGTTAGATGCTTAATCCACTAATGGGAGTATACGGTATTATAAAACCCCTCTACTGTTAGGGTACTCGGATGGAGCTTTCGGTACACAAATCTAAACCCCTCAACATCCAAGGTGACTTATTATAGTGCACTATTAATCCTATGGACGGCTAACTATATCTGATAGCAATTTTAAAACCGCATTACTTGCCAATATAATTAACCATTTACCATTTACCTCACTATTTTCAACAAGCATTAACCAAACCAATTTTCGAACGCAACAACCATGCTTCAAAACCACAAGTATAAACCATATACTTACAAGGATCATTTACAATGTGCATCCTTCAGCATCTCATGCTCAAAAACAGCATCTCAAATACTTTGAAACATGCTTAAACAATAGGTAACATATAATACAAAACAAGTGCATAAAACCATTTCAATCTAGCACGACCGAGTGAGAAAACCACTTTATGCTTACTTCCAAGTTTAAACTAGAGTTTCAAGCTAAGTTTAAACGCCCATAAACCACCTTTAAAACATTCCAAAGCTGGAATCCACGTTCTCACTCGCCGATACACAAAACCTCAATTTGCCGACGCAACATCAAGCCTCCAAAGCCTCACTGATCACTTCCGAATCAACCTCCCCTGTTTTGACCACATTACAAAAGAGGATTAATGCATCTCAATATATTCAAAACACTGCAACAACAAATCCTTACGGACTTCCACAATCCTATCAAAAGTACCCAACCACAACAACCGAAATCATCATCTAATCATTTCCAAACACAACCCAGCCACAACCTAACAATCTAACACTTCCATAATCATCAATTAACACTCAAAAATAGGATTAACACATCCAAATACTTCCAGCAATTAAACAGCCACTACAGCTCCACAAAAACACCAATCTAACAACCTAAATCATTGGAAAATAGATCCAATACGGATCTCTCACTATTTCACCAAAATTACTCAATTACATCAATTAACTCAATATAAAAACATAAAATTAGATAATAAACCATAAATCAAGGATCAAACACTTGGGAATATCAATAAAGAACCATTCAATAGAGGAGATCACGGACCTTACCCCTATTGTGTGATTTCTCCTTCAATTGGCTTGTTTAAAGATAAGAAAACACAAGATTTCAATGAGATTTTGTAAATCAAAGTTAAAGAATCAATTACAAATCATTAAACTAAGTAAAATAATCTCTTACCTATGATTTTTGATGAAAACTTGAGTTTTTAGCAGAAGAAAAGTGGAGAGAAAAGTTGAGAGAATAGTTACGTCAATTATCTTAAAAATGATAAATAACTTTTTAATAACCAAATCCCTTTTAATTAACCTTTAAAACACATGTTAAAAAGACTTAATTGATAGGATAAATCACCAGCAAAAACTTGGTAAAATAGCCCCTTAAGGATTCTAAGAGTTTGATCCTTTTCATTTTAGTCACCTTTAAAAACAGTTTTCAAAAATTGCATTTTGGTCACTAGCCAAAATGTCATACTTCCAAAACCCATTTTCCAAAATTGTTTTCACCAATATTAATCACATATTAAAATATTATTTTTAGTCATTTTTCCACATTTTTATCTTACCGAAAAATATTTACTCCCGAATCCCTAACCTGGTCCACTAGATCGTCTAACCAAACCACAAAACCGCTAGGCCCAAAATCATTGCATAACAAATCTCCCCCACTTAAGAAATTTCATCCTCAAAATTTTATCTGGAGGAAACAAGTGCAGAAACTGTTCCAACATATCCGACTTGCGTTCCTATATGACCTCCTCAACACCGTGGTGCCTCCACAACGCCTTAACAAGCTCGGCCATCCTTCCACGCAATACCTTACTGCTAGTGTAATATCCCAAAATTTTGGTTAGTGACCAAAATGTAAATTTTGAAAGTTTAGTGGTTAAAGTGTAATCTTTGGAAAAGTTTAGGGACAAAAGTGTAATTTCCAAAAGTTATGTATTTTAACCCCATAAATAAATAGTTTACCCCCAAGAATAACGTTTTTGTGTTACCCAAATTTTTCGTACGGAGTTTGTATTATTGGCTATAAAGCGATAAAGTTCAAAAGAATATTCGGATAATCAAATCGAATCGAATATCTAGGATATTTTGAAGGATGATATGCCAAGGTTGAATTTGTCATTTTACATGTGTAAGATATTTTTCTTTGTGTTGGAAGAATATGAACCCTTGGATTGAAGTTGATTTTCCATGCTAAATATGAGCCGTTGGATGAAAAATGGCAATATCGTAATTTTGGAAAATCACAAGGGCAAAGTTGGTAAACTACTAATTCAAGATTAAATTTAGGTCATTGGATGAAGGATGATGATATGAGGAGTATTATGGAAATATAGAATTTTCGGAATAGATCCGATAGCTCGATAAAGGTAAAATCGTAGTAGAAGTATTTTGTGAATATTGGGAAATCGGATTGAATTAAAATTTCAGAGACTGCTCCATAATCCATTGAAAATCATAAAATGATATTTATGGAATGGTGGCCGGTTGAGGAGGAACTAATTTAGTTAGATTTTAACGGAATGGCAATTTTGAAACAAACTAGTAAATAAAGACTAGTTGGAGGGCAAATTGATCATTTGGCAAGGATGGCAATTTTGAAATATTTGAAGTTACAAGGGCTATTTTTGGAAGAAGAAATTTGAATTTTAAATCTTGGCCCTTGATTGATGATAAAATCAATCTCAACCGTTGGATAAAAAGGGCATTTTTGTAATTTCCCTATTTGAATGAATTTAAAATTAATTTATATAATACAAGTGGCATAATTGGAGGAATGGAAAATTAAAAGGTCAAAAAAAGATGATGAAGCCTTCTTCATCTTCTATTTTCGAAAATATGAAGGAAAAGGGAAAACATTTCCAAGCTCGATTCAAGCCCCGAACTCGATTTTCAGGTAATCTTTCGAACTACAAAGTTGTTCTACTCTTCAAGCTCTATCTTTTGATGTACTTAATTCATGGAATACATGCTTGATTGATTAGAATTTTACATGAAAAGAAAATTAGGGTTTATGAACAAAATTGGGGCTTTTGAGATTTTATGATTCCATGGTTGAATTTAAGTTAGAATCAAGCTTATATGATGTTAAAATCATGTTTTTGAGTTAGAATTTAAATCCTACATATTTTGGTTTGTATGGAGAAGATTATGGTTTATGGATTTAAGTCTAACTTAGGGTTTGTGATGTTGGATTAATGATCTAGTAAGCCTGATTTGTTGTTTGGAAGCAAAACCCTAAGTTAAAATTATAGGGACCAATTCGGCAAGCTTCAAAGTTAAGGGACCGAATCTGAATTTTATGAATTTGGAGTGTATTTATGTAATTAATGATGTTGGAGATGTGAAATTAATGTTAGAATGCTAAACCAATGTTGAATCAAATTAGTGACCATTTTGACAAATTGTCAAAATCAAGTGACCAAATAGGAAATGAATTCTTGGATGGGGATTAAATCTAATTTTCAGTTAAAATAATAGAATTAAGGTAGTAGTGTTGATTTGAGGACTAAATTGCAAAGTTAAGAAGTTTGAATTCTTACCTTTGTATTTTAGTGACTATTTTGGACAAAGAAAGAAAATTAGAGGGAATTATTTTGAATAATTATTTGATGAAGAAGATGCTGAATTGGTGGTTTGAATCAAGTGATGGGACTAAATTGATAAGTAGAAAAATAAGAAGAAGATAGTAGAAATTAGAAGTTTATTATGGAAAGATATGTAGAAGATTGAATTTTGGCAGTGACTTCGAAAATTCACCATAAATTCTAAAAAAATGGCTTGATGATGAATTTTATACCTTTGTAAAGATGTGTTCATCTAGTTTTGTCTCCAACAAATGGAAAATGATTTCAAGTTCCGAGTTAAAATATATGAATTTTTAATCGAATGAAGGTCAAAATTTATAGAGTAGATTCAGTAAGGACATATCTGTGGCGGGAGTTTGAAGAATTTTCATAATTTTTATAGATTTTATTAATTTTTGTGGCTTATACCATTAGAGCCGTTATCAAATCTAGTTTTTTCCAGTTTAAAGGAAATTAAAATTCAGCATGTATTCTGCCCGGTATAAGCAAATCTTTGAAGGTAGAGCAAGCTGTCAGAAAATGGAATTTGAAACATTTTGTATTTAAATATGAGTTAGCAAGCTCGGAAGAATTATTGGAAGTTCAAATTGGTCAGTATGGACCATAATGAGTTTTTGAACAATACAAGGAAGAAAGGAAAAATATTTGGAAATTTTATATTTGAATGATTATATTAGACAGCGTGTTTAAGGTATTGTTAGATTTGAATCTAACAAATATTTTATCCTATTCATGTGATTAATGAAGTCAAGGCCGAATCAAAGAAGATTTGAGGTTCTATAAAGGAAAGGATCGAGTAGAATTTAGTGAGGCATGCTAATAAATGGCCCAGGTGAGTGCAATGCATACATAACATGATACATATATGTTTTATACATCATTGGGAAGACTTGCGATAAGTCTACCTAGTTTATATATTGGCATGATATTTATGTCATTGATCATATGATTGACATATTTTAAATATGTCAAAGATTGAATATAAATGCATGGATCACTAGTTATATATGATGTTATTCTATGAATGTTATTTCGGGTATGAACTGCCCAGTGTTAAATTATATTGATATACATTGCCATGAATGAAATAAATACGAAAATTATGCCCAAATAAGTCATTGAGGGACAGGGTATAGTTGGCATGCCATAGAGTCCAGCAGCAAGCTGCATATTCGGGAAACCGGGATAGCACTATAGTGTACGCAAAGGACACTTAGTGCATGGTAAGCACGGCCTTATAAACATGCGGAAAATCGAGAGGTTAGCACAGCCGTATAAATGTGCAGAAATTGGGAGCACTTCGGTGCATATTTGACTCTCGTACCCAGGGTCCTCAAGGTTTAGTTTTGGCTATAAATAAACAGATAATAAATAGTAAATAGGTTAGTGTATATACGGGTATCTGTTTATGTGAACACTCAAGTCAAATGGCAAGTATATTGGTAAGAAATTTATATCTAGTTTATATTATGTTGATACATGATTAATATGATGGTATACTTATCTAGTGATCATGATGCATTTATGCATATAAGGCATGTTATGGCAAACGGACAAGCATGAAAATCTTATGACATTGGCATATAGTAAATAATTACTACTGCAATGTGAAAGTTCATGCATTGGCATATATCTTGCTATATAAATGTAGCTGTGAAGTTGAATGAAATTTAAATTATTGTTATTAACTTTGTTTATTGCCTTACTAAGTTCGTACTCAGCATGTGTTTGATTGTACACACGTAGGTAAATCAAGATGAGAGGGAGAAAAGCATTGCATGGGTATTGGAAAGCTCAACAGGTAATCACAGTAATGACATCCTAATTATGGTTTGATTATTATAGTGGCATGTATACTTGCTAAACTTATTTGAGTGTGATTGACCTTTAAAGTTCGTTATGGTTTCAAGATAAGTGGCGTTTCTGGAAAGATTCAAGGTTAAGAATAACCTTAAGTGATGAGTAGCATGCTAAGATAATTGATTTATGATTGGAGCTCGAACAAATAATTTAAGTTGGTTTTAAATAAAGTTATGTGTGCTTG
This sequence comes from Hibiscus mutabilis, assembly GCA_019671005.1. NCBI lineage: Eukaryota > Viridiplantae > Streptophyta > Magnoliopsida > Malvales > Malvaceae > Hibiscus > Hibiscus mutabilis. The sequence goes on from CM033736.1 coordinate 36,446,670, forward strand.
AGCTAGAGAAATTTTAGGATGGGTGACCATCGGGAAGTTTTCTGAAAATTTTAAATTACCCTGGTTATTTTTGGGTTTAAAGTAGTCGTAACATTTCTGACTCATACCCAGTGCATCGATACGGGAAAGGGGTGTTACATTTATTGGTATCAGAGTTACATGTTTAGCTGGTTATGGTGATTAAACGAAGTATGGTAAAGGTCAAAAGTGTATACACGCCACTAGGATGTCAGAATTACTGATGATTTTGCTTGTTGGAATGGATGCAATTTCTTACTATGATAATAATGTTAAATTCCAATGCGTGAGGGTAAAAGAATTATGTCAGCTGTTTAGACGAGTTAATCAATAAGAGATTCACGAGCATGATAAGGTTAATGATAATATTCTACCCTCAGCTTAGCATGGTGCAGAGGCACCAGGGTAACATGATGTGTATGTTATGGATTAAGATTTTTCTTCTATACATTAGATTTGATCATGAATCAACCTACTTAGGCACCAAATGCAAAAGAATTGAGAGTTCTGGCACACTAGATTTTTGAAAAGATATTAATGGAGATCCTATGATTGTTAATCTAAGGTTTAAGGATATAAAGGTTAGGTTAAAGGAACTCTTATCAGAGGAGACAAATAAAGTAGTATCTCATCTGAAAGGATTAGATCTGTATTTGATAAAGCAATGTTAAAGTATATACTCAAAAATCTGTTAGCTAGAAGTTCTTTCTTTGAGTGTTCCGTAACAAAGTTTATTCTAGAGATGCAACGGAGTTTCTTGCATCTTAATTAGGTAAATTGGATCATTTACGGGTATGAGTACAAGTTTAATAAACTGAGTTGAATTGTTTCTAAAATGCTTCTTACAGACAGAATGAGAGCCTGTTATGACAGCTCATAGAGGGTTAGAGGTCAGGTACAAAGAAGTACTAACTGTCCTATGAATTTAAGAATTCTATGAAGCAGTAAATTATGCTGAATGCAATGGAAAGAGTTTAGAATGAGAAAATATCTAAATAGAGGTCATAGTTCGTAAAAAGGGATAGTAAATTGAGATAACCAGTTTTAAAAAGTAGTGAGGATTTCGACAAAAATGCCAAGTTGAATTTATTACATAATTTCATTAAGAGATCGGGACAAGGAAAATTAAGAACTCCTTGACATTTATAATTAATGTCGGAGATTCAAGAAAACCACAAAACCAATCATGTGAGTGTTGTGATAATTGGCATGCATGAGCATGCAGAGTTTTTATTGGAATTTGTTTCAATATGAAAATGATTTAACTTTTGCTATGGATACTAAGCATCAAGGGTAAGCTGAGAGGGTATTCTTATTGTTTATGAGTTTTAAATGGGTTGCCCAAGAGGAGCCGTCAGGCTTAATGTTAAATCAAGAGGCTATGTTTAGGATTGGATTTAATCCAATATTGAACTTATATTGATTACACTCTACAGAATGGCTCTTACTAGATTGAGAAAGCTAAACATCTAGTTGCAAGAGTCATTAGATGAAGGTTTTATACGATTTGGTATATCACTTGAGGAAGCTTCAGTGATGTTAGTTAAAGAAGCAGTAATGTTCCTCTAAGGTTAAATTACGATTATATTATTACCAATAAAGGAAGATTTGATAGTAGCACTAGTATTAGTGCAATATGAATCTAGTAAGGATTCTACCTTATTCAATAATACGCTCTATAATAGGTTAGGATGTGTAGTGATGTAATAAGGCTAAAACAACAATTGATGTATTTAGCCAAAAGTAACTATTTGCCTTATAAGCATTAAATGATTAATTATTTTTGGAGGAAAATAGTGTATCGATTACACAGCCTCAGCTCGAGTCTACTATGACAAATCAGATCAAAGATTTATAGATAAAAGATAAGATATGCCTGGAAAGAATTCAGCATGGTGAAAAGGAAAAATTTAAAGATTTCGATGTTAAGTCTAAAGGATGTTCATGTTATCAATGAGTAATTTATATTTTCGAAGATGATGAAAAGAGAACTAAGAGGTGATTGAATCTGATTTGATTCAGTTCAGGATATATCAAGTATGAATGGTTCGAAGTAATTTAGAATTGCTTTAGAATGGTGGATATTATCTACTAATCTTGAAAGAACAGATATTTGTATGAAGTTAAGGATAAAAGTATTCCTTAAAAGTTTCACCTTGGAAGAAGGTGTTATGGTTTGGATCAAAAAGGGAAGCTAAGTCTGAGATTCTTTGGGTCATATAAGATTGTGAAAAGGGATGGTCTGGTGGCTTATTAGTTAGTCTTATCTCCGGAAATGAATAAGATTCATAATGTATTCCATGTATCGATGCTCAAGAAGTATCGATCAGATCCTTTATAAATCATTACCTCGGAAGGAATAAAGATTCAACTGAATTTGATCTATGAGGAAGAATTGATAAAGATATTAACACATGGAGTCAAAGGATTACGAAATCAAATGATTTCGCTTGCTAAAGTTCTTTGGCAAAATCATGAAGTCGAAAAAGCGATTTGGGAAAGAGAAAAAGATATGAGAAAACAATTTCCTCAATTTTTGAACTAGGTATATGTTGAAAATTTGAGGACAAATTTTGTTAAGGGGGAGAATTGTAATATCCCAAAATTTTGGTTAGTGACCAAAGTGTAAAATTTGAAAGTTTAGGGGTTAAAGTGTAAACTTTGGAAAAGTTTAGGGGCCAAAGTGCAATTTCCAAAAGTTGTGTATTTTAACCCCGTAAATGAATAGTTTACCCCCAAGAATAACGTTTTCGTGTTACCTAGATTTTTTGTACGGAGTTTGTATTATTGGCTATAAAGCGATAAAGTTTGGAAGAATAGTCGGATAATCAGATCGAATCGAATATCTAGGATATTTTGAAGGATGATAAGACAAGGTTGAATTTGTCATTTTACATGTCTAAGATATTTTCTTTGTGTTGGAAGAATATGAACCCTTGGATTTAAGTTGATTTTCCATGCTAAATATGAGCCGTTGGATGAAAAATGGCAATATCGTAATTTTGGAAAATCACAAGGGCAAAGTTGGTAAACTACTAATTCAAGATTAAATTTAGGTCATTGGATGAAGGATGATGATATGAGGAGTATTATGGAAATATAGAATTTTTGGAATAGATCCGATAGCTCGGTAAAGGTAAAATCGTAGTAGAAGTATTTTGTGAATATCAGAAAATTAGATTGAATTAAAATTTCAGAGGTTGTTCCATAATCCATGGAAAATCATAAAATGATAATTATGAAATGGTGGCCAATGAGGAGGAACTAATTTAGTTAGATTTTAATAGAATGGCAATTTTGAAACAAACTAGTAAATAAAGACTAGTTGGAAGGCAAATTCATCATTTGGCAGGGATGGCAATTTTGAAATATTTGAAGTTACAAGGGTTATTTTTGAAAGAAGAAATTTGAAGTTTAAATATTGGCCCTTGATTGATGATAAAATCAATCTCAACCGTTGGATAAAAAGGGCACTTTTTTAATTTCCCTACATAGGATTTCTGACGATCCGAAGCCACTTTTAAGCGTTCACATATCAGCTTCACTTTCTCGTTTGTGCCTTTCAATACATCAGGCAGGGAAAGATGCTTCTCCCCAACCTCAGCCCAACACACGGGCGTACGGCACCTCCTTCCATACATCGCCTCATACGGTGCCATTCGTATGCTAGCCTGGTAACTGTTATTATAAGCAAACTCCACCAATAGCAATTGCTTCTCCCACTGTAATATCCCAATTCATAGCCTAGAAGTATGTTACTAATTTGAATATATTTTATTTCAATTAAATTTATCACTAGGAATGATAAATAAATAGTAAAGACTAATTAGAAAGTTTGAAGTTTGTTATAGCCAAATTCGAAGTGACCAATTGGAGAGTTTTGATTGTTTAAAGTCTTGCATGTAATAAGAAAGAAAATAAGAGGATATTGGACACATGTTGTATCCAAGAGAAGCACCGGCCATGTGGAAGAATTGGTACAAATTCCATTCTTCATCTTCTTCATGTGGCCGGAGGATTGAAAGAAAAAAATGAAAGAGAAAGATTGATTGGGGGCTAACCATGGAAGCTTGCATCGAGCTCTAATTTAACATGAATTTTGAAGTTTTATTTGGATAGCTTAGGAGGAGGGTAAATTCCTTCTTCCTTTCACTTGAATTAGAACATGATTTAAGAATCTTATTTGTGTAGATTTTATGCATGTCTCGTGTATTGTAGAAACAAATGCATGATAAGAATTCTCCTTGGAATTATGAGATAGCCACCATTGTTGTTGTGTATTCATGTTAAAGTTTGAAATTTGATTTATGGCATTAAGGATGGTTCGAAATGAACCATATTAACATTTAAAGAAAGTGTGCTCTAATCGAATTGTTTTGGTCAACTCAAAGTGAATTATATGTAATAATGAATATATTTAATTAAGTTAAGGTTATATTTCTTGCTAACAATTGAATTAAGAACATGGGATTAAATAGGGGTAACTTTGATGTTTATGGACTGTTTTGTCAAAAACAGAATTTCGGAAATTGTTTTGCATATAATTAAACATGCAATGGACTATTTTGTATGTCTCAATGTATACATAAATTTGGTGGACTGTTTTGCATAGAATTAAACATGTATGGACTGATTTGTTGTTGTGAAATTATGTATATATGTAAATTGGATTGATTTGTATCAACATAAAGTTATATGGACTGATTTGTTGCTAAGAAATTATGTATATATGTTTAATTGGATTAATTTGTGTAAACATGTGATTAAGTGGACTGTTTTGTATGAACATGTGATTAAGTGGACTGTTTTGAATGGATTAATGTACACATTTGAAAGCATGGACTGTTTTGAGTATCTTGAATAAATTGTTGGATTGTTTTGGGTGCACATAAATATGTATGTAGATGTGCGGGACTGGTTTGAATATTTAAGAACTTTTAGGGGCTATTTTAAGATATAAAAATGTATATGTAAATCTACATTTGAGACTGTTTTGTATTGTCATAAAATTTAGGGACTGTTATATGTACCTATAAGTATGTACTTGAAATCGAGATTGTTTGGTATTTATATGAAGGTATGATAGACTGTTCTGAATAGTATATGTAAGCAAGTTAAAGGATTAATTTGGCATAAAATATACCTTAGAGGGCCGTTTTGAGTATATAAGAACTGGAGAGTGACTACTTTTAATGCGTAAAATGTATATAAATACAAATGTTCTATTTGGCATATGTATATATTATCATGTACATATAAGTATATAAGTGTAATAGGGTTGTTTTAAGCATATAAGAAATAGTATGGACTATTTTGGTTACATGTGTAGATACACATGAAAAGTGAATTGTTTGAGTACATAAGAAAGTTTGTTGACTAAATTGTATATATAAACATATGAGTGTGCAATTGGAGTGTTAGTAATTGAATTAAGTTGGTTGTAATGATTTATTATTCTGTTTGAGGTACATATCATGTTAAGGAAGAGTTAGATGGAAGCTATATGTGATTAAGGATTCAGGTATCTCGTAACTTCGAAATAAGAGGTGAGTGTAGTTACATTTATTTCGGATGACACTGTGTCATTTCGATCTTCATTTATATAATATATATAATACATAAGCATGTGCATGTGGCTCACATAGAGCACAATGTGTGATTGCATTCATAGCATGACATCATTGATAAATCATTTGGTTATATTGTATCACATATGCATCTTGTTCCTTGCTATGCTATGTTTGTAATAGATGATTATGTACACTTTGCTAAAATGCTTGGAGCTAATTACTAACCAATAAGGCTATAAGATTCCAATAAAGGAAATTGAATATCAAAGTTATGAGTTCATAATTCTAAAGCCTTAATGAGCTAGAAGCTCAACTTGTGTTATAAGATACTAGAAAGAAGAAATAAGTAAGTCTACTTGTAACATAAGAGATCTCTCCTAACTTCAAAACATAAGATATTTAAGTTGCCTATTCAATGGAAGCCCTTGGACGCATTGGCAAGATACATGGTATACTTTTGGACTACGATCTATGAGCTACGGCTTGGGTGACGACCCATTATATGTGATATATTGGCGACATTAGGAGGTAACGAGGGAGATGTAAGGAGATTAGTGACAGTTGGTTGGATAGACGAGAAGTTAGGATTGGTATATTCCCGACACTAGCCTTTGCTATGTGCTTTGAGCTACGTGTGACTTGGACCAATATGGTCAAAACTTGAACCAATGTTATACATGTCCAATTGTGATCCAATGCAAATATTGTAAAAGATGTGATCAGATACTAAGTTTCAAATGAAAGCTTTGTTTAATAATGTTATGAACTCAGATAAGTTTCGATATGATCTCTGAAAGCCTAATAAGAATCTTGTTAAGCCTTGATAAGACTATGGCTTTGTAAGTTATGAACACTGATAAGTTCGAAAAGAAGTTCGAAAGAACTCAGTTAAATCCCTAAAAGATTTTCAATCAAGATTTGGAAGATGATAAATCATGATAAATCTTCATAAGACAAACCCTAATCCTATTAAAGTTAAAACTTAAATATTTCTATGATACTAATAAACTTGGAAACTATTATATTTCCTGTATATGTGGATATCTTTGATTGTTATCTTTCATGGCTCACTACCTCACTTAGGCTATTTAAGCCTAATGCATTCATTATTCATGCATTTGCAGGTTGATTAAAGCTTGCGTTTTTCAATCGTGATCAAGTGTTACAAGTCACTGCTTAGAGTCACAAGTAGAATCTAGATTTTCTTTGATAAAACTCCATAGATGGTGGCATAGTGATCTTAAAGAGGCATATTAATCAATTTGTTGTAGCATTGTATTACTCTCTATTAAATTTGTAAATGGCCTATTTATTTATTGGAAATGATTAGATAAATTATCATTGGTTTGATCATTTTGACTAACTAGTGAATTAATTTCATAAAAAGGATGCATGATTTAGTTAAATGATTTGAACGAGATTAATGTACATGTTTAAGTAATAACATGATCATGTGGCATTTCTTGCATGCTTAGTTAATTGTTTAAAAATATGGATGTATAAATCGATTGTATACATATATGTGATTGAAATGTAGTCATGTGTACATATGCATAAATTGGTTCGAATAATTGATGCCTTGTCTATCAAGTAAATTTATTTGAAAGGAAATGTCAAGTTAGTGAACTCGTGTGATAAGCATTTCATGTATTGATAATCTATGTAATGTGAAAATGTTCTTCAATCACAAGCATGTTCACCAAAAACTTGGGAAACGTGGATCTCTATCTGAAACTATAGAGGTAACACCCCAGTTTTGGGCTTAGATGTTTTAAAGGTTGGTTTGAAGGTCCGGTGGATCGGTATTAGAGTCTCGGGTCAGTTTCGGGATTAAATTGGGTAAAATTGATGTAACAAGGTAATTTTCAAAGTGGATCTGATTTCCAGTGTTTAAGATTGACTTAATACATATTTTGGATGTATTATGTTGTTGATAAGTTGTTTTATCAATAGAATCCTAAAACTCTTGGATCTCTAATTGTTTAGGTTGTTAGATTTGAGTTTTTGTGATGATATTCGAGTTTAATCTTTCCCGGAAGTAAAAGGATGTTGGGAAAGGGTTTTTGGATGTTAATTAATGTTGATTGATGGGTTGAATCGTTGTTTTATGGCTGGGTTAAGTTTCAAAAACGTTTGATGATGATTTCGATTTGTTTCATATGGTTTCTAAGTGGGCAACCTGAGAGTTGTGGGGTTTTGCTTTGAGGCAGTGGTTTATATGCATAATGATGCATTTATCCTCTGGTTTTATGTGTTTAAAACAGGGGATAATCAAGGCAAAGAAACTTGACGTTGTTTTGTTGCTTCCGTGAGCTTGTATCGCGTTGGCAAGGAAGGCGAAGCGTATCGGTGAGTGAAAACTGGTTTTAAATGCTTTACAAAGGTTTGTAAAGGTTGTTGGGAGTTTAGGATAAGCATGAGACAGTTACCTAAGCTCGAAAGTATGTTTCCCTTATTTTGCTCTTGAATATCGAATTGAATATGAGCACGTTGTTCGCATGTTTTGGTAATAAACATGGTATGAATTACTTACTGGAAATGCATGATTTTGAGTACATATACAGGGGTTTAAAAGTATATTAAATGCTAGTGAGCATTGGTTTTCATTCTGGTTGGGAATGGTATTGTTGCATTGGCAATGAGATTTGCATATGTGATGTTTTGTATAATGCATTGTAAAACAATAAGTAAATGGTATATTGGCTATGTGACATGGTGAGAAAACAATCGGATATAGTTGGCATGCTATAGGATTAAAAGTGCACTATAAAATATGAACAAAATCGATCGTGGCCATGGGTCCTTGAGGCATGGCAGTTTAACAAGGCCACTCAGACTGTTAGGGACCTCATTTGGGGCATGCAGTTTAACTAGGCAACCCAAATTGATGGTGATCTTGCAGTTTAACTAGGCAAGGTCGGTACACTTGCGGTTTAACTAGGCAAGGGTGAAATCTCATGGTTTAACTAGTGAGGGTGTCAAATCTTGCGGCATAACTAGGCAAGGTTTGGGATATCATGCGGCTTAACTAGGAATGGTATGGGAGATTCGTGTATCCGATATGAATAGGATAGAGGTAGTCTATCCGGGTCACTATAAATGCCAATATATGAGAAAGTTCATGTGTTGAACCTATTTTAAATGCTTTGGTATTTAAGCATGGTTTATGATGTAATGCTTTGGAGATTTAAGCATGGAATGTACATGGTGTTGCATAGTGGTTATCATGTTTTGATTCGGTTGGAATCATGGAGAAATGCTTTGGTTGCAAGCATGTTTTTGGAAAACAAACATTTGGTTTTCAATTGGTTTTAAATGCATCATTGTTGTACGAGCATCCTCACTAAGCAAGTGTGCTTACGCTCTCTTTTTCTGAATGATACAGAGCATTAAGGTTTGGGGGCAGCAAGAGGCAAGGCTAAGTGATCCAAGGACATTTACAAGTTTGAGTATGAACTCGGTTTATATTTCGGTCAATAAGACAATGTGTTCGCCATGGTTTTTGAGAGTTGTAATTATGTTTTCTTATGAATTTTTAAGTATGTTTCCATGCCGGGATTTGAGGATGGTTTGATGTTGCTAAGTTTGATGTTAACCCTTGCTTTTAGTTGTGGATGATTGGTTGCCTAGGTATGCATCTAGAGCCTCCTTATTGATTGCCATGTTGTGATGGTTTGAGCAAGTTTATTATGCTGTGTTGGTTGTGTTGGCATGTTTCTTATGCTGAGAATGGGCTATTTGTACATTTTGGCACGTTTGGTAAAGTGGGTTAGGTAGCATGCCTCTAGAGTTGGCCTTCGGGAGCTTGAGTTTGATGTGGTTGTTTAACCTTGGTTGTAACGTACGTTTATATGTTTCTGAATGTTGGTATGCATGTATGCAAGTTGTTAGGACCCAAATGCATCTAGATTCGAGTGAAAAATCAGCTAAATTTGACATTACAGGCCCAGGCGTACCGATACGCAGGGGACCACATCGGTATGGCTAGGCAATTTTGGACAGGGTGTTTCAGTACGGGTATAGGTGTTCTGATACGCTTTGTGGTTACTGGAATCTCACCTTTTTGGAAGGAGCCCACATACCGAAACATTGTATGATCGTATCAGTATGGTGAATTAAGAAATTAAATGGGGTTTTTGTATTCGAAGTGGCGTACCGATACGGTGCTTGGTGTACCGAAACGAGTTGCAATTTTGTATCGATACGGAGGTAGTTAAATCTGTTAATGTCATGGAAAGGTAGTTTTGGTTTCTTTCATTTTAGTCCCTGGATCTTGTTTTATCAATTGAATGAGTATGGATGATCGTATTAAGTTGATTCTCAAAATGTAAGCATGGAATATATATAATTAAAGGATGGTAACATAAAATTTGGTAAAGTCCATGTATATTGCTAAAATTGCAATTTAGTCCCTAGATTGTGGTTGTGTCCAATTGGATATCTATTTGATGCCCGATTGGGTTGAGTTCTCATCTTCCTGGTTTACTTCGGTAAACCTAATGTAGCTTGCTCGCTTCGGTCTTGTGACTAGGCCGAGTCGAGGGGTTACATTTGTTGGTATCAGAGCTAGGTTTACGAAAAGTTGGGATGTTGTTTTTTGATTGTTTGATTAACTGGTGTTGTTCGAGGTTGCCAAGCTTATTTGGCTATTGTGATGAATCCTGAAGCTAAGGGTATTCGAGTGCAGGACATTCAGGCTGTTTGTGATTTTTTGGAGGTTTTTCCTGAAGAGTTGTCGTGTTTACCACCGGATAGAGAGGTAGAGTTCGGTATTGAATTATTTGTGGGTACGACACCGGTGTCCATTGCTCCTTATAGGATGGCACCGGAGGAATTGAAGAAGTTGAAGTCACAGCTTCAGGAGTTGTTGGATTGTGGGTTCATTCGACCGAGTGTTTCTCCTTGGGGTGCTCCTGTTCTCTTTGTGAAGAAGAAGGATGGTACAATTCGTATGTGCATTGATTAGCAGCAGTTGAATAAGTTAACGGTGAAGAACAAGTATTCATTGCCGCGGATTGATGACTTGTTCGAGCAGTTCCGTGGGGCAGCAGTGTTTTCCAAGTTAGATTTGAGATCGGGGTATTATCAACTGAAGGTTAAGGATGAAGATGTGCATAAGACCGCGTTCTGTATGAGGTATGGGCATTATGAGTTTCTGGTCATGCCTTTTGGTAGGACAAATGGCCTGACTGAATTCATGGATATGAGGAATAGGGTGTTCCATAAATATCTTGACAAGTTTGTTGTGGTCTTCATAGATGATATTCTTGTGTACTCGCATACCGAGAAGGAACATGATCTGTAACACCCATACATATAATCGTAATTGAATATACATTATAGATGTTACTTAAACATGCTACTGAAAGTTAAGCTTAATTTTTTGTCTCTATACGATTCATCGTCTAGCTGATTATTTAAACTATCATTATAATTCAATTTAATGCATCATATACTATCAGTGAATAAATAGTTTACATGCCCACTAGAGATTGTCATGATTTAGAATGTCTTACTGATGTTCTGCAGATTGTAGCTTGAACAACATGCTTGACTCCTCTTCAAGTGCTCCAACTTGACCTACGTGTGAAACAATCACACGCTAAGTACGAACTTAGTGAGGCATATAAAATAGTTTATTAAAAACATAAAGTAATACAAATTGATATGTCATGTAATGAGTGTATTACGCATTCTCTATAATTGACAACATGTCATATATATCAGTGTATCGTGTATTCTTACTAACATGTAAATCATGAATTATCTCTATCAAGTAATACATGAAACATTTCTATCATATATCATGTAACCTTTGTATCATGTATATCATGTTCTTCTCGGTTATATGACATGTAACTTCTTATTCATGTATCATGTAACATTTGTAGCAAGTAACATCTGAATCATGTATCATCTTGTTATTATTATCATCGTGTCTAGCTAGAGGCCCATGGAAACCCCGTATCCTATCTACGCCATAGTGCTATGTAGAGTACGTACTCGAGAGGACGCTCTTTGCTCCTCATATAAGGACGTTATTTGCTCCTTATATAAACACCTTGTAAGTGCATTTGCACTATGGGCGTGGATCCCCAGGTGTATCTTGTTTCATTTTAGTCTTGTCATTATCCATATTTCATGCATGCATAATGCATCATCATTTATGCAAGCAATAATTTGTACCTAGTGTTCCATCAAGCTGGCCATGTCGAGCAATGTATCATATCATGTATTATAGAGAAATGCAATTCTATTTTCAATGTAATGCAAACATTTAGAAATGCACTCACTTGGGCCTTTTATTAGTCTGCCTCACTAAGCTCTATTCGGATCCAAACTTCATTAATCACATGAATGTGAATAATAGTTGTTAGATTCAAATCTACAATATTTTAAACATGCTATCAAATCTAATCATTCGAATATACAAAATTTCATTCCCTTCTTATACTATCCAAAACTCATTTTTTTGGTCCCTAATGACCATTTTGAGCTTCAAATAATTCCTCCAAGCTTGCTAACTAGCATTAGATATAAAATGTCTCAAATTCCATTTTCTGGCAGCTTGCACTACCTTTGAAGATTTACTTCTATAAAATGATCTAAATCTCGGAATTCAATTCCGTTTGTTCTGAAAGAAACTAGATTAAATAAGATTTTCAGCCATATAAATTAACAGCTCAAATTCAACTCGTATGATTTATGAAAATTTTCAAAGTCAATTTTTAGTGTTGATTTCGAAACAGTCTGCCATACTATTTTCTGACTTTTCACCACTTAAAAAATTCATATATTTTTACTCGGAACTCGAAATCAGTTTCTATTTGTTGGAAACAAAACTAGACAAACAAATATTTACATAGGTATAAAATTCACCATCTAACCATTTTTGTAGAATTTATGGTGAATTTTTAAACTTACTGCCATAATCTAGTTTTCTACACAGCTTCCATAATTAACTTCAACTATTATACTAACTTCTCCTTACTTCTCTATTTGTCAATTTAGTCCCATTATTTACTTTAAACCATCAACTTATCACCTTCTTCATCAAATAATTATTCACAATAGTTTCCCTTAATTTTCCTTCTCAACAGAAATAGTCACTAAAATGCAAAGATAAGGATTCTAGCTTTTTAGCTTTGCAATTTAGTCCTCAAATCAACATTACTATCTTAATTCCATCATTATAACTAAAATTCAGATTTGATCCTCCTCTAAAACCTCATTTCTGAATTGGTCACTTAACTTTGACAATTTGTCAAAATGGTCAGTAATTCGATTCAACATCGGTTTAACATTCTAACTTCAATTTCACATCTCCAACTTCAATAATAACATAAATACACTTCAAAATCATAAAAAAATCAGATTAGTCCTCTAACTTTTAGAATTTCCAAAATGGTCTCTATACCTTTAACTTAGGGTTTTGCTTCCAAATAACAATTCAAGCTTACTGCCATAATCCAGGTTTCTACACAGCTTCCATAATTAACTTCAACTTTTATACTAACTTCTCCTTACTTCTCTATTTGTCAATTTAGTCCCATTATTTACTTTAAACCATCAACTTATCACCTTCTTCATAAAAATAATTATTCACAATAGTTTCCCTTAATTTTCCTTCTTAACTGAAATAGTCACTAAAATGCAAAGATAAGGATTCTAGCTTCTTAACTTTGCAATTTAGTCCTCAAATCAACATTACTATCTTAATTCCATCATTATAACTAAAATTCAGATTTAATCCTCCTCTAAAACCTCATTTCCGAATTGGTTACTTAACTTTGACAATTTGTCAAAATGGTCACTAATTTGATTCAACATCGGTTTAACATTCTAACTTCAATTTCACTTCTCCAACTTCAATAATAACATAAATAAACTTCAAAATCATAAAAAAATCAGATTAGTCCTCTAACTTTTAGAATTTCTGAAATGGTCCCTATACCTTTAACTTAGGGTTTTGCTTCCAAATAAGAATTCAAGCTTACTAGATCATTGATTTAACATCACAAACCCTAAATTAAACTTGAATCCATAAACCCTAATCATCTTCTTACAAACTAAAATATCTAGGGTTTAAATCTCAACTCAATAACATGATTTTAACATTATACTAGCTTGATTTCAACTTGAATTTCATCATGAAATCATAAAATTCCAAAAGCCCCAAACTTTTTCCATAAACCCTAATTTCTTATCATGCAAAATTCTCATCAATCAGGCATGTTTACCATGAATTATTTACACCAAAAGATAGAGCTTGAAGAGTATAACGACTTTACAGTTGAAAATATTACCTAAAAATTGAGTTTTGGGGCTTGAATCGAACTTGGAAAATTATTCTCCATTTTTCTTTCTTTCTCCCCCTCATATTTTGAATTTTGAGGATGAAAAAGTCTTAATCCTTTTTGGCCACTTGTCTTGTATAAATGAATTTTAAATTCATTTAGATAGTGAAATTACTAAAATGCCCTTTTAATCCAACAATTGAGATTGGTCTTATCATTAATCAAGGGCCAAGAATTAATCTTCCATTTTCTTGTTCCAAAATTTTCCTTGTAACTTTTTAAATATTTCAAAAATGCCATTGGGGCAAAATGACCAATTTGCCCTCCAACTAGTTTTTATTTACTAGTTTGCTATTCTTGTAAAAATTCAACTAAGTCTAGTTGGAATCCAACCAAATATAATAAAATAATCATAAAATAGTATTTTATGACTTTTCCATGGCTTTTGGATCAGCCTCTGAAATTTTAGTTCGATCTGATTTCCAGATATTAATAAAATACTTTTACAGCGATTTCACATTTATCGAGCTATCAAATTTATTCCAAAAATTCCATATTTCCATATTCAGAAAATGAACACTATCATCTTATAAAAAATTTCCTTTCCTAAAGTCTTAGACTGAATTTTCTTAACTCAATCTATTATCCCAATAATTATCGAAAATCTTCAAAGAGTATAATTTCTCTTAGAAATCCTTTATCGTAAATCCATATGACTATTCTTTACTCTTACTGAGTCCAAATTATCGAGCAGAAACACTTTTATGAGACCTTCCCGAAGGTCACCCATCCTTGTATTTCTCTGGCTTGAGCACGCTTAACAATTTCATTCGATCCAAATTCAATACTTTTTTCTGTATCTTAATTCTTAAAACCGATATCAAGGTACTTATTTGATCCGATTCACTCTTATAAAGGATAAAATTACTTGTTGGAGAAATTTACGCTTTAGTCCCTAAACTTTTCCAAAGTTTATGAACTTTTATGAACCATGTATACAATACACTTCTCACCATAAGGTAATGTCTCTAAATCTTCAACGCAAGCACTACCGCAGCAAGCTCGAGATCATGCGTATGATAGTTGAGCTTGTGCACCTTCAGCTGCTTCGATGCATAAGCTACAACTTTCCCACCTTGCATCAACACCACCCCAAACCAATGTAGGATGTGTCGCTATAAACCACAAACTCTTTCCATGACTCAGGTTGAATCAAGATTAGAGCTTGTGTCAAAGCTTCCTTCAACTTTTCAATAAACCACAAACTCTTTCCATGACTCAGGTTGAATCAAGATTAGAGCTTGTGTCAAAGCTTCCTTCAACTTTTCAAAAGCTTGATGTCTAGCTTCTGTCCACTCTAACCGTACATCCTTTTGCAACAGCTTGGTCAACAGAGTAGCTACCCTTGAGAATCCATCCACAAAACGACGGTAATAACTGGCCAACCCCAGGAAACTACGAAACTCTATTACTGACTTAGGTTGTTTCCAACTCAAAACTGCCTCAACCTTTATCAGATCCACCCGGATACCTTTCGCGGAAACAACATGACCAAGAAATACCACTTCTCTAATCCAAAACTCACACTTGCTCAACTTGGCGTAAAGATGATTATCCAACAAGGTTTACAACATAATCCACAATTGTCGATCATGATCATCCTCTGTACGAGAGTACACAAGAATATCATCAATGAAAACCACTACAAACTAATCCAAGAATTCATGGAACACCCAATTCATCATATCCAAGAATATCATACCCAAACGGCATTACCAAGAACTCATAATTGCCTTACCTTGTACGAAAAGCAGTCTTCAATGCATCTTTATCCTTAACCTTTAACTGATAGTATCTGGATCTCAGATCAATCTTGGAAAACACCGTATGTAACCCCCTTGACCAAGCCTAGACGTCCAACCGAACTGAGAGGACTACATTAGGTTTACCGAAGCAAATTAGAGAAAGATTACGAAAACTGGTCCATTTTTTCTTTTATCTTATCTAGATGCATATCGTAAATCCTAAGTGCACATACTTGCAGCGGTTGAATTTCCAAAGAAAACGGATCATGGAAAGGCTTCCAATTACATTCGGCACATTTTAGGGACTAAAATGCAAATTTGATAAATTACTGGACCATTACTGAAATTAAGGTTACCGATCCTCAATTAGTCAATTTTCATGCCAACATGTCAAATTTCATATCAAAACGATCATTCTAGTTCATCCAATTACACTCACAAAACTCAGGGACCAAAATGAAAGAAACAGAAACCTTCAAAGGTTCCAAAATAACAGATTTAACTAACACCGTATCGGTACGCCTTAACATTTTCCAAAAGCTCAAATTGCAGTAACCAAATATCGTTCTGATACGCTTATGCGTATCGAAACACCCTTCATGAAAACCTTGTACTGCATCAAAACACCTTCTCGAGTACCGAAACGCAGGCCAAATAGCCTAAGCCCGTACCGAAATAGTTTCCTACAAACCGATACGCTAAGCCTAGAATGGCTTACCCGTACCGAAACAATGACACCCGTATCGGTACGCCTAGACCTGTAATGTCCCAATTTGTTGTCAAATCACATTTTCATTATTTCCAAAACACTCAACCATGCTTCAAACACTTATACAACATTACTATGATACATTACCAACCAAACCATCATAGATTCAACAACTATTCATGGCATTTATACTATTCAAGACATTCTCTATGAATGCATCCTAATATCATTTCACTAAGTAACCAACTAGATGCATACTTTAGCACTTGGCTAGCAACAACATAGGCAAGATTTACCCAAGCTCAATCAACATCAAACAAACCATAAAATCCAGCACTACTCATGCTTAGTACACATGGAATAACAGAAATACAAATCCTCAAAGTATGGCGAACACATTGCCTTATTAACCGAAAACATAAATCGAGTTCACACTCAAAGTAGTTTTTGTCTTAGGATCACTTATGCTCTGAATCATTAGGAAAAAAGAGCGTAAGCACACATGCTTAGTGAGGATGCTCTTTAAAACAATGATGCATTATAACCCTTGAAAACTAAACACTTGTTTTCAAACCATGCTTACGACCTAAGCAAGTTCAAATGATTCCAATTCAAAACATGCATATCGACCTTATGCAAAACCTTATAATCCACATGCTTAAATCCAAAAAGCATTATGCACAAAACCATGCTTAAGTTCCAAAGCATTATATACAAAACCATGCTTAAATTCCAAAGCATTATATACAAAACCATGCTTAAATTCCAAAGCATTATATACAAACCATGCTTAATTTCCAAAGCATTAAAAAATAAGTTCAACACTTGAATTCTCATTTATTGGCATTTATAGTGACCCGAATAGACGACCTCTATCCTTGATTAGCCATCCGCTAATCTTTAGGTAACTGACCGTTAACCTTACATTTCAGATACACGAATCTCCCGTGATAGTCGACCACTACCATGAACCATACCATGCCGACCGTATGATATAACACCCTTGCCAACCGTAGGATCAACATCAACAAGGGGAACCGACCGCTCAACCCAAGTGAAAACATTATAATCCGAATAGCCGACCGCTTACCTCAAGGACTCTTAACCATGATCGATTTTTAACATATTATAGTGCACTTTATCCTATGGCATGCCAACTATATCCAAATGTTTTCTCATCATGTCACATAGCCAATATATCATTTACAAAACCATTTACTCATTGTTTTACAATGCATTATACAAAACCACCACATATGCAATAACATTGCCAAAGCAATAACACCATTCCCGACTGGAATGAAAACCAATGCTCACTAGCATTTCTTATACTTTTAAACCCATTTATGTACTTAAAATCATGCATTTCCAGTAAGTAAATCAAACCATGTTTATGACCAAAACATGAATTACACATGCTTATATCCGAACCGATATTAAAGAGCAAAAGAGGGAAAACTTACTTCTGAGATTAGGTAAGTGTTTTAAACTTATCCTAAACTCCCAACAAACTTTATTAAACCTATTAAAGGCGTTTAAACCAGTTTCCACTCACCGATACGCTTCACTTTGCTCGCCAACGAGAATCAAGCTTCCGGCAAGCTACAATCAACTTCAAGCTTCGTCGCTTTGATTATCCCATGTTTTAGCCACATAAAACCAGAGGACAAATGCATCATTATGCATTCAAACCATTGCCTACAAGCAATTATCCACAACTCTCAAGTTGCCCACTCAAAACTTGTCTGAAACATACCGAAATCATCATCAAACACTTTCAAAACTTAACCCAACCTTATTACAATGATTCAATCCATCAAACATCATCAATTAACACTTAAAAACAGGATTAATTCATCCAAACACTTCCAGCAACTACACAACCACTTCAACACCACAAAAACACAAATCTAGCAACCTTAACAACTAGGGATTCAAGAGTTTTGTGATTCCATTGTTAAAATCAACTTAACAACAATATAATACATCCAAAATATGTTTAAAATCAATCATCAACACTATAAAATAGATCCAATTCAAATCTTCTCCTATTTCATCAATTTTACCCAACTAAATCAATTAACCATTATACAAACACAAAATCAGGTTATAAATCATAAATCAAGGATCAAGT
This sequence comes from Hibiscus mutabilis, assembly GCA_019671005.1. NCBI lineage: Eukaryota > Viridiplantae > Streptophyta > Magnoliopsida > Malvales > Malvaceae > Hibiscus > Hibiscus mutabilis. The sequence continues at coordinate 36,465,203 of CM033736.1, forward strand.
ACTTGGGAATATCAATAAAGAACCATCAATAGAGGATAAGAACAAACCTTACCTCTATTGTGTGATTTCTCCCTCAATTGATTGTTTAAAGCTTGAAAAACACAAGAATTCAATAAGGTTTTGTAAATCAAAGATAAAGAATCAGTTATAAATCAAGAAATTAAGAAAACAAGTCTCTCACCTCTGTGATTTGAAGAAAATAAGAGTGTTTGATAGAAAAGAAGTGGAGAGAAAAGTTGAGAGAAAAGTTACGTCAAATTTCTTTAAAAGTGATAACTAACTTTAATGTCTAAAAGTCCCTTTTAATTATCTTTTAAAACACATGTTAAATTGACTTAATTGAAGAGAGAAATCACCAGCAAAACTTGGTAAATTAGCTCCTTGAGGATTCTAAGAATTTGATCCTTTTCATTTTAGTCACCTTTAAAAACAATTTTCAAAAATTACATTTTGGTCACTAACCAAAATGTCACCCTTCCAAAACCCATTTTCCAAAATTGATTTCACCAATAATTTTCATATATTAAAATATGATTTTAGATTATTTTTCCATAATTTTATAACCTTCAAAAATATTTAATCCAATTAAATCCCAAAACTGACTCAAATCTCTAATACCAGTCCATCGAACCTTCGAACCAACCTTCAAAACATCTAAAAACAAAACCAGGGTGTTACAACTCTCACCCACTTAAGAAATTTCACCCTCGAAATTTACCTAGAGGAAACAGATGCAGAAATTGCTCCAACATATCCACCTTGATCTCCCAATTGGCTTCTTCGACACCACGGTGTCGCCACAAGACCTTAACAAGCTCAATCGTCTTGCCACGAAGAACTTTACTGCTGGAATCAAGGATTTTCACCGACTCCTCATCATAGGATAAATCCAGCCTTAACTCAATATGCTCCACCGGCATAACATGCAAGGGATCCGACTGATACCTCCGCAACATGGATACATGGAACATATCATGAATTTTCTCCAACGTGGGAGGCAACCTCAATCGATAAGCCACAGGACCAACACGCTCAACAACCTCGTATGGTCCAATAAACCTTAGACTAAGCTTACCCTTATGTCCGAACCTCATCACCTTTTTCCATGGTGACACCTTCAAGAATACACGATCACCCACCGCGTATTCAATTTCCTTACGCTTCAAATCCGTGTAAGATTTCTGCTGATCCGCAGCCGCTTTCAAGCGATCTCACACAAGCTTTACCTTTTCATCTGTTTCCTTCAACATGTCTCATAAGGAAATATGCTTTTCCCCCACCTCATCCCAACACAAGGACGTACGACACTTCCGGCCATACAATGTCTCATACGGTGCTATTTGTATACTCGCTTGGTTACTGTTGTTATACATAAACTCAACCAAAGGTAAATGCTTCTCCCAGGTTCCTTGGAACTCGATAATGCAACATCTCAACATATCCTCCAAAATTTGGATAACCCGCTCAGACTGACCATCCGACTGAGGATGATATGCGGTGCTGAAATTCAATCTCGTACCTAAAGCTGGTGCAAACTCACCCAAAATGTCACTATAAACTTCGAATCTCTATCCAAAACAATAGACTTCGGTACCTCGTGCAAACGCACGATCTCAACAATAAACAAATATGCCAACTTGTCCAGCGTATATGTCGTATGCACTGGCAGAAAATGTGCACACTTCAAAAACCGATCCACAATCACCCAAATGGAATCCTTTTTAGCTGGTGTCAAAAGTAATCATGGCAGAAAATCCATGGTGATTTTCTCCTATTTCTATTCCAAAATTCTCAACGGTTGCAACAACCCGAATGGAAACTGATGTTCAGCCATGACCCGCTGACATACCATGCACCTTGAAACGAACTCAGCCATATCTTTTTTCAAACCAACCCAGTAGTATGCTTCTTTCAATCCCCGATACATTTTCACACTACCAGGATGCATAGAAAAAGGACTAGAATGTGCCTCCATCAAAATAGTGTGCCTCAACTCTAGATCATATGGCACACTATTTGACCCTTGAAACACAAAACTCCATCATCATCAAAATGAAAATCCATCGGATTACCCTCTGATATATCCTTAACATGCTCAACCAAGGAATCATCAAATAGTTACTTAGCTTTAATCATCTGTGACATCGTAGGCTTAACTTGCAATTCAGCCAACAAACCACCTTCCCACGTCACACTCAACCTTGCAAACATAGCTCTAAGCTCAACCGCAACCTTATGACTCAATGCATCCGCAACCTCGTTGGCTTTACCAGGATGATACTCAATCGTCAAGTCATGATCCTTGAGCAACTCCAACCATTTGCGTTGCCTAAGATTAAAATCCTTATGAGACATCAAATACTTCAAACTCTAATGGTTCGTGAAAATAACACACTTCTCACCGTAGAGATAATGTCTCCAGATTTTCAAGGCAAACACCAAAGCCGTAAGCTCCAAATCATGAGTTGGATAGTTGCGCTCATGAACCTTCAATTGCCTCAACGCATAGGTCACAACCTTATCATCTTGCATCAGCACACAACCCAACCCAACATAAGATGCATCACTACAAACCACAAACTCCTTTCCGAACTCAGGTTGAATCAACATAGGAGCATCTGTCAAAACTTCCTTCAACCTCTCGAAACTATGTTATTGCTTCTCCGTCCATACATAAGGAACATTCTTTTGCAACAACTTCAGAAATGGTGCCGCGATACTAAAATACCCATCAACAAAGCGACGGTAAAGACCAACCAACCCAAGAAAACTACAAACCTCTGAAATAGATTTAGGTAGCTTCCAATTGAGTATAGCCTCAATTTTCGGTGGATCAACACAAATACCCTCCGTGGAAACCACATGACCAAGGAACATCACTTCCTTAAGCCAAAACTCACACTTGCTCAACTTGGCATACAACTGATTATCCTTCAACACTTACAACACAATCCGCAAATGCCGATCATGTTCTTCCTCGGTACGTGAGTACATAAGAATATCATCTATAAACACCACCACGAACTGATCAAGATATTCATGGAACACTCTATTCATCATATCCATGAACATAGTCGGGGCATTTGTCAAACCAAAAGGCATGACCAAGAACTCATAATGCTAGTACCTCGTATGAAACGCGATTTTATGCACATCCTTAACCTTCAACTGATAATATCCCGATCTTAGATCAATCTTAGAGAACATTGCTGCCCCTCAGAACTGATCAAACAGATCATCAATCCTCGACAAAGGATACTTATTCTTCACCATTAGCTTGTTCAACTATCGGTAATCAATGTACATACACATCGTACCATCCTTCTTTTTCACAAAAAGAACTGGAGCACCCCAATGACAAACACTCGGTCGAATAAACCCATGATCTAACAACTCCTGAAGTTGTGACTTCAACTCCTTCAATTCTTTCGGTGCCATCCTATAAGGAGCAATAGACACCAGCGCCGTACCCGCGTACGTCTCGATACCAAACTCTACCTCCTTATTTGGCGGTAAACCCGATAACTCTTCAAGGAAAACCTTTGAAAAATTACAAACAGCCCGAATATCTTGCACCCAAGCACTTTTAGCCTTAGGATTCATCACAATTGCCAAATAAGCTTGGCAACCTCCTTGCATCATCTTTTTGCCCGAGTAGCCAAGACAACATTGGACAAGAACTTCACATTCTCGCCAACCACCACAACTTTATAATCATCGGCTAACCTCAAGGAAATCCTTTTGGATTCACAATCCACAATCGCCTTGTGCTCGCTCAACCAATCTATACCCAAGATGACATCAAAGCCATGGAATGGTAACTGCATTAGATCCGCGGCAAACTCATGACCTTGCACAACCAAAGGACACCTTCTATACAACTTTCTAGTAGTAACCGTCTCACCAAAAGAACTAGTTACTAACATGCCAACATCAAGGATCTCAACAGGAACATTCAACAAAGATGCATGTTTGCTCAAGTTGTATGAAAGAGCAGACCCCAAATCAATCAAAGATAACAATGACAAGGATTGCAAAGTGAAGGTAGTTGCGGTCACATCCGTGTCATTGTGACCCTAGGGATGGGCATAGATCCGAGCTGGTCCACCACTCTCTGGTTGCACTGCAGCAGCATGAACTACAACTCTCTAACCGTCCTCAGGCCTCTGGAAATTACCGCTGCCACGACCTCGGGCCCTAGCAAGTGCAGCAACATGAGCTGGTGCATCCCGCACATCACGAGGACAATCACGCTTCACGTGATCAGAAGATCCATAAATCCAACAGATCAAGGTATTTCCCCAGCACGCACCTGTGTGACGTCTACTATAGCGCTCACACTCAGCTACAAAATGAACTCTTGGGTTACCCTGACCGGCACCACCACCATGCATGTGATTCAGTTTATGCCTCTTGTCTTTGAACCTCTTATTTTACCTCCTAAAATAGCTAGAATCGGCCACTCCCTTACCCAAGCTCGCACTCGCAGCCTGGACTTATATACCCAAGGACTGCTCAATATCCTTAGCACGATTGACCAACACACCAAAATCTGTGTAATCTGCAGCCAGGAGATAAGTCTTAATGTCTTTCACAAAACCATATCAAAATCTATCACATCTCTGTTGATCATCAGGGACTAACTCTGGGTATACTGACTTATGCGGACAAACATCACCTCATATTTGGCAACAGACATGCCTCTCTGAGACAACAACATAAACTCACGCCTTTTCATATCCAAATAGTGAGTGCCAAGATACTTCCTCTTGAAAGCTCTCTGAAAGAACTCCTAAGTCACATCTGCCTCAGGAACGCCAATAATTTTGGTCACCCACCAATGATATGCATCACCCTATAACAAACATAGTGCAACCCAACTTGCGCTCCTCATTACAAACCATATGGCTCAGAATGCAGATTATCTTCTCCAGCCAACCCTCGGTTGCCTCAGAACTCAAACCCTAAAATTCCTCACCTCTCAAACTTCGAAGACACTCTAAGGGTAAACCTTGATTAGCCACCATAGCAGGTGTCAGTGCTTACACTTAACCTTGATTAGCCACCATAGCAAGTGTCAGTGCTTGCACTTGCACCCCAACCACCGCTGCTTGAAACCTGGCACAGGAGGAGCCTGGGGTACACCTTCCCCCCAACATTGACAGGAGAAACCAACGGAGGGGGATGAGGTAAAACATTAGGGGGATTCCCTTCCTCAACATTATTCTGCTCAACTCCCACATTATTAGTCATCGAACGCGTCTCACTTCGAACCATGCTAACAAAAGCATCAAAACACATTGAAGTCAGGCTAACATTAGGCAAGGATCCAAGACAACCATATAAAACATTTTAAAACCTAAAAATTGGCAATGTGTTCCCAATTCATACCCCAACATGATATTAAACAATCACTGAGCACATAGACAACCACCGTACATTTCAAACAATCATCAGATAATCAAACAACAACATTCCATCTTTTCGAAACCTGGCTCTAATACCAACAAATGTAACCCCCTCGTCCTGGCCTAGATACCCGACTGAACTAAGAGGACTACATTAGGTTTTCTGAAGCAAACCAGAAAGGCTTCCAATTATAGTCGATACATTTTAGGGACTAGATAAATCCTAAGTGTACATACTTGCAGCGGTTGAATTTCCAAAGAAAACAGATCATGGAAAGGCCTCCAATTATAGTCGATACATTTTAGGGACTAGAATGCAAATCTGATAAATTACTGACCATTAATAGAATTAAGCTACCAATCCTCAATTAGTCAGGTTTCATGCCAACATGTCAAATTTCAGATCAAAACAATCATTCTAGTTCATCCTATTACACTCACAAAACTTAGGGACCAAAATGAATGAAACAGAAACCTTCAAAGATTCCAAAATAACAGATTTAACTAACACTGTATCGTTACGCCTAGAGGTGTTTCGGTACACCTTAACATTTTCCAAAAGCTCAAATTCCAGTAACAAAATATCGTTCCGACATGCTTATGCATATCGAAACACCCTTCATGAAAACCTTGTACCGCATCAAAACACCTTCTCGAGTACCAAAACGCAGGCCAAAATAGCCTAAGCCCGTACTAAAATAGTTGCCCACAAACCGGCACGCTAAGCCTGGAATGGCTTACCCGTACCGAAATAATGACACCCGTATCGGTACGCCTAGACCTGTAATGTCCCAATTTGTTGTCAAATCACATTTTCATTATTTCCAAAACACTCGAACATGCTTCAAACACTTATACAACATTACTAGGATACATTACCAACCAAATCATCATAGATTCAACAACCATTCATGGCATTTATACTATTCAAGACATTCTCTAGGCATGCATCCTAATATCATTTCACCTAGTAACCAACTAGATGGCAACCAATCAAAACCAACTAGATGCATACTTTAGCACTTGGCTAGCAACAACATAGGCAAGATTCACCCAAGCTCAATCAACATCAAACAAACCATAAAATCCAGAACTACTCATGCTTAATACACATGGAATAACATAAATACAAATCCCCAAAGTATGGCCAACACATTGCCTTATTAACCGAAAACATAAACCGAGTTCACACTCAAAGTAGTCTTTGTCTTACGATCACTTATCCTCTGCATCATTAGGAAAAAGAGAGCGTAAGCACACATGCTTAGTGATGATGCTCTTTAAAACAATGATGCATTATAACCCTTGAAAACTAAACACTTGTTTTCAAACCATGCTTACGACCTAAGCAAGTTCCACATGCTTAAATTCCCAAAGCATTATACACAAAACCATGCTTAAGTTCCAAAGCATTATATATAAAACCATGCTTAAATTCAAAAGCATTATATACAAAACCATGCTTAAATTCCAAAGCATTATATACAAACCATGCTTAATTTCCAAAGCATTAAAAAATAAGTTCAACACTTGAATTCTTATATATTGGAATTTATAGTGACCCCTGATAGACGACCTCTATCCTTGATTAGCCATCCACTAATCTTTAGGTAACTGGCCATTAACCTTACATTTTGGATACACGAATCTCCCGTGATAGTCGACTACTACCATGAACCATACCATGTCGACCGCATGATATAACACCCTTGCCAACCGTAAGATCAACATCAACAAGGGGAACCGACCGCTCAACCCAAGTGACAACATTATAATCCGAGTAGCCGACTGCTTATCTCAAGGACTTTTAACCACGACGATTTTTAACATATTATAGTGCACTTTATCCAATAGCATGCCAACTATATCCAAATGTTATCTCATCATGTCACATAGCCAATATATCATTTACAAAACCATTTACTTATTGTTTTACAATGCATTATACAAAACCACCACATATGCAATCACATTGCCAAAGTAATAACACCATTCCCGACCGAAATGAAAACCAATGCTCACTAACATTTCTTATACTTTTAAACACATGTATATGTATTTAAAATCATGCATTTCCAGTAAGTAAATCAAATCATGCATTTCCAGTAAGTAAATCTTTGTCTTAGAATCACTTTAGCCTTGCCTTTGCAGCCTCAAAACTTCATTGCTCTGCATCTTTAGGAAAAAGATAGCGTAAGCACACATGCATAGTGAGGATGCTCTTTAAAACAATGATGCATTATAACCCTTGAAAACTAAACACTTGTTTTCAAACCATGGTTACGACCTAAGCAAGTTCCAATGATTCCAATTCAAAACCTGCATATCGACCATATGCAAAACCTTATAATCCACATGCTTAAATTCCCAAAGCATTATATACAAAACCATGCTTAAGTTCCAAAGCATTATATACAAAACCATGCTTAAATTCCACAACATTATATACAAACCATGCTTAAATTCCAAAGCATTATATACAAACCATGCTTAAATTCCAAAGCATTACAAAATATGTTTAACCCGTGAATTCTCATATTATTGGCATTTATAGTGACCCCGGATAGACGACCTCTATCCTTGATTAACCATCCGCTAATCTTTAGGTAACCGAACGTTAACCTTACATTTTGGATACACAGATTGTAACACCCCTTTCCTATATCCATCACTGAATACGAGTCAGAGATATCACAAAACATTTGTAAAACCAGCATTTGTAATTCGGTAAAATTTTGTTTCTAAAAAATATGACAACATTTTTAGTTTTTATTTACAATTCTAGTTAATCGCGTAAAGTTTAATATTTTCATCTTCAAATCGAGTTTAATTACAGGTAGCAACTTATCAATTTAATTTGACTTTTTATAATTAGTGAAACTGCCTAAAAACTGCCTGATTTAAAATTCATTAAGAGCAGGCATATCATTTTAATATATATGCCAACGAGTAAATATCAAATAGTGTCAAAAGATATCTTACTGATACTGATGTACCTGTTATTGATTGATGATGTCCGTTTATGCTCCTTACTCCAACCATTTCTTCTTTCCTACATGTGAAACAATCACACGCTAAGTAATTACTTAGTGAGGCAATAATTCATAGTCAAATGCAATTTGACATAAATATCAATGTAAATAAATAATAATGCATAAGATCATTGTACCATGTCATGCTCATTAACATAAATAAATATGTAACAGTATATATGAATATCAAAGTGACAAGATTAGATCTTACCAATTACCGTTGCCATTTCCATCCGTAAGAATTCAATGCTTACCAATACCTTTTTCATTTCTATCTACAAGCTTTCAAGCTTATCATTTTGTTTCTTTGATTCATTTCAATTTACTTAGCCCAAGGTATCAAATTAAGAGATTCTATGTACACGAGTTATCCCCCTATACTTACTTGAGTATAGTGTATTATTGCACTCTACCGGGAGTGCTTAGCACCGAAGTGCTTCGGTATACTTACTGGAGTATACCATTAATGAAATTTGCACTTTACCTGAAGTGCTTAGAATAAATTTGCACTTTACCTGAAGTGCTTAGAATATTTATACTGCTGTTTATGACTCTATGGATATCCAACTATACCTTCGAATCTCTATATCATACATTGGGCTTTAAATCATCAATCTATTTCATCAATGGCAACATATATCAATATATATATATATCAACATTGGGCAGTTCATACCCGAAATAACTTTTCAATTTCATCAATGTAAGTAATCAAATGATCAATGCATTTTACTTCTCAAATCTTGACATATTCATATTATACCAATCATATATTCAATGACATAAATATCAATGTATTATGATATGCATGCAAGTGCACTCACCTGGGCCATTTATTTGTATGCCTCACTAGTCCTCTTTGATATTTTCTTTCATTGTACCTCGAACCTCCCTTGATTCGAACTTGAACTTCATAAATCAAATAAGTGAAATACTTGTTAGATCTCAATCTAACAATATCTTAGACATATTGTCCAATATAATCATTTGATTACAAAATTTCCAAACATTTTCCTTTCTTCCTTGTATTGTTCAAAAACTCATTATGGTCCTTAGTGACCAATTTGAACTTCCACTAAACCCTTTCAAGCTTACAAATTAACCTTACATACAAAATGTATCAATTCTCATTTTCTAGCATCTTGCACTACCTTCAAAGAAACTAGCTTCAATAAGTTTTTCAACCATATAAATTAATAGCCCAAATTCAACTTGTATGATTTATGACAAATTTTCAAAGTCAATTTCCAGTGTTGATTTCGGAACAGACTGCCATACTATTTTCTGACCTTTCACCACTTAAAAATTCATATCTTTTTACTCAGAACTCGAAATCAGTTTCTGTTTGTTGGACACGAAACTAGACGAACAATTATTTACATCAGTATAAAATTCACCTTCTAACCATTTTTTTAGAATTTATGGTGAATTTTCAAACTTACTGCCAAATCCAATTTCCTACACTGCTTCTATAAATAACTTCAAACTTTATATTAACTTCTCCTTACTTCTCTACTTTTCAATTTAGTCCAATTACTTGCTTTAAACCACCATCTTCTGACCTTCTTCATCAAATAATTATTCACAATAATTCTCCTTAATTTTCCTTCTTTATCGAAATAGTCACTAAAATGCAAATATAAGGATTCAAGCTTCTTAACTTTGCAAACTAGTCCTCAATTCAACATTACTACCTTAATTCCATCATTACAACTAAAAATCAGATTTAGCCCCCATACAAACTTCAATTTCAATTTGGTCACTTAACTTTGACAATTTATCAAAATGGTCACTAATTCAATTCAACATCAATTTAGCATTCTAACTTCATTTTCTTGTCTCTAACATCTTTAATAACATAAATACACTCCAAATTCTAAAAATTCAGATTTGGTCCTTCAACTTTTCAATTCGCCAAAATGGTCCCTACACAATTTAACTTAGGGTTTTACTTCCAAACAACAATTCAAGCTTACTAGATCATTATTTCAACATCACAAACCCTAAATTAAACTTGAATCCATAAACCCTAATCATCTTCATAATAATCAAAACATGTAAAACTTAAATCCCAACTCAATATCATGATTTTAACATCATACTAGCTTGATTTCAACTTGAATTCAATCATGGAATCATAAAATCTCAAAAGCCCCAATTTATCCATAAACCCTAATTTCTTTCTCATGTAAATTATCATCAATCAAGTATGGATTCCATGAATCATTGATATCAAAAGATAGAGCTTGAAGAGTAGAACAACTTTGTAGTTGAAGACATTACCTGAAAACTGAGTTTCGGGGCTTGAAACGAGCTTGGAGAAATTTTTCTCTTTCTTTCCCTAGCCCTCACGTTTTACACATATATCTATTAAAAGAATATTAAATTCATTTAATAGTGAAATTATAATTTTGCCCTTATTATCCAATGATTGAGATTGATTTTATCATCAATCAAGGGCCAAGATTTAATCTTTGATTTCCTCTTTCCAAAATTGTCCCTTGTAACTTTCAAATATTTCAAAATTGCCATTGTGGCCAAATGACCAATTTGCCCTCCAACTAGTCTTTATTTACTAGTTTGTTCCAAAATTGCCATTCCATTACTATCTAACTAAATCTAGTTAGAATTCAACCAACCACAATAAAATATTCTTAAAATACCATTTTATGACTTTTCCATAACTTTTGGATCAGTCTCTCGATTTTTCCATTCGATCCGATATAACGATAATTAATCTATTTACTCAGGATTAAATTGTAGGATTCATCTTGAATCGAAATAAAAATATTCTCAGCACTTGTAATAGACTTTTATAACCTTCCTCTATCTTATGATGAAATCTCATAATTATTCGATTCAATTCGGATATCTGAATTCCATTTAAACTTTGACTGTAAATTCCCAATAATAGAAACATCGGATCAAACCAGAATCTTCAGATTCGATCCACACCCTTAGGTGATCTATTTATTTATGAAATAAAAGCCCTTAACTTTTTGGGAATTACAACTTTAGTCCCCAAACTTTTCCAAATTTTTATATCAGAGCCATAAAATTTTCAAAATTTACATTTTGTTCACTACCTTTTTAAACCTCAATTCACATTCCAATTTTCCTTGGAATTCAACCAAACTTTAAGAATACCTTATTCAATTTACTATCTATCACATGATACCTTTAAACCTTAGAAATTTCCCAAAACCCATAATTAAAGAAATCCTAACTTTTGCTTTTTTGTCATTTTAGTCACTAGGTTAGCTTTTAAGCTATTATCTTAGTACTAAATGACCCTTAATAAACTTAGTAAATTTTGGGGTATTATAGTTCTCTCCCTTTTAAGAAAATTCGTCCTCGAATTTTCAATACGTTCTTGGTTCCGAAAGGTGAGGAAACTGTTTTCTCATATCTTCTCCTAATCTTTTTCAAGTCGTTTACTTGACTTAATGATTTTGTTAAAGAACTTGAACAAGCGAGATTATCTTGTTTCTTAGTTCTTTGACTCCATATGCTAGGATCTTTACCGATTCTTCCTCTTACATTAAATCCGTCTGAATCTCTATTTTCATCGGGATAATGACACGCGAGAGATCTAATCAATACTTCTTGAGCATTGATACATTATGAATCTTGTTATTTTCCAAAGATAAAACTAGCTTATAAGCTACTGGAGGAACTCTTTTCCCAATTTCTTATGGTTCAATAATTCTTGGACTTAACTTTCTTTTTGTCTAAACCACAACACCTTCTTTCAAGGTGAAACTTTTATGGAATACTTTATCCTTAACTTTGATAGTTTACATTATTTAAGATATATATTCTTCCTTGATAATACAAATATCTATTAAACTTAACTTCAAAGTCTTCAGTTCCACCCTTTTCCACTTGTTTGAACCTTGACAACATTTCTCATCCTTTCTCTAAAGATATTTTATTAGATCCAATAAAGTAGACTTTTTTTTAACTCGGCAATCAAACACCATCTTCTTTTAATGTCAGTCTCGTATCCATAGTTCTTAAGGTAGCAAATGTCTTTTGACTAAGGGCGTCAGCTACCATATTAGCTTTTCTGGATGATAATCAACGATAATCAATGATCACATCATAATCCTTAAGAAGCTCGATCCATCTTCTTTGCCTCAGGTTCAACTCCTTTTTAGTTTGCAAATCTTTAAACTTTTATAATCTACATAAATATAGCGTCGTTCACTATATAAATAATGATGCCATATCTATAGAATAAATATAACCATTGCCAGATCCAAATAGTTAGTAGGATAAAATCCTTTCATGTGTCTTAAGTTGTCTAGAAATATAGGCCACTATTTTTCCTTCTTACATAATTACACATCCCAAACTGTTTTGAGAAGCATCGTTATAAACCACATTATTTTTGCCCAATTTTGGTTGTCTTGTACAGGGGCTACTATTAAGATCTCCTTTAATTTTTGAAAGTTTTCTTGGCATTTATTTGTCCAACTGAATGTCATTTCTTTCCTCAATAGCTTGATCAGTGATGAGGCAATCATCGAGAAAATTTTTACAACTTTCGAGATAACCAGCAAATCCTAAGAAATTTCGAACCTCAGAAACTTTCTTCAGAGGTTTCCATTAAACTATAGTTTGTGCTTTCTTGGGATCTACTCTTATCCCCTCTACTGAAATCAAATAACCAATAAAACAACTTTCGACAACCAAAATTCACACTTTAACTGCTTAGTATATGGCTTCCTTTCTCAGAAGATCTGAAGAACAATTCGAAGATGGACATTTTGTTCTTCCTTTGCCTTTGAATAGACCAAAATATCCTCAATGGACACTACCAAAAATTGGTCCAAGTAAGGTTGAAATACTAGATTTATCGGGTCGAGTAATGTTGCAAAAGCATTTGTCAAACCAGTTGGCACTATCACGAACTCATTTATCCATATCGAGTTCTAAAAACTATCTTTAGAACATCTTCTTCCTTGGTCTTTAACTAACGATACTCCGATCGGAGATTGGTTTCGAAAAACATAGATGCGCCTTTTAACTGATCAGTAAGATCACCAGTCCTCGAAAGAGGATATTTATTCTTCACTGTCACCTTATTTAGTTGATGGAAATCTATACTTAATCACATAGATCAATCTTTCTTTTTCACAAATACACTGGTGCGCCCCAAGGTAACACACTTGGCTTTATAAAACCTCGACCTAACATTTCTTTCAACTATACCTTTAACTCTCAAAGTTTGGTCGAAGTCATTTTATACGGGGCCATTTATTTAGGCGCAATGCCTGGTAACATCTTTATTTTGAATTTCACCTCTTAATCTAGAGGTAATTCTGGGTAACCCATCTCGGAATACATTTGGTATTTTCGGACAGTCGAGTTATTTTCCAATTTAACTTCAACAGCCCGTGTATCCACTACATTTACTAAGGAAACTGGCAACCTTATAGAAACAATTTTCTTAATAAAATTGAAATTACATTGGAGAAGGGATTTACCCTTTCGCCAACTACTACTATTTTTGTACCTTCCGTGTTTTTCAATACTAATCACTTTATGTGACAGTTCACCATGACATGATAGAAAGTTAACCAATTTATGCCCAAAAATCACCCTGAACTCCTCAAAATATAATTTCATTAAGTTTATAGGGAACTTCATTCTTTATATTTTATCGAGCAAATCCCACATGTTCAACTTACCCTTACATTACAACCCAACAAATTTGTGAACGCTATATTACTTAAAATGAGTTCTAAGTGGATATCTCGTTCACCATTCAACTTCATACTTATATACGAATGTGTAAAGCTAGGACCCATCAACATCAATACAGGTTTATCCAAAAAGATGAGATGTACCTTCTATGATTTTCGGATCATCCCAATTTTATCAGTCCAGATTTTATAAACTTGGATTGATATGTGCAATCCTGGCTATGAAGCAAACTCAGATGGTTTTCAAATCTAGCTTAACTCTCAGAGCAACAAGACAGCTCCATCGAATTCCTTTGCATCCAAGCAGTGAAATCCGTCCAGTGTAATCCTTAGGTTATTCAGTTATAAATCAACAATCATTGGACCATCATCTGCTTCTCCTTTCAATTTAGATGTTCCTAAACTTTTTAGTTCCTTAATCCGGCACAAGCACTCCTTGTTGTACCAGTGCCCTTTTCTTGTTTTGAGTTATTCGAAGGGTCATCATTAACCTTATTATTACTACTCTTGATTCCTTCCAAAGCATCCAATTTACTAGTTTATCACACTTTCTTGACTCAATTATTTCTTATAATTCCTCCCCAATTTACATTAGTAAGGAGCGACATCAATCGGATCATAAAAACATCATATCAGTAATATTGATATCCTAGTGGCATGTATACTCTTTTTAACATAAAGTCACTTCCATTTAGGCCGAGAACCGGCTAAACCTGTAGCTCTGATACCAATAAATGTAGCACCCCTTTCCCGTATCCATCACTAAATATGAGTCAGAGATATCACAAAATATTTGTAAAACCCTCTACATTTGTAATTCGGTAAAATTTTGTTTCTAAAAAAATATTACAATATATTTAGTTTTTATTTACAATTCTAGTTAATCGCGTAAAGTTTAAACATAATATTTTCATCTTCAAATCGAGTTTAATTTCAGGTAGAAAATTATCAATTTAATTTGACTTTTTATAATTAGTGAAAATGCCTAAAAACTGTCTGATTTAAAATTCATCCAGATACCAAATAAAATAAAAATTCTATCAGAGCAAGCAATATCATTTTAATATACATGCCAACTAGTAAATATCAAACAGTGTCAAAAGATATCTTACTGATACTGATGTACTTGTTATTTATTGATGATGTCCGTTTATCCTCCTTACTCCAACATTTCTTCTTTCCTACGTGTGAAACAGTCACACGCTAAGTAATTACTTAGTGAGGCAATAATTCATAGTCAAATGCAATTTGATATAAATATCAATGTAAATAAATGATAATGCATATGATGATTGTACCATGTCATTCTCATTAACATAAATAAATATGTAATAGCGTATATGAATATCAAAGTGATAAGATTAGATCTTACCAATTACCGTTGCCATTTCCATCCGTAAGCTTTCAATGCTTACCAATACCTTTTTCATTTCTATTTGCAAGCTTTCAAGCTTATCATTCTTTGATTCATTTCAATTTACTTAGCCCAAGGTATCAATTTAAGAGATTCTATGTACACGAGTCATCCCCCTATACTTACTTGAGTATAGTGTATTATTGCACTCTACCGGGAGTGCTTAGCACCGAAGTGCTTCGGTATACTTATCGGAGTATACCATTAATGAAATTTACACTTTACCTGAAGTGCTTAGAATATTTATACAGTTGTTTATGACCATATGGATATCCAACTATACCATCGAATCTCTATATCATACATTGGGATTTATATCATCAATCTATTTCATCAATGGCAACATATATCAATATATATATATATCAACATTGGTTAGTTCTTACCCGAAATAACATTTCAATTTCATCAACGTAAGTAATCAAATGATCAATGCATTTTATTTCTCAAATCTTGACATATTCATATTATATCAATCATATATTAAATGACATAAATATCAATGTATTATGATATGCATGCAATTGCACTCACCTGGGCCATTTATTTGTATGTCTCACTAGTCCTCTTTGATCTTTTCTTTCATTGTACCTCGAACCTCCTTTGATTCGAACTTGAACTTCACAAATCAAATAAGTGAAGTATTTGTTAGATCTCAATCTAACAATATCTTAGACATATTGTCCAATATAATCATTTGATTACAAAATTTCCAAACATTTTCCTTTCTTCCTTGTATTGTTAAAAACACATTATGCTCCTTAGTGACCAATTTGAACTTCCATTAAACCCTTTAAAGGTTACAAATTAACCGTAGATACAAAATGTATCAATTCTCATTTTCTAGCATCTTGCACTACCTTCAAAGAAATATTTCTATAAAATAATCTACAACTTGGAATTTGATTTCATTTGTTAAAAGAAACTAGATTCAATAAGATTTTCAATCATATAAATTAATAGCCCAAAATCAACTTGTATGATTTCAAATTTTCAAAGTCAATTTCAGTGTTGATTTCGGAACAGACTGCCATACTGTTTTCTGACCTTTCACCACTTAAAAATTCATATCTTTTTACTCGGAACTCAAAATCAGTTTCTGTTTGTTGGACACAAAACTAGACGAACAAATATTTACATCGGTATAAAATTAATCTTCTAACCATTTTTTTAGAATTTATGGTGAATTTTCAAACTTACTGCCAAATCCAGTTTTCTACACTACTTCCATAAATAACTTCAAACTTTATACTAACTTCACCTTACTTCTCTACTTTTCAATTTAGTCCAATTACTTACTTTAAACCACCATATTATGACCTTCTTCATCAAATAATTATTCACAATAATTTTCCTTCTTTACCGAAATAGTCACTAAAATGCAAAGATAAGAATTCCAGCTTCTTAACTTTGCAAATTAGTCCTCAATTCAACATTACTACCTTAATTCCATCATAACAACTAAAAATCAGATTTAGCCCCCATACAAACTTCAATTTTGATTTGGTCACTTAACTTTGACAATTTATCAAAATGGTCACTAATTCAATTAAAAATCAATTTAGCATTCTAACTTCATTTTCTTGTCTCTAACATCATTAATAACATAAATACACTCCAAATTCTAGAAATTCAGATTTGGTCCTTCAACTTTTCAATTTGCTGAAATGGTCCCTACCCAATTTAACTTAGGGTTTTGCTTCCAAACAACAATTCAAGCTTACTAGATCATTATTTCAACATCACAAACCCTAAATTAAACTTGAAACCATAAACCCTAATCATCTTCATAATAATCAAAACATGTAAAACTTAAATGCCAACTCAATATCATGATTTTAACATCATATACTAGCTTGATTTCAACTTGAATTCAATCATGGAATCATAAAATCTCAAAAGCCCCAATTTGATCCATAAACCCTAATTTCTTTTCTTGTAAATTATCATCAATCAAGTATGGATTCCATGAATCATTGATATCAAAAGATAGAGCTTGAAGAGTAGAACAACTTTGTAGTTGAAGACATTACCTGAAAACTGAGTTTCGGGCTTGAAACGAGCTTGGAAAAAATTTCTCTTTCTTTCCCTCTTTCACGTTTTCCTGGAAAAGATGAATTTTGTTCATCTTTTCGCCATTTTTACACATATATCTATTAAAAGAATATTAAATTCATTTAATAGTGAAATTATAATTTTGCCCTTTTTATCCAATGATTGAGATTGATTTTATCATCAATCAAGGGCCAAGATTTAATCTTCCATTTCCTCTTTCCAAAATTGTCCCTTGTAACTTTCAAATATTTCAAAATTGCCATTGTGGCCAAATGACCAATTTGCCCTCCAAATAGTCTTTATTTACTAGTTTGTTCCAAAATTGCAATTCCATTACTATCTAACTAAATCTAGTTAGAATTCAACCAACCATAATAAAATATTCTTAAAATAGCATTTTATGACTTTTCCATAACTTTTGGATCAGTCTCTCGATTTTTCCATTCGATCCGATATAACGATAATTAATCTATTTACTCAGGATTAAATTGTAGGATTCATCTTGAATCGAAATAAAAATATTCTCAGCACTTGTAATAGACTTTTATAACCTTCCTCTATCTTATGATGAAATCTCATAATTATTCGATTCAATTCGGATATCTGAATTCCATTTAAACTTTGACTGTAAATTCCCAATAATAGAAACATCGGATCAAACCAGAATCTTCAGATTCGATCCACACCCTTAGGTGATCTATTTATTTATGAAATAAAAGCCCTTAACTTTTTGGGAATTACAACTTTAGTCCCCAAACTTTTCCAATTTTTATACTGTAGCCATAAAATTTTCAAAATTTACATTTTGTTCACTACCTTTTTAAACCTCAATTCACATTCCAATTTTCCTTGGAATTCAACCAAACTTTAAGAATACCTTATTCAATTTACTATCTATCACATGATACCTTTAAACCTTAGAAATTTCCCAAAACCCATAATTAAAGAAATCCTAACTTTTGCTTTTTTGTCATTTTAGTCACTAGGTTAGCTTTTAAGCTATTATCTTAGTACTAAATGACCCTTAATAAACTTAGTAAATTTTGGGGTATTATAGTTCTCTCCCTTTTAAGAAAATTCGTCCTCGAATTTTCAATACGTTCTTGGTTCCGAAAGGTGAGGAAACTGTTTTCTCATATCTTCTCCTAATCTTTTTCAAGTCGTTTACTTGACTTAATGATTTTGTTAAAGAACTTGAACAAGCGAGATTATCTTGTTTCTTAGTTCTTTGACTCCATATGCTAGGATCTTTACCGATTCTTCCTCTTACATTAAATCCGTCTGAATCTCTATTTTCATCGGGATAATGACATGCAAGAGATCTAATCAATACTTCTTGAGCATCGATACATTATGAATCTTGTTCTTTTCCAAAGATAAAACTAGCTTATAAGCTACTGGAGCAACTCTTTTCCCAATTTCTTACGGTTCAATAATTCTTGGACTTAACTTTCTTTTTGTCTAAACCACAACACCTTCTTTCAAGGTGAATCTTTTAAGGAATACTTTATCCTTAACTTTGATAGTTTCCATTATTTAAGATATAGATTTTTCCTTGATAATACAAATATATATTAAACTTAACTTCAAAGTCTTCGATTTCACCCTATTTCCACTTGTTTGAACCTTGACAACATTTCTCATCCTTTCTCTAAAGATCTTTTATTAGATCCAATAATGTAGACTTTTTTTAACTCGACAATCAAAGCACCATCTTCTTTTAATGTCAGTCTCGTATCCATAGTTCTTAAGGTAGCAAATGTCTTTTGACTAAGGGCGTCAGCTACCATATTAGCTTTTCCTGGATGATAATCAACGATAATCAATGATCACATCATAATCCTTAAGAAGCTCGATCCATCTTCTTTGCCTCAGGTTCAACTCCTTTTTAGTTTGCAAATCTTTAAACTTTTATAATCTACATAAATATAGCGTCGTTCACTATATAAATAATGATGCCATATCTATAGAATAAATATAACCATTGCCAGATCCAAATAGTTAGTAGGATAAAATCCTTTCATGTGTCTTAAGTTGTCTAGAAATATAGGCCACTATTTTTCCTTCTTACATAATTACACATCCCAAACTGTTTTGAGAAGCATCATTATAAACCACATTATTTTTGCCCAATTTTGGTTGTACTGGTACCGGGGCTACTATTAAGATCTCCTTTAATTTTTGAAAGTTTTCTTGGCATTTATTTGTCCAACTGAATGTCATTTCTTTCCTCAATAGCTTGATCAGTGATGAGGCAATCATCGAGAAAATTTTTACAACTTTCGAGATAACCAGCAAATCCTAAGAAATTTCGAACCTCAGAAACTTTCTTCAGAGGTTTCCATTAAACTATAGTTTGTGCTTTCTTGGGATCTACTCTTATCCCCTCTACTGAAATCAAATAACCAATAAAACAACTTTCGACAACCAAAATTCACACTTTAACTGCTTAGTATATGGCTTCCTTTCTCGGTAAGATCAAGAACAATTCGAAGATGGACATTTTGTTCTTCCTTTGCCTTTGAATAGACCAAAATATCCTCAATGGACACTACCAAAAATTGGTCCAAGTAAGGTTGAAATACTAGATTTATCGGGTCGAGTAATGTTGCAAAAGCATTTGTCAAACCAGTTGGCACTATCACGAACTCATTTATCCATATCGAGTTCTAAAACTATCTTTAGAACATCTTCTTCCTTGGTCTTTAACTAACGATACTCCGATCGGAGATTGGTTTGAAAAACATAGATGCGCCTTTTAAGCGATCAAGTAAGATCACCGGTCCTCGAAAGAGGATATTTATTCTTCACTTTGTCACCTTATTTAGTTGATGGAAATCTATACTTAATCACATAGATCAATCTTTCTTTTTCACAAATACACCAGTGCGCCCCAAGGTAACACACTTGGCTTTATAAAACCTCGACCTAACATTTTTCTTTCAACTATACCTTTAACTCTCAAAGTTTGGTCGAAGTCATTTTATACGGGGCCATTTATTTAGGCGCAATGCCTGGTAACATCTTTATTTTGAATTTCACCTCTTAATCTAGAGGTAATTCGGGGTAACCCATCTCGGAATACATTTGGTATTTTCGGACAGTGAGTTATTTTCCAATTTAACTTCAACAGCCCGTGTATCCACTACATTTACTAAGGAAAGCGGCAACCTTATAGAAACAATTTTCTTAATAAAATTGAAATTACATTGGAGAAGGATTTACCTTTTCGCCAACTACTACTATTTTTGTACCTTCCGTGTTTTTCAATACTAATCACTTTATGTGACAGTTCACCATGACATGATAGAAAGTTAACCAATTTATGCCCAAAAATCACCCTGAACTCCTCAAAATATAATTTCATTAAGTTTATAGGGAACTTCATTCTTTATATTTTATCGAGCAAATCCCACATGTTCAACTTACCCTTACATTACAACCCAACAAATTTGTGAACGCTATATTACTTAAAATGAGTTCTAAGTGGATATCTCGTTCACCATTCAACTTCATACTTATATACGAATGTGTAAAGCTAGGACCCATCAACATCAATACAGGTTTATCCAAAAAGATGAGATGTACCTTCTATGATTTTCGGATCATCCCAATTTTATCTCGTCCAGATTTTATAAACTTGGATTGATATGTGCAATCTGGCTATGAAGCAAACTCGGATGGTTTTCAAATCTAGCTTAACTCTCGAGCAACAAGACAGCTCCATCGAATTCCTTTGCATCCAAGCGGTGAAATCCGTCAGTGTAATCCTTAGGTTATTTGATTTATAAATCAACAATCATTGGACCATCATCCGCTTCTCCTTTCAATTTAGATGTTCCTAAACTTTTTAGTTCCTTAATCCGGCACAAGCACTCCTTGTTGTACCAGTGCCCTTTTCTTGTTTTGAGTTATTCGAAGGGTCATCATTAACCTTATTATTACTACTCTTGATTCCTTCCAAAGCATCCAATTTACTAGTTTATCACACTTTCTTGACTCAATTATTTCTTATAATTCCTCCCCAATTTACATTAGTAAGGAGCGACATCAATCGGATCATAAAAACATCATATCGGTAATATTGATATCCTAGTGGCATGTATACTCTTTTTAACATAAAGTCACTTCCATTTAGGCGAGAACCAAGCTAAACTCGTAGCTCGATACCAATAAATGTAGCACCCCTTTCCCGTATCCATCACTAAATATGAGTCAGAGATATCACAAAATATTTGTAAAACCCTCTACATTTGTAATTCGGTAAAATTTTGTTTCTAAAAAAATATTACAATATATTTAGTTTTTATTTACAATTCTAGTTAATCGCGTAAAGTTTAAACATAATATTTTCATCTTCAAATCGAGTTTAATTTCAGGTAGAAAATTATCAATTTAATTTGACTTTTTATAATTAGTGAAAATGCCTAAAAACTGTCTGATTTAAAATTCATCCAGATACCAAATAAAATAAAAATTCTATCAGAGCAAGCAATATCATTTTAATATACATGCCAACTAGTAAATATCAAACAGTGTCAAAAGATATCTTACTGATACTGATGTACTTGTTATTTATTGATGATGTCCGTTTATCCTCCTTACTCCAACATTTCTTCTTTCCTACGTGTGAAACAGTCACACGCTAAGTAATTACTTAGTGAGGCAATAATTCATAGTCAAATGCAATTTGATATAAATATCAATGTAAATAAATGATAATGCATATGATGATTGTACCATGTCATTCTCATTAACATAAATAAATATGTAATAGCGTATATGAATATCAAAGTGATAAGATTAGATCTTACCAATTACCGTTGCCATTTCCATCCGTAAGCTTTCAATGCTTACCAATACCTTTTTCATTTCTATTTGCAAGCTTTCAAGCTTATCATTCTTTGATTCATTTCAATTTACTTAGCCCAAGGTATCAATTTAAGAGATTCTATGTACACGAGTCATCCCCCTATACTTACTTGAGTATAGTGTATTATTGCACTCTACTGGGAGTGCTTAGCACTGAAGTGCTTGGTATACTTATCGGAGTATACCATTAATGAAATTTACACTTTACGAAGTGCTTAGAATATTTATACTGAGTTGTTTATGACCATATGGATATCCAACTATACCATCGAATCTCTATATCATACATTGGGATTTATATCATCAATCTATTTCATCAATGGCAACATATATCAATATATATATATATCAACATTGGTTAGTTTCTACCCGAAATAACATTTCAATTTCATCAACGTAAGTAATCAAATGATCAATGCATTTTATTTCTCAAATCTTGACATATTCATATTATATCAATCATATATTAAATGACATAAATATCAATGTATTATGATATGCATGCAATTGCACTCACCTGGGCCATTTATTTGTATGTCTCACTAGTCCTCTTTGATCTTTTCTTTCATTGTACCTCGAACCTCCTTTGATTCGAACTTGAACTTCACAAATCAAATAAGTGAAGTATTTGTTAGATCTCAATCTAACAATATCTTAGACATATTGTCCAATATAATCATTTGAACACAAAATTTCCAAACATTTTCCTTTCTTCCTTGTATTGTTAAAAAACACATTATGCTCCTTAGTGACCAATTTGAACTTCCATTAACCCCTTTAAAGGTTACAAATTAACCGTAGATACAAAATGTATCAATTCTCATTTTCTCGCAGCTTGCACTACCTTCAAAGAAATATTTCTATAAAATAATCTACAACTTGGAATTTGATTTCATTTGTTCTGAAAGAAACTAGATTCAATAAGATTTTCAATCATATAAATTAATAGCCCAAAATCAACTTGTATGATTTATGGCGAATTTTCAAAGTCAATTTCCAGTGTTGATTTCGGAACAGACTGCCATACTGTTTTCTGACCTTTCACCACTTAAAAATTCATATCTTTTTACTCGGAACTCAAAATCAGTTTCTGTTTGTTGGACACAAAACTAGACGAACAAATATTTACATCGGTATAAAATTAATCTTCTAACCATTTTTTTAGAATTTATGGTGAATTTTCAAACTTACTGCCAAATCCAGTTTTCTACACTACTTCCATAAATAACTTCAAACTTTATACTAACTTCACCTTACTTCTCTACTTTTCAATTTAGTCCAATTACTTACTTTAAACCACCATATTATGACCTTCTTCATCAAATAATTATTCACAATAATTTTCCTTCTTTCCAAAAATAGTCACTAAAATGCAAAGATAAGAATTCCGACTTCTTAACTTTGCAAATTAGTCCTCAATTCAACATTACTACCTTAATTCCATCATAACAACTAAAAATCAGATTTAGCCCCCATACAAACTTCAATTTTGATTTGGTCACTTAACTTTGACAATTTATCAAAATGGTCACTAATTCAATTAAAAATCAATTTAGCATTCTAACTTCATTTTCTTGTCTCTAACATCATTAATAACATAAATACACTCCAAATTCTAGAAATTCAGATTTGGTCCTTCAACTTTTCAATTTGCTGAAATGGTCCCTACCCAATTTAACTTAGGGTTTTGCTTCCAAACAACAATTCAAGCTTACTAGATCATTATTTCAACATCACAAACCCTAAATTAAACTTGAAACCATAAACCCTAATCATCTTCATAATAATCAAAACATGTAAAACTTAAATGCCAACTCAATATCATGATTTTAACATCATATACTAGCTTGGTTTCAACTTGAATTCAATCATGGAATCATAAAATCTCAAAAGCCCCAATTTGATCCATAAACCCTAATTTCTTTCTTCTCATCAATCAAGCATGGATTCCATGAATCATTGATATCAAAAGATAGAGCTTGAAGAGTAGAACAACTTTGTAGTTGAAGAGATTACCAGAAAACCGAGTATCGGGGCTTGAAACGAGCTTGGAAAAAAATTTCTCTTTCTTTCCCTAGCCATCACGTTTTTGGCTGGAAAAGATGAATTTTGTTCATCTTTTCGCCATTATTTTACACATATATCTATTAAATGAATATTAAATTCATTTAATAGTGAAATCACAATTTTGCCCTTTTTTATCCAATGGTTGAGATTGATTTTATCATTAATCAAGGGCCAAGATTTAATCTTCCATTTCCTCTTTCCAAAATTGTCCCTTGTAACTTTCAAATACTTCAAAATTGCCATTGTATCCAAATGACCAATTTGCCCTCCAAATAGTCTTTATTTACTAGTTTGTTCCAAAATTGCAATTCCATTACTATCTAACTAAATCCAGTTAGAATTCAACCAACCATAATAAAATATTCTTAAAATAGCATTTTATGACTTTTCCATAGCTTTTGGATCAGTCTCTTGATTTTTCCATTCGATCCGATATACCGATAATTAATCTCTTTACTCAGGATTAAATTATAGGATTCATCTTGAATCGAACTAAAAATATTCTCAACACTTGTAATAGACTTTTATAACCTTCCTCTATCTTATGATGTAATCTCATAATTATTCGATTCAATTCGGATATCTGAATTCCATTTAAACTTTGACTATAAATTCCCAATAATAGAAACATCAGATCAAACCAGAATCTTCACATTCTATCTACACCCTTAGATGATCTATTTATTTATGAAATAAAAACCCTTAACTTTTGGGGAATTACAGCTTTAGTCCCCAAACTTTTCCAAAGTTTATACTTTAGCCATAAAATTTTCAAAATTTACATTTTGGTCACTACCTTTTTAAACTTCAATTCTCATTCCAATTTTCCTTGGAATTCAACCAAACTTTAAGAATACCTTATTCAATTCACAATCTATCACATGATACCTTTAAACCTTAGAAATTTCCTTTCCAAAACCCATAATTAAAGAAATCCCAACTTTTGCATTTTTGTCATTTTAGTCACTAAGTTAGCTTTTAGGCTATTATGTTAGTACTAAATGACCCTTAATCAACTTAGTAAATTTTGGGGTATTACACGGATCTTCGATGATAGTCGACCACTACCATGACCCATACCATGCTGACCGCAAGATCAACATCAACAAGGGGAACCAACCGCTCAACCCAAGTGACAAAAATATAATCCGAGTAGCCGACCGCTTACCTCAAGGACTCTTAACCACGATTGATTTTTAACATATTATAGTGCACTTCATCCTATGGCATGCCAACTATATCCGAATGTTTTCTCATCATGTCACATAGCGAATATATCATTTACTAAACCATTTACTCATTGTTTTACAATGCATTGTACAAAACCACCACATATGCAATCACAATGCCAAAGCAATAACACTATTCCCGACCGGAATGAAAACCAATGCTCACTAGCATTTCTTATACTTTTAAACCCCCGCATATGTACTTAAAATCATGCATTTCTAGTAAGTAAATCAAACCATGTTTACAACAAAAACATGAATTACACATGCTCATATCTGAACCGATATTAAAGTGAAAAAGAGGGAAAACTTACTTCCGAGCTTAGGTAAGTGTTTCAAACTTATCCTAAACTCCCAACAAACTTTATTAAACCTCTTGAAGGCGTTTAAACCAGTTTGCACTCACCGATACGCTTAACTTTGCTCGCCAACGCGAATCAAGCTTTTGAAAAGCCGCAATCAATGTCAAGATTCGTCACTTTGATTATCCCTTGTTTTAACCACATAAAACGAGAGGGCAAATGGGTCATTATGCATTCAAACCATTTCCTACAAGAAATTACCCGCAACTCTCAAGTTGCCTACTCAAAACTTATCTGAAACATACCGAAATCATCATCAAACACTTCCAAAACTTAACCAGCCTTATTAAAAAGATTCAATCCATCAAACATTATCAATTAACACTTAAAAACAAGATTAATTCATCCAAATACTTCCAGCAACTACACAGCCACTTCAACACCACATAAACACAAATCTAACAACCTTAACAACTAGGGATTCAAGAGTTTCGGGATTCCATTATTAAAATCAACTTAACAACAATATAACACATCCAAAATATGTTTAAAACCAATCTTCAACACTGGAAAATAGATCCAATTTGGATCTTCCACTATTTCATCCATTTTACCCAATTAAATCAATTAATCATTATAGAAACACAAAATCAGGGTATAAATCATAAATCAAGGATCAAATACTTGGAAATATCAATAAAGAACCATCAATAGAGCAGAAGAACGAACCTTACCTCTATTGTGTGATTTCGCCCTCAATTGATTGTTTAAAGCTTGAAAAACGAAAAAATCAATAAGGTTTTGTAAATCAAAGATAAAGAATCAGTTATAAATCAAAAAATTAAGAAAACAAGTCTTTCACCTATGTGATTTGATGAAAATAAGAGTGTTTGGCAGAAAAGAAGTGGAGAGAAAAGTTGAGAGAAAAGTTATGTCAAATTTCTTTAAAAGTGATGACTAACTTTAATATCTAAAAATTCCTTTAAATTATCTTTTAAAACTCATGATAAAATGACTTAATTGTAGAGAGAAATCACCAGCAAAAACTTGGTAAATTAGCTCCTTAAGGATTCTAAGAATTTGATCATTTTCATTTTAGTCACCTTTAAAAATAGTTTTCAAAAATTACATTTTGGTCACTAACAAAATGTCATCCTTCCAAAACCCATTTTCCAAAATTCAACAATATTTTTCATATATTAAAATATTATTTTAGAGTATTTTTCCACAATTTTATCACCTTCAAAAATATTTAATCCAATCAAATCCTAAAATCGACTCGAATCTCTAATACCGGTCCACCAGACCTTTGAACCAACCTTTAAAACTTCTAAGCCCAAAACCAGGGTGTTACACCGTAGTACCCAAGAATTGATCGAACAAATAATTAATTCACATCAAAGGTTACTTATTCTTAATTGTCAACTTATTCAGTTGTCGATAATCAATGCACATCCTCAAAGTGTCATCTTTCCTTTTTCACAAACAACACCAGTGCTCCCCACGACAAAACACTAGGCCGGATGAAAAGCCACGATCTAACAACTCTTGGATTTGCGTCTTCAACTCTTTCAACTCTTTTGGTGCCATCCGATACGGTGCAATCAACACAAGAGTCGTATCAGCATACGTCTCAATACTAAACTCTACCTCTCTATTCGGTGGTAGTCCAGGCAACTCCTCTGGAAACACACCCATAAATCAAAAACATTACGGATACCCTTTGTCTGCAGTTCTTCCACAGTCAGGTTCAGATATAAGCCATATAAGCTTGACACCCCCACTCTAACAACTTTTGCGCCTCTAAGGCCGAAACTACATTGGACAAGAACTTAACATTCTCGCCCGCTACGACCACTTCAAAATCATCACCAAGTTTCAATGAAACTCGCTTGGTCTCAAAATCAACTATAGCCCGATGCTAAGACAACCAATCCATACCCAAAATCACATCAAAGTCATGAAACGACAACTCCATCAAATTAGCCGTAAACACATGGCCTTGAACCACCAAAGGACGTCTTCAATACAACCTTCTCGTGATAACCGTCTCTCCGAAAAAACTCATTACTTGTATACCCACATCTAACATTTCTAATGGTATATCAAGAAAATGCGCATGCTCATGCAAAATATATGAACGTGTAGAACAAAAATCTACTAAAGAAAGTAATGACATAGACTGCAAGGTAAAAGTACCTTCTATCACATCCGTGTCATTCCTCCCTTCACGATGCGCATATATCCTCGTTGGTCCATTACCCTTAGGTCAAACCGCCACTATATGCGCTACAGTCCTCTTTTCATCCTCCCTCTATTAGAAATTACCTTGACTGCGCCCACGGCCTCTTGGTGATGGACCAGCAGGTGCATGAGTATGTACACCTCTAGCTAACATCGGGCAATCATGCCTCATGTGATCCCCGGACCTACAACCCCAACAAGCATTATCCACAACAAGCATAGAAGTCGGGTCAACTCGTCCCATCTGCGAAAAATCACGTCTAACATGATCTCTCGATCCACAACCCAACAGACTTTTGATGATCTCTAACAGACCCTTATAGCAGCTAGTTTCGACCCTAAATTATTTTATAAAATTTATAAATATGTTTTTGAAATAAAAATATTATTCAGGGTAAAAACTAGGTATCCTGCTTAGACCCTTTCTTGATTTTAAAATTATTACGCGATTAGGGTTAAACAATATTTGACTACGTCATAAATCATAATTATTTGTAGTAAACCATATACTAAGTTCATACATTCGTAGTAATAAATAAGCATGTTACAAGCTTAATTTTACAAAACATATGTACTTTCAATCTTACATACATTCGAGTACATGCCCACTAGACATCAAAATATAACGTAAAATGTACATACTGTGAACTACTACTGTAACTTGATCGAACAAAATATTGCTCCTTCTCGCTACTTTACTTTGGAGAACCTACGTGTGAAATAAATACACGCTAAGTACAAACTTAGTGAGGTATAGTTTCATTTAACAAACATAAAGTAAGATAATACTTATCATATGATATCATATTAAATTATCTACCTAAGAAAGGATAGTACTATCAAGGTATTTCATAATCACTAGATATTCATGTGCATGTCATAAGTTCCTAAATTAATCATGATTCCAATATTTTATCACCATAAAGCAAGTCATATACATGGTATAATTCACATAAACAACATGATACATATTCATGATATGTTTCATATACAAAACATGATTCATATACATGGCATATTTCATTTGCATGACATGATTCTCATACGTGACATGATTCATATACGTGATATCATTCATACACATGACATGATTCAATTACATAACATATTTCATATACGTAACATGATTCATTTATCATTGCCCAAAGTACACTATATGAGACTGAGGTACGTGAGTCATCTTGATATGACGCCGTAGTGTCTAAGGTAAACGTGATGATGAGTACGTACTCAGGGACGCTCTTTGCTCCCCATAACATGAAGCACCTCGACAGTGCACTCTGGCATAGTGGGCGTGGATCCCAAGGGTGCATGTGACACAATCATTTTGTCACAATATCATTTTTGATAACATGAACATGAAGGTGCAGCTGCTAAAGATTTATGGCATGCCAAATATTCTGTGGACTCTCATACATAATACTTGGGCATTTCTTTTTATCAATCCATTGTCATAATCAATCATATAAATAATCATTCATATCACATGCTTCATCATATATAAATATATTCATGGCAACATGGATCAACATACATGTATATCATGTAACACTATTCATTGATAAGGTTCACTATTCGCTAGTCTTCCTATTTATAATTTAAACTTATAAGTGCACTCACCTGTTTTAGAGCAACTGCAGCCTCACTAAGCTTACTCGGTTTTCTTACCTTTTTTTTCACTTGGTTCTCCTTCGTTTTCTTTTGAAACTTAAACAAATTTGCTTGAAACTAGTCTTGATTTTCTTCAAAATTGCCTTGAAAGTTTGAACTTCTTCTTCCTCCTTTTTTTCCAGAATTCGAACAGCTTTTTGGGGGGATAAGATGATTTTTTATCATCTTTTTACCTATTTAATCCATGTGTAATATTAAATGAATTTAAAATTCATTTAATTAGTGTAATTATCATTTTGCCCTTTTATTATAATGGCCATGATTCAATCTCATAAAAATAAATGGCTAAGATTTAATCCATGTGCAAATCTTCTTCTAAAATTGCCCTCAAAGTTTCAAAATATTTC
Source organism: Hibiscus mutabilis (assembly GCA_019671005.1). Taxonomy (NCBI): domain Eukaryota; kingdom Viridiplantae; phylum Streptophyta; class Magnoliopsida; order Malvales; family Malvaceae; genus Hibiscus; species Hibiscus mutabilis. The sequence goes on from CM033736.1 coordinate 36,495,555, forward strand.
AAAAATGCCATCCATGGCAAATGTCCAATTTGCCCTCCAACTAGACTATATTTACAACAAGTCTTGAAAATTGTCATTCCATCACAATCTAACTAAATATAGTTAGAATCCAACTAAATGTAATAAAATATTGATAAAATAATATTTTATGAATTTTTCATAATTTCTTGGAACTGTCTTTAAAATTTCAGTTCGATCCGATATATCGATAATTACTAGGAAATTTTATCAGATACATTTCCTCTTAGAAATCTTATCTCCACAATCCATTTCGAATATTATTGACTTGAAATAAATCCTTTTTATCAGTCAAAATATTAAATATGGGACCTTCCCATTAGGTCACCCATCCTTGTACTACTCTAGTTTGAGCACACTTAACAATTTCATTCGATCCAAAAAATTTAATAATATAAGCCTCATATAAAAAAATTTGAGTAACATAGAAACGCCACTATTGGGGGTGAACTATTCATTTACGGGGTTAACTTACATAAGTTTTGGAAATTACACTTTGGTCCCTAAACTTTTCCAAGTTCACATTTTAACCCCTAAACTTTCAAAAATTACAATTTAGTCACTAGTCCAAAATTGAGATATTACAATTCCTCCCCTCATAATAAAATTTGTCCTCGAATTTTCAACGTACATTCCTTTCAAATAATTTTGGATACTGCTTTTTCATTCTCAACGTACATTCCTTTCAAATAATTTTGGATACTGCTTTTTCATTCTTTCTTTGGTTTCCCAAGTAGCTTCCTCAACTTTATGGTTCCTCCAAAGGACTTTAACTAGTGGAATTTTCTTATTTCTTAATTCTTTAACTCCATATGCTAGGATTTTCACTAGTTCTTCTTCATAAGTCAGATCCAGTTGCAGCTCGATTTTCTTAGGAGAAATTACATGTGAAGGATCTGATCGATACCTTCGAAGCATAGACACGTGAAACACACATGAATCTTACTCATATCCGGAGGTAATGCTAGTTGGTAAGCCACTGGTCCAACTTTTTCAAAATCTCGTACGGCCCAATAAATTTGGGTCTAAGTTATCCTTTTCGCCCGAAACGTAGTATTTTCTTCCAGGGAGAAACCTTTAAAAACACTTTTTCTCCAACCTCGTATTCAGTATCCTTTCTTTTCTTATCCGCGTAATCTTTTTGTCGATCTGCTACGGCCTTGAGATTATGCTGAATAACTCTTACTTTATCTTCCATGTCTTGTGTTAAGTTAACTCCTCCAATGTTTGAGTTATTCTGAACATTTCGATCTTACAATTCGAACCAATTAAGAGGAGTTCAGCACTTTCTTCCATATAATGCTTCAAAAGGTGTCATCTTAATACTTGCTTGATAACTATTATTATAAGCAAATTCAGCTAAAGGCAAGTACTTTTCCCATGATCCCGCAAACTCGATCACACAAGCCCGTAACATATCTTCCAAAATCTATATGACCCTTTCAGATTGTCCATTTGTTTGCGGATGAAAAGTTGTACTAAAGTTTAATTAGTACCCAACGCTTCATATAACGCACCCCAAAATCTCAAAGTAAACCTTGGGTCTCTGTATGATACTATTGATACTGGAACACCATGTAGTCGTACTATCTCTCGAACATAAAGTTTTGCATATTTATCCAGGGAATAATTTATTCAAACTGGGATAAAATGAGAAAACTTTGTTAAGCGATCAATAATGATCCAGATTGAATCCTTTTTACTTGGTGTGGTTGGTAATCCAAATATAAAATCCATTGTTACTCTCTCTCCATTTCCATTGAGGAATAGAGATAGGTTGGAGCAATTCAGAAGGTACTTGATGCTCAACTTTTACTTGTTGACATGTTAAGCACTTTGCCGTGAATTTCGAGATTGCTCTTTTCATACCTGGCCACCGGTATTGAGTTTTCAAATCTTGATACATATTGTTACTTCCTGGGTGCATAGTTAATGGACTATAATGGGCCTCTCTTAAAATCTCTTTCTTCAGATTGTCATTATCAGGAATATATACTTTACCTCTGTAATATAGACAACCATTAGGCTTGATCTCGTAATCTTGTGTTTCCCCAGTTTTAGCTTTTCTTCTCCTTTCGAGACATTCTTCATCTGTAGTATGCAAATCCTTGATTTGATCCAATAAAGTTGGCTTCAATTGAAATTCTGCTATCAAGGAACCATCTCATTCCAATGACAACTGTGCATTCATCCTGCGCAGTGCAGAAAATGTCTTCCGGCTAAGAGCATCTGCGACTAATTAGCTTTTCCAGGGTGGTAATCAATAACCACATCATAATCCTTTAAAAATTCAACCCACCTTCGTTGACGCAGATTCAGATCCTTTTGCGTCATCAGATACTTTAAGCTCTTATGATCCGTATAAATGTGACATCTTTCACCATACAAATAATGTCGCCAGATTTTCAAAGCAAAAATCACCGCTGCCATTTCCAAATCATGTGTTGGATAGTTCTTTTCATGAGTTTTGAGCTGCCTTGATGCATAAGCTACCACACGACCTTATTGCATCAGTACGCAACCCAAACCACAATGAGATGCATCACTGTACAAAGTATATTCCTTTCCTGGTTCTGGTTGAATTAGAGCTGGTGCTTCATTCAGGACTTTATTTAATCTTTCGAAACTTTCCTGGCACCTCTATGTCATACAAATGGAATACCCTTTCGTAACAGCTGGGTAAGAGGCATAGCAATGATGGAAAAAATCTATACAAAGCGTCTGTAATATCTGGCTAATCCCAAGAAACTCCGAACTTTAGAGATATTTTTCGGCGGTTCCCATTCAAGAATAGCTTGTATTTTCTTGGGATCCACTCTTATTCCTTCTGATGACACTACATGTCCAAGGAAAGTTACTTCCGAAAACCAGAACTCGCATTTGGAAAACTTAGCAAAAGTTGTTTATCTCTTAAAGTTTGCAACACCACTTGAAGATGGTAATCATGTTCAGCTTCAGTCTTCGAATAGACCAAAATATCATCTATGAAGACCACAACAAACTGATCCAAATAGGGTTGGAATACCCTATTCACCAGGTCCATAAATGCAGCAGGATCATTCGTAAGACCAAACGGCATTACCAGAAACTCGTAGTGTCCATAATGAGTCCTGAATGCTGTCTTTCGTACATCTTCTTCTTTAACATTGAGCTAATAATACCCTGATCGAAGATCTATCTTCGAGAACACCGCTGCACCTCTAAGTTGGTCAAATAAATCTTCAATCCTTGGTAGTGGATACTTGTTCTTAATGGTTACTTTTGTAATATCCCAATTTTTGATTAGTGACCAAAATGTAATTTTGATTAGTGACCAAAATGTAATTTTGAAAGTTTTAGGGTTAAAGTATAAAGTTTGAAAAAGTTTGGGGACTAAAGTGTAAATTTTCTCAATAAGTAATTTTATTCAGTATAAGAGTGAATCGGGTCGAAATAAGTACCTTGATATCGGTTTTAAGAATTAAGATGCAGAAAAAGGTACTGAATTTGGATCGAATAAAATTGTTAAGCGTGCTCAGGCCAGGAAAATATTAGGATGGGTGACCTCTGGGAAGGTCCCATAAAAGTGTTTTTGATCGATATTTTGGACTCAGTAAGAGTAGAAAAAATTTGTATGGATTATCGATAAAGGAATTCTAAGAGAAATTTTATTCTATGAAGATTTTTGATAATTATCGAAATAATAGACTGAATTAGGAAAACTCAATCTAAGTCCTTGTAAAGGGAAGTTTTTATGGGATAATAGTTTATTTCCCGAATATGGAACTAAAGAATTTTCGAGATAAATCCAATAGCTTGAAAAAGGTAAAATCGCAGTATAAGTATTTTATGAATATCAAGAAATCGGATCGAACTGGAATTTCAGAGGCGAATCCAAAAGTCATGGAAAAGTTATAAAATATTATTTTATGAATATTTTATTATTGTTGGTTGGATTCTAAGTAAATTTAGTTAGATTCTGATGGAGTGACTATAAAGCAATAAAGCTCAAAGAAATAAAATTTGGAAATCGTATTGAGTGAAATACGAATATTTGGATCGAATAAATGCCATAAATAAAAATCTAAGAATTTTGGAATGAGGCCGGTTGGAATCGAACCAATTTGGTTCAATTTTAATGGGGTGGCAATTTTTAAGACTTGTTGTAAATAAAGACTAGTTGAAGGGCGAATTAGTCTTTTGACATGGATGGCATTTTTAAAATATTTTTAAACTTTGAGGGCAAATTTGAAAGGTGAATAACACTTGGAATAGATCATGGCCATTGATTTTTGATGAGATTGAATCTTGTTCATTGGATTAAAAAGGCATTTAAGTAATTTCACTATTTAAATGAATTTAAAATTCATTTATATTTACAGGTGGCATAATTGTAGAGATTGAAAGTTAAAGAACCAAAAGATGAAGGTTATTCTTCATCTTCTTCATTATGAAATTATGAGAAAGAAAAGGGAGAAATTTCCAAGTTCGATTCAAGCCTCGAAACTCGATTTCCATGTAATCTTTTCAACTACAAAGTTGTTCTACTCTTCAAGCTCTATCTTTTGATGTCAATAATTCATGGAATGCATGCTTGATTGATGAGAATTTCATGAGAAATAAATTAGGGTTTATGGACTAAATTGGGGGTTTTGATATTTTATGATTTCATGATCAAATTCAAGTTGAAACCAAGTTTGTGTGATGTTAAAATCATGTTATTGAGTTGGGATTTAAACTTTACATGTTTTGATTATTATGAAGATGATTAGGGTTTATGGATTCAAGTTTAATTTAGGGCTTGTGATGTTGGAGTTATGATTTAGTAAGCTTGATTTGTTGTTTGGAAGCAAATCATAAATTAGTTTGATAGGGACCAACTCGGCAATCTTAAAAGTTAGAGGAACAAATCTGAATTTGTATGGAATTGAAGTGTATTTATGTTATTAATGATGTTGAAGATGTGAAACTGATGTTAGAATGTTAAACCGATGTAGAATCAAAGTAGTGACCATTTTGACAAATTGTCAGAATTAAGTGACCATTTCAGCAAGGAGGTTTTTGATAAGGATTAAATATGATTTTTAGTTGAAATAATAGAATTCAAGTAGTAATGTTAATTTGAGGACTAATTTGCAAAGTTAAGAAGTTTGAATCCTCACCTTTGTATTTTAGTGACTAATTCGAAAAGAAGGAAAAATTAGGGGGATCAATATTGAATAATTATTTGATGAAAAAGGGTGATAAGTTGATGGTTTGAATCAATTATTGGGACTAAATTGAAAAGTAGAGGAGTATGGAGAAGCTAGTACGAAAATTGAAGTTATTTATGGAAGCAGTGTAGAAAACTGGATAATGGTAGTAAGTTTGAAAATTCACCATAAATTCTACAAAATATTTAGATGGTGAATTTTATACCGATGTAAATATTTGTTCGTCTAGTTTTACGTCCAACAAACAAAAATTGATTTCGAGGTCCGAGTCAAAAGATATGAATTTTTAAGTGACGAAAGGTCAGAAAATAAAGCACCAGTCTGTTCCGAATTCCAGCTTGTAATTGACTTTGAAAATTTGCCATAAATCGTATAAGTTGAATTTGGGCTATTAATTTATATGGTTGAAAATCTTATTGAATCTAGTTTCTTTTAGAACAAATGGAATCAAATTCCGAGTTGTATATTATTTTATAGAAATATTTCTTTGAAGGTAGTGCAATCTGCCAGAAAATGAGAACTGATGCATTTTGTATCTAAGGTTAATTGGTAAGCTTGAAAGGGGTTAATGGAAGTTCTAAATGGTCATTAAAGACCAAAAATGGGTTTTGGACAGTATAAGGAAGGAAGGAAAAATTTTTGGAAATTTTATATATTCGAATGACTAGATTCGCTAACATGTTTAAAGTATTGTTAAAAGTGAATCTAACAAATGTTTATTTATATTCATGTGATAAATGAAGTTGGATACGAATCAAAGAGGATTCGAGATACTATAAAGGAAAAGATCGTGTAGAATTTAGTGAGGTAAACTATTACATGGCCCAGGTGAGCGCATTTCTATATGTTTGCATTACATTGAAAATGACATTGCATTTCTCTATAATACATGATATGATACATTGCTCGACATGGCAAGATTGAGGGAATACCAGGTACGAATTATTGTTTGCATAAATGATGATGCATTATGCATACATGAAATATGGATAATAACAAGACTAAAATTAAACAAGATACACCCTGGGGATCCAAGCCCATAGTGCAAAATGCACTAACGAGGTGTTTATATAAGGAGCAAAGAGCGTCCTTATATGAGAAGCAAAGAGAGTCCACTCGAGTACGTACTCCACAAGGCACTACGGTGCAGATAGGCTACGGGGTTTCTATGGGCCTCTAGCCAGACACGTTAATAATAATACAAGATGGTTATATGATATATCATGAGCATGCAAATGACTGTATGATGATACATGAATCATATGATAGTGGTGATACATGATATTGATGATACATGAATCACATGATAGTATTGATACATGATATTGATGATACATGATCTATATGATACATGATACAGATGTTACATGATTACATGATACAGATGTTACATGATTTCATGATACATGAAAAAGAAGTTACATGTTACATGACATACATGCATGACAGAGAAGTACATGACATACATGGTATAAATGTTATTGATATATGATAGAATTGTTACATGATACATGATTGAATATATGATATGCAAATGATTGCATAATGAAAGCATGACCATGATAGAATACATGACATATGTACATTGTGATATACTTATCATGTTATAGAGAAAACAAAATGCACTTTTATATATGACATACTGTATCACATTATTTCAAGTTTTTAAAATAAATAACTTTAACTGCCTCACTAAGTTCGTACTTAGCGTGTGTCTTATGTCACACGTAGGTTTTCTGGATATCGTCTATCGAGGAGGAGTAGAAACTTGGAAAAAAATCAAGTTACTACAATAAGTTCAGTAAGTACGTCTTTATCATAATTTGATAGACTAGTGGGCATGTAAGTATTTTATCAATTGCAAGAACTGCTAAATTGGGATTACACTTGACCGAGTGTATCACCATGGGGTACTCTGGTATTATTTGTAGAGAGGAAAGAGGGTTCTCTACAATTATGTATAGATTACCGCTAGTTGAATAAAATAACTATTAAGAACAAGTATCTACTACCAAGGATTGAAGATCTATTTGATCAGCTTAGAGGTGCATCAGTGTTCTCAAAAATAGATCTTCGATCGGGTTATTATCAACTCAAGGTTAAAGAAGAAGATATATCAAAGACAACATTCAGGGCTCGTTATGGACATTACAAATTCTTAGTAATGCCATTTGGACTTACAAATTCCCCTGTTGTATTCATGGATTTGATGAATAGGGTATTCCAATACTACTTAGACCAGTTTGTAGTAGTAGTCTTCATGGACAATATTCTGGTATACTTAAAGATAGAAGCTGAACATGATTACTATTTTTGAGTGGTATTACAAACATTAAGAGATAAGTAGCTTTATGTAAGGTTTTCTGAATATGAATTTTGGTTGTCAAAAGTAATTTTCCTTAGACATGTAGTATCGGCTAAAGGAATAAGAGTTGAATTCCAAGGAAGTACAATCTATTCTTGAATAGGTGGCACCGAAAAATGTCTCTAAAGTTTGGAGTTTCTTGGAAATTAGTTGGATATTATAAATGTTTTGTGTAGAATTTATCTATTATTACTCTGCTACTTATTCAATTATCGTAAAAAGGTATTCCATTGGAATGATAAGAAGTGTCCTACTTACTCTGATCACAAAGGTTTAAAGCAACTAATAATGCAAAAGGAATTTAACCTACGATAACAAAGATAGGTTGAGTTCCTAAGAGACTACAATGTAGATATAGATTATCATTTCGAGAAGATTGATGTAGTAGCTTATGTATCAAGGCAGCTCAAAACTTATAAAAAGAAGAGAAAAGAAAAAAAAGTAAATTGAAACAAGAGAAACACATGAATATGAAATTAAGTCAAATGGTTGCTTATATTATCAAGAAAAAGTTTACTTTCTTGATGATGGTGATTTGAAGAAAGAAGTTTTGACTGAAGTTGTCATATTCCATTGACTATGTACTCTGGAAGTAGAAAATGTATTAAGATCTAACGACTCGGTATTGGTGGCCAAGAATGAAAAAGGACAATTTCAGAATTTATGACAAAGTGCTTTTAAAGGTTTCACCTTGAAAGAAGTTGTTACGTTTTAGTAAAAAAAGAAAGCTTAGTCCCAAAATTATTGGGCCATACGGGATTCTAAAAGGAGTCGAACTAGTGGTTTATCAACTAGCGTTACTTCCATATATGAGTAACGATTAGTGAAAATCTTGGCATATGAAGTCAAAGAGTTAAGGAACAAGGAAATTACACTGGTTAAAGTCCTTTGGAGAAATCATAAAGTGGAAGAAGTCACATGGGAAACTAAAAGAAGAATACAGGAGTAATACCTGAAATTGTTTGAAATGGGTAAACATTGAAAATTCGAGGAAGGATGATTTGTATAGGTCAAAAAGGAAAAAAAAACTTGGTTCCAAAACTGATATGCCTCAAAGAATCGTGAAAAAGTTGGACCAAGAGTATTTTAATGGGTCTTATCTCTAGAAGTAAGCAAAAGTTTGTAGTATATGTACTTATGTTTTGGGGGCATTGACTGAATTATTTACATGTCATCACTCCTGAATAAATTGAGATGCAATTAGATTTGATGCATGAAGAGGGGTTAGTAGAAGTATTGGTTTATGGAATTAAAGAATTAGGGAATAAGAAATTTTATTGATTGAAGTTTCGAGGAAAAAACACAAGGTCGAAGAAGCCAATTGGGAGGCTGAGAAGAAAATATGAAAGTAATATCCGTAAATGTTTGGAATAGGTACACATTGAAAATTCGAGGACAAATTTTCTTAAGGGGGAGGAATTGTAATATCCCAATTTTTGACTAGTGACCAAAATGTAATTTTGAAAGTTTTAAGGTTAAAGTATAAACTTTGGAAAAGTTTGGGGACTAAAGTATAAATTTCCCCAATAAGTAATTTTATTCAGAGTGAATCGGATCGAAATAAGTACCTTGATATCGATTTTAAGAATTAAGATGCAGAAAAATGTACTAAATTTGGATCGAATAAAGTTGTTAAGCGTGCTTAGGCCAGAGAAATATTATGATGGGTGACCTCCGGGAAGGTCCCATAAAAGTGTTTCTAATCGATATTTTGGACTCAGTAAGAGTAGAGAAAATTCGTATGGATTTTCGATAAAGGAATTCTAAGAGAAATTTTATTCTATGAAGATTTTCGATAATTATCGAAATAATAGACTGAGTTAGGAAAACTCAGTTTAAGTCCTTGAAAAACAAAGTTTTTACGGGATAATAGAGTTTATTTCCAAAATATGGAAATATAGAATTTTTGGGATAAATCCAATAGCTTGAAAAAGGTAAAATCGTAGTAGAAGTATTTTATGAATATTGGGAAATCGGATCGAATTGAAATTTCAGAGGCAAATCCAAAAGCTATGGAAAAGTCAGAAAATATTATTTTATGCATATTTTATTATTTTTGGTTGGATTCTAACTAGATTTACTTAGATTCTGATGGAGTGACTGTAAAGCAATAAAGCTCAAAGAAAGAAAATTTGGAAATCGTATTGAGTGAAATACGAATATTTGGATCGAATAAATGTCATAAATAAAAATCTAAGATATTTTGGAATGAGGCTGGTTGGAATGGAACCGATTTGGTTCAATTTTAATGGGGTGGCAATTTTTAAGACTTGTTTTAAATAAAGTCTAGTTGGAGGGCGAATTAGTCTTTTGGCATGGATGGCATTTTTGAAATATTTTGAAACTTTGAGGGCAAATTTGAAAGGTGAATAACACTTGGAATAGATCATGGCCATTGATTTTTGATGAGATTGAATCTTGGCCATTGGATTAAAAGGGCATTTAAGTAATTTCACTATTTAAATGAATTTAAAATTCATTTATATTTACAAGTGGCATAATTGTAGCGATTGAAAGTTAAAGAACCAAAAGATGAAGGCTATTCTTCATCTACTTCATCTCGAAATTATGAGAAAGAAAAGGGAGAAATTTCCAAGTTCGATTCAAGCCCCGAAACTTGATTTTCAAGTAATCTTTTCAACTACAAAGTTGTTCTACTCTTCAAGCTCTATTTTTTTATGTCAATAATTCATGGAATACATGCTTGATTGATGAGAATTTTCATGAGAAAGAAATTAGGGTTTATGGACTAAATTGGGGGTTTTGATATTTTATGATTTCATGATGAAATTCAAGTTGAAACCAAGTTTGTGTGATGTTAAAATCATGTTATTGAGTTGGGATTTAAACTTTACATGCTTTGATTATTCTGAAGATGATTAGGGTTTATGGATTCAAGTTTAATTTAGGCTTTGTGATGTTGGAGTTATGATTTAGTAAGCTTGATTTGTTATTTGGAAGCAAATCCTAAATTAGTTTGATAGGGACCATTTCGACAATCTTAAAAGTTATAGGACCAAATATGAATTTTTATGGAATTTAAGTGTATTTATGTTATTAATGATGTTGAAGATGTGAAACTGATGTTAGAATGTTAAATCGATGTAGAATCAAAGTAGTGACCATTTCAGCTAGGAGGATTTTGATAAGTATTAAATCTGATTTTTAGTTGAAATAATAGAATTCAAGTAGTAATGCTAATTTGAGGACTAATTTGCAAATTTAAGAAGTTTGAATCCTCACCTTTGTATTTTAGTGACTAATTCGAAAAGAAGGAGAAATTAGGGGGATCAATGTTGAATAATTATTTGATGAAAAAGGGTGATAAGTTGATGGTTTGAATCAAGTACTCAGACTAAATTAAAAAGTAGAAAAGTAAGGAGAAGTTAGTACGAAAATTGAAGTTATTTATGGAAGTAGTGTAGAAAACTGGATTATGGCATTAAGTTTGAAAATTCACCATATATTCTAAAAAAATGGTTAGATGGTGAATTTTATACCGATGTAAATATTTGTTCGTCTAGTTTCACTTCCAACAAACGGAAACTGATTTCGAGGTCCGAGTCAAAAGATATGAATTTTTAAGTGACGAAAGGTCAGAAAATAAAGCACCAGTCTGTTCCAAATTCCAGTGTTGTAATTGACTTTGAAAATTCGCTATAAATCGTATAAGTTGAATTTGGGCTATTAATTTATATGGTTGAAAAGCTTATTGAATCTAGTTTCTTTCAGAATAAACGGAATCAAATTCCACATTGTAGATTATTTTATAAAAATACTTCTTTGAAGGTAGTGCAATCTGCCAGAAAATGAGAACTGATGCATTTTGTATCTAAGGTTAATTAGTAAGCTTGAAAGGGGTTAATGGAAGTTCTAAATGGTCATTAAAGACCAAAAATGGGTTTTGGAGAGTATAAGGTAGGAAGGAAAAACTTTTGGAAATTTATTATATTCGAATGACTTGATTCGATAGCATGTTTAAAGTATTGTTAGAAGTGAATCTAACAAATGTTTATTTATATTCATGTGATAAATGAAGTTGGATACGAATCAAAGAGGATTCGAGATACTATAAAGGAAAAGATCGAGTAGAATTTAGTGAGGCAAACTATTACATGGCCTAGGTGAGTGCATTTCTATATGTTTGCATTACATTGAAAATGGCATTGCATTTCTCTATAATACATGATATGATACATTGCTCGACATGGCAAGCTTGAGGGAATACCATGTACGAATTATTGTTTTCATAAATGATGATGCATTATGCATACATGAAATATGGATAATAACAAGACTAAAATGAAACAAGATACACTCTGGGGATCCAAGCCCATAGTGCAAAATGCACTAACGAGGTGTTTATATAAGTAGCAAAGAGAGTCCTTATATGAGCAGCAAAGAGCGTCCTCTCAAGTATGTACTCCACAAGGCACTACAGTGCAAATAGGCTAAGGGGTTTCCATGGGCCTCTAGCCAGACACGTTAATAATAATACAAGATGGTTATATGATAGATCATGAGCATGCAAATGACTGCATGATGATACATGAATCATATGATAGTGGTGATACATGATATTGATTATACATGAATCACATGATAGTGATGATACATGATATTGATGATACATGATAAGATGTTACATGATTTCATGATACATGAAAAAAAAAGTTACATGTTACATGACAGAGAAGTACATGACATACATGATAGAAATGTTATTGATATATGATAGAATTGTTATATGATTCATGATAGAATATATGATATGCAAATGATTGCATAATGAAAGCATGGCCATGATAGAATACATGACATATGTACATTGTGATATACTTGTCATGTTATAGAGAAAACGAAATGCACTTTTATATATGACATACTATATTACATTATTTCATGTTTTTAAAATAAATAAGTTTAACTGCCTCACTAAGTTCGTACTTAGCGTGTGTCTTATGTCACACGTAGGTTTCCTGGAAATTGTCTATCGAGGAGGAGCAGAAACTTGGAAAAAAATCAAGTTACTATAATAAGTTCAATAACGACGTCTTTACCATAATTTGATATACTAGTGGGCATGTAAGTATTTTAAAGATGACCTGTCTATAACATAAGTTTACAACATAATTATATGCTTTTATGGATGGATAAGTTTAGAAATACGAATTGTTAACAATAGCAAAATCTTTGGTATGGTTAAAATGTTGTTTAGCCCTAATCGCGTAAAAATTTTAAAAATCAAGAAAAGGTCTAGGCAGTTTACGTAGTTTTCACCCTGAATTATTTTTATTTTAATAATTCAATTATAAATTTTTTAAACCAATTTAGGGTCAAAACTAGCTGCACATATATGACATAGTTTTAAATTTAAAATAGAGAAAGGGTGAAACTACAAATTAAATTTTGGTATAGAAAAATTTACAAGTCAAGATTTCTTCCAATGAATTCGTAACATCTTTAATGTATATTCGGTCTACAGGTATACGTTAAGGGTGTTACAACTTTATTTAACTACCGGTAGTCTAATCATAATCATAGGGAACCATCCTTCTTCTTTACAAATAGCACTGGAGCTCCCCAGGGTGATACACTCGGTCGAATGTAACCCCGGTCTAGAAATTCTTGTAATTGAGCCTTTAGTTCCCTTAACTCCGTGGGTGCCATTCTATATGGTGCCATCGATACCGGCTCAGTTCCGGGATAAACATCAATCCCAAACTGTATTTCCCTATCTGGAGGCAACCCTAGTAGTTCATCTGGAAATACATCAGAAAATTCCTTTACAGTCAGGATGTCTTCAATCTTCTTAGAAGACTTTTGAGTATCCACCACATAAACCAAACATGCTTCACATCCATTACATAACAGCCTGAGCTATTGTTGCAGAGATTACTGACTCAAAACAGTCATTTCTTTCTCCCACAAAGATTACTTTAGAACCATTGGGTCCCTGAAGTATCAACCTTTTCTTATTATATTTTACATTTGCATCATACGCAGATAACCAATCCATTGCAAGAATGACTTCAAATTCATGGAATGGAAGTTCCATTAAGTTCGCCGGAAACTTAATCCCTTGAATTTCTAGAGGACAGTTCTTACATATTATAGTCACTCGTGCACTATGTCCAAGAGGATTATTAGAAATCACATCACTAGATATTTTCTCCATAGGAATGTTTCTTTGTTCTACTATTTTAGTACTAATGTATGAAGCAGTCGAACCCGGATCAATTAAAGTAAATACTGGTTCACCCAAGAGTCGGAGCGTACCTACAATAATGTCCAGGTGATGCTTTCTTCATTGGTACAAATGTTGTACACTCGAGCTGGGGTCCTAAATTCTTTGTTTGATGCCACTTCAGAAGCTTCCTGAGTCGATGTCCTATGTTAACCACCACCTCGACCTCAACCTCGGGGATAAGCAGCTACAGATCTTTCAGACTGGTTCGATTTCTTCGCTTGCTCCTCTAGACAACCTCTTATAAAATGTTCAGTGCTACCACATCTGTACCAAACTCCTGAACCCTCTCGGCAAACTCCAAAATGCCGTTTTCCACAAGTTTTGCACTCTGGAATTGTCGACCTACTTGATCCAACAGTTGACGTCTGAGCACCTTGACATTTCTTTGATGAAGGATTCTTTCTAGTGAATCCTGACTCATTTCTTCCCTGAAATCAATTACCTCTACCTCGTTTAGATTGTATCGAGGTAAAAGTTTCACCAGACCTCTTGGAAGCTCGAGAAGGCTGAGCTTTGACTCGCTCCATATAAGCCCTTTCCATAGCCTTCGCTCTATTCACAGCTTCTTGGAAGTTTGACAAATTCATGCCCAATAAAATCTCATTGGTCCTTGGGTGTAGCATTTCAATAAACCAATCACATCTAGACTTTTCAGTCGGCATCAACTCAGCTGCATACCGACTCAGTCTATTAAAATATACTCGTACTCATAAACTATACGAGTATCATGTTTAAGATCCAGGAACTGCTGCAACATTTCTCCTTTGAACTGTTCCCCAATATACTTAGCTTCGAATGCCTCATGGAAAAATGTCCAATTTACTTCAGCAATAGGTACTAACACCGTGGTATTGGACCGCCAGATACGAGTATGTCCTCTCAATAAGGAAACATCTCCTTCCAACTTCTCTACATTGGTGCACCCAAGCCCTTCCATTAAAATCTTAACATCGTTTAACCATAGGTCGGCTGCCATCGACCCACCTTCTCGGTGAGATTCTAGGGTTCCGAGCATTTTAAGTTCCTTCGTTGTGGATGCTCTAGCTGGCACGGGAGCCGGAGCTGGTACCGGTGCTGGGGGCTGAAGTCTATTTACCATGGCTTCAAAAGCTTGTAATAATGCCCCATATTCTTGTGCTGGAACTCTTTGATGCACCGGTGGGCCTGCCGGGGCAAGAGCGGGAGGATGAACCTCCTGAACATCATTACTCCAACTTTGTACCTCCTCCTGATCCCTGTGCTCTCTTGCTTGACATGACCCAGCAGTACTCGACATTATCGTATGCAATGATAACCTATTCATACATATATAAGGAGCAAAATCAAGTTACACTGATAGTACAATAGTAATATTGACATCCTAGGGGCATGTATTTAATAACAAATCACTTTTGACTTGGTTTAACCTCAAGAATCGGCTAAACCTATAGCTATGATACCAATAAATGTAACACCCTTAACGTATACTCGTTGACCGAATATACTCTAAAGATGTTAGAAAATTATTAAGAAAACTTGAGTTGAATTTTTAAAAAAAACTACTTATAGTTTAATCATTTTCGGTTTTAAATTTAAATCTACATTAGCCTATAGCAGCTAGTTTCGACCCTAAATTATTTTATAAAATTTATAAATATGTGTTTGAAATAAAAATATTATTCAGGGTAAAAACTCGGTATCCTGCTTAGACCTTTTTCTTGATTTTAAAATTACTACGCGATTAAGGTTAAATAATATTTGACTACATCATAAATCATAATTATTTGTAGTAAACCATATTTTAAGTTCATACATTCGAAGTAATACATAAGCATGTTATAAGCTTAAGTTTACAAAACAATTGTACTTTCAATCTTACATACATTCGAGTACATGCCCACTAGACATCAAAATTATAACATAAAATGTACATACAGTGAACTACTACTGTAACTTGATCTAACAAAATACTGCTCCTTCTTGCTACTTTACTTCGGAAAACCTACGTGTGAAATAAACACACGCTAAGTACGAACTTAGTGAGACATAGTTTCATTTAACAAACATAAAGTAAGATAATACTTATAATATGATATCATATTAAATTCCCTACCTAAGAAAGGATAGTACTATCAAGGTATTTCATAATCACTAGATATTCATGTGCATGTCATAAGTTCCTAAATTAATCATGATTCAAATATTTTATAACCATAAAGCAAGTCATATACATGGTATAATTGACATAAGCAACATGATACATATACATGATATGTTTCATATACATAACATGATTCATATACATGGCATATTTCATTTGCATGACATGATTCTCATACGTGACATGATTCATATACGTGATATCATTCATACACATGACATGATTCAATTACATAACATATTTCATATACGTGACATGATTCATTTATCATTGCCCAAAGTACAATATATGAGACCGAGGTACGCGAGTCATCTTGATATGACATTGTACGTGAACGTGAAGATGAGTACGTACTCGGGGATGCTCTTTGCTCCCCAAAACATGAAGCACATCGATAGTGCACTCGGGCACATTGGGCGTGGATCCCCAGGGTGCATGTGACACAATCATTTTGTCACAATATCTTTTTTGATAACATGAACATGAAGGTGCAGCTGCTAAGGAATCTATGGCATGCCAACTATACAGTGGACAATCATACATAATACTTGGGCATTTCTTTTTAACAATCCATTATCATAATCAATCATATAAATAATCATTCATACAACATGCTTCATCATATATAAATATATTCATGGCAACATAGATCAACATACATGTATATCATGTAACACTATTCATTGATAAGGTTGACTATTCGCTAGTCTTCCTATTTATAATTTAAACTTATAAATGCACTCACCTATTTTAGAGCAACTGCAGCCTCACTAAGCTTACTCGGTTTTCTTATCCTTCTTTTTGTCACTTGGTTCTCCTTCGTTTTCTTTTGAAACTTAAACAAATTTGCTTGAAACTAGTCTTGATTTTCTTCAAAATTAGCTTGAAAGTTTGAACTTCTTCTTCCTCCTTTTTTTTCAGAATTCGAACAGCTCTTTGGGGGATAAGATGATTTTTTATCATCTTTTTACCTATTTAATCCATGTGTAATATTAAATGAATTTAAAATTCATTTAATTAGTGTAATTACCATTTTTCCCTTTTATTATAATGGCCATGATTCAATCTCATAAAAATCAATGGCTAAGATTTAATCCATGTGTTAATCTTCTTCCAAAATTGCCCTCAAAGTTTCAAAATATTTCAAAAATGCCACCCTAGCAAATGTCCAATTTGCCCTCCAACTAGACTTTATTTACAACAAGTTTTGAAAATTGCCATTCCATCACAATCTAACTAAATCTAGTTAGAATCCAACTAAATGTAATAAAATACTCAGAAAATAGTATTTTATGAGTTTTCCATAATTTCTTGGAACTGTCTTTAAAATTTTAGTTCGATCCGATATACCGATAATTACTGGGAAATTTTATCGGATGCATTTCCTCTTAGAAATCTTATCTCCACAATCCATTTCGAATATTTTTGACTTAAAATAAATCCTTTTTATCAGTCAAAATATTAAATATGGGACCTTCCCATTAGGTCACCCATCCTTGTACTACTCTAGTTTGAGCACGCTTAATAATTTCATTCGATCCAAAAATTCTAATAATATAAGCCTCGTATGAAAAATTTGAGTAACACGAAAATGCCACTCTTGGGGTAAACTATTCATTTATGGGGTTAAATTACATAACTTTTGGAAATTACACTTTGGTCCTTAAACTTTTCCAAGTTCACACTTTAACCCTTAAACTTTCAAAAAATACAATTTGGTCACTAGTCCAAAAACTGGGATATTATAAGGTTCAATTCCCGTGATCGCAATGGTCCACCAACTATACGCATCACCTAGCAACAGGGAAAAGAATATCCCAGCTTACGGTCATCACTGCACCCCATCTGAACCAAAATCTGATATGTACTAGTAATCCACTCCTCGGATGCCTCGGGTGCTAACCCTCTAAACTTAACACCTCCAAGACTACATAAACGCTTTAACGACAACTACAAATTAACAGTAGCAGCGTGGGTCGGTGCAGGTACATGAACTCCAGCCATGGCGGACTAAAATGCTCCAATCATCGCCTGAACCAAAGGCGCCATATCACCAAAAACCAGACCAAGTTGTGCAGGTGGTACTTGCTCCACTCCCTCAGGAGGATTAGGCGGAGAGGGTGGCAATCCCTTAGGATGCACAATCTCAACATCAACTCCCTGCCCTCCGGCAGCAGCATTTCTGCTCGATCGTAATTCTCTCCTTAGTGGCATTGTATAAAAATGTATCTAAGGGATGATAATTACACCAAAATAACAACAATCAGACCAGCTTCAAGCAAGGATCCAAGACTTCCATTTCAAACCAAAATCGTTTTATAACAGTAATAATAAGGCAATGTGTCCCCAAAGTACCTCAACATGGCATATATCAAACACCGTTCATATAAACAATCACCATGCATAGCAAACAACATCAACAACATCCTAATTTTTTGTAAACCTGGCTCTGATACCACCAAATATAACCCATTTAGCCCGTCCTAGCAAAAACTGAACTAAAAGGATTACATTAGGTTTGCCGAAGCAAACTCGAGCTAATAACCTAAACAAGTCTATTATTTCTTTTTATCTTGTCTAAATGCTTCGATTAATTTCCTATGGTGGACATGCCTCAGCGAAAACCTCATATTGAAATCAAATTTCAAACTAGGGTTCAATTGCTCAAAAACACATATTGGGGACCAAAATGTAATATCCATAAATTATAGGGTCTTCGTTAAGATTTAGGTTACCAATCATTTATTAGTCCAATTCCATATTCACATGTTAAATTCCAACTCAAAGCAATCATTGAAACTCATTCAATTGCATACACAACATTTAGGGACTAAATTGCAAGATTTCCAAACTTCAACAAACTGACCAGCACAAAATCAATAGGGCATACCGATAGGGCAAGCCCGTATCGATACAGATCAACTACCATAACGACTACCTATACCGATACATAAGCACCCGTATCAATAAAGTGTGTTAACCCACTCGTACTGATACGGCCTTGACCTCGTATCAATCCCCCTTGTATTTTTTCAAAACTCAAAATTCTAGTGACCAAACCCCGTACCGATACGGTACCCCTCATATCGGTATGACTCTTTAGAAATGAAGGGGCATTCTGATACGCAAACTCATGTACTGGCACCAGTATAAAAATTCCCTTAAGGCGTACCGATACGGTGGCTAGGCGTACCGATACCCTTTGTTATTTTTTAGTGATTTGAGCCTCACCAGACCTCGCGTACCAATACTTGGGTACCCGTACCGGTACACAGAGTCCTGTAATGACCTCTAGGTCCAACATATGACACTTTGGCTCAATCTAAACACATTTATACATCATCTAAACATTATATAACATCATAAGCATGTTTAGAGACCACATACCAGAAATTAAAGCAATCTTAACAAATCTAACACATTCATGCACAAAGTCTATAGGCATGCTCCCTAATCAACATCCAAAACATAAATCCATCCACATTTCAAGAACTTTAAACCTATTATAGTTCCAAACCAACATATGAAACTTATACAAACAGGGAGTCTAGCAAACAACCCTCCCAAATCAATGTTTGACACATTGCCCTTATTACTACTATGTATAGTTCAAACCATACTTTTCAACCAAGTCCTTGGATGTTCTTCCTTGCTTGTTTGCTGCCTTTCAATCCACTAATCTACGTTGATGATAAAGAGAGCGTAAATACATTAAATTATAGGACCAAAATTGAAATTAAGGATACCAATTCTCAATTAGTTAGGTTACTTGCTCACATGACAAAAATCAGCTCAAAAATATCATCCATACTCATTCAATTGCATCATCAACATTCAGGGACTAAAAAGAAAGAAAGCAGAACTGCATATCCATGACATTAACCAAAATAACGGCCACACGTGTCGATACGCTACTAACTGTATCGATACAATGCCCTAAACCAATAGCCCTTGTTTTAGTACACTAAGTATCGTACCGGTACGCCTAACTAAAATTAACGACCAGTTTTAAAATCACCCAACAACCTTACTGGTACGCCTTATAGGTGCTTCAGTACGCGAGTTTTGATCCAAAAAGGCAATTTCCAGTAACAATGAACCATGTCGAAACACCGTGCCCGTACCGAATGCCTGATCTATTCTTGCCTAGTCGTATCGATAAGGTCCCCAACGTATCGGTACGCCTGGGCCTGTAATGTCATTTTTAGCTGGTTTTCACACAAATCTAGATGCATTTAGGTCCTAACAACTTGCATACGTGCATATAAGCATCCAACAATACGTTTATCAACACTTGCACCAAGATTTAGCTACCATACAAGCTTAGGCTATCAAAGGATTAATCTATAGGCGTGCTTCTTAAAACACCCCATCAAACATACCAAAATGCTCAAATAAACATTTACCAGCACAAGCATCATACCAACATCACTTTAATACCATATTCAACATGTTAAGCTCAAAAAAACATTTCATCCAAGCAAAACGATCTAAATGCATACATAGGCAACCACATAACATCAACCATAGGTAACGATGCACAAAGCGCATAACAACATCAATCACACTCCTGTAGCGACCTTCCTGAAATTCAAAAATTTGAAGTTTTGGATGAGATCGCTAAAAAGGAGTAATAGGTTTCTTTTTGTTTTTGGGAAAAATATTTGGAAAAGTGGAGAAATACTTTAAAAATTCGTGTTTTGGAAAATAAAAGACTTGGAGTCGCCACCGGCCACTAAGGTAGGCTGAACACCATAAAACCAGAGATTCGTTCAAAAACGGGTTCGGGAGTTGGTTACGCGTGGGGAAGGATTAGCACCCCCATCGCGCCCGAAAATTGGTACCAAAATATTTGTTGCTTTATTTGATGGTAATTATCAAAATTTAAATTGACTTTAATTAAATGGTTCGTAATTGAATATAAACTTTAATCTGATGGGCTTTATCAAATTGGTGAATTCGAATTGATTAATCATTTAATTAATAAGGGTGACAAAACTTCAGACCGTAGATTAAACCGAATCGAATAAGCCCGACTACCGTGTTAATTTATGGTTCAAACTTTGTTCATCACCTTTATGCATAATGCAAACCATTTAAGAATGATTTTATGACTTGTCAAAATTTTATCTCAAATTAAATTTACCTTCAGACAGTAAGAATTAATTCGAATATTTGGTCAACATCCACTGAGCCAGGACTGTTACGACAAATAAATAAATTAGGCAAAAACATATAAAAAACTTAAATAAACAAAGAAGATACCAACAAATCTCATATTTTCATTAAATCATAAGAATGATTACACATAAGTAAACAAGGGAAGAAAATACCAAAACCCAAATATATGCTCGATCGATCAATCCACAAATCGTTGTTGTTGGGGTTGAAAAGCTTGATTTAAGGGTTGATTCGAATAGTGGAATTGGAGACTTTGGAGGTGCGGCAGTGTAGGCTTGGTTCTTGGCAATGTATAGTGGAATGAAAAAAATATGGGGATTGAAAATAGGGTGGGGGCTTAATGGTGCATCTGGGAACTAAGGAAAGAATGGAAATGTAGGGTGGTTTGAGGTGCGACAATGGGAGAAAAATGACCGTGTAGTTTTTAGGGTTGGTAAGAATAATGTATATTATTATTTTTCTTTTTTTATCCCATAAATTTGAACAAATGAAGTTCAAGACCTTACTCACTAAGTAGTTGCTCATCTAATAGGATTCAAGCATCCATCCAACCAATGAGAGTAAAGCCTTAATGAGGAAGGAGTTGGGATTTTTATTTTATATTTTTTATGTTTTTATTATATAAAATCATATGGAATGGGCCATGTAATTTTGGGCTTAAGGTATAAGGTATTGGGTTTTAAGAAGGGTAATGTGGATTGATTTTATTTCGAGCATTTAATCTAAACTCAGACAAAATTTAGTGTCTACAGCTACCCCTCTTTGCTCATTGCTATGAAACGAGAATAGAGCAAAGACTAAATATACAAATTTTGTCCCATTTCCTTATCTGAAGATTCTGAGGTGCGAGTTCCTCCTATATAGAACTGTTCACCCTTCCTCTTCCCGAAATTCTAGAACTCTGAATTCTTCCCATGTAAGGCCTGAAGAAATGAAGCCCCTAAATTGATGCCTCGATCCTCGATCGTCTTGACACCAAATGATATCTTGTTTTGAGTCTTCTAGCATGCCCTCGATCTTCATCGTCTTGGCATGGGTGATACCTCACTTTGAGGATCCCGTCTGATGATGTCCCGATTGCTGGTTGTCTTAACACCAAATATCTCGCTTTGAGTCTTCTAGAATGCCCCCAATCTTTATTGTATTGGCATGGGGTGATACCTCGCCTTGAGGATCTCGCCTAATGATGTCCTGATTGTTGGTCATCTTGACACTAAATATCTTGCTTTGAGTCTTTTAGAATGCCCTCGATCTTCATCATCTTGGCATGGGGTGATACCTCGCCTTGAGGATCTTGCCTGATGATGTCCCGATTGCTGGTCGTCTTGACACCAAATATCTCACTTTGAGTCTTCTGAAATGCCTTCGATCTTCGTCGCCTTGGCATCAAATGATATCTTGCTCCTATATTGTTAAAAGACTTCTTTACTCATTGTTGGTATCTATTTCTTCTTTTATGTTGTTTTTCAAATACCTAAAAGAAACAAACACAATGATTTGATGATGCTAGTTAGCATGCTCCTACCTTAAGAATGCCTAACTATTCATGATGCATGGGTGGAATCATTTTCAGAATTGTTGGGAAAAACCCTTGCTTTCTGGTCGGTCACCCTTAGCTCCCATGGGCCTTTTGTCTTTGTGGAATCTTCAGCTTTTATCCCTTCATGAAAGGGTGTTGCTTACTTGCACCGGTCGGAACATAATCTGTTACTTCTTGGAATTCAAGTCTAGACTGTTGCCCCTGCTTCACTTGGGCTTAAATCTTGTCTCTTCGATGTCCCTTTATGATGAGTCTCCTTCATTCTCGACATTGGGGTAAGCACCATGTCCCCCAAGTTTCTAAGCTTTTCGTACTTTGATAAGGTCCAATCTTCACTTTCTTGAACCAAAAAAGGTATTATCTTTATCTTTACCGGATCTTTATCCCTTGTTCCCTCTTGAAAGGATCACTGACTTGCTCCGGTCAAAATCCAATCTATCATTTGCTGAAGTCTAAATTCATGACATCACCCTTACTCAACTTTCATCCCCTCTATGACTCTTTATGATGAGCCTCATTCTACCTCGGCCTAGGGATGAACACATGCCCTACAAGCTTTCAATCTTTCCGAACTTCGATAGGGTCTAACTTTTAGAGTATTTCTTGAATCTTCAACTTTTGCTTCAAGCTAAAATGACTTTGTTGCCCTACACTGGCCATACAAAATCTATCATTTTTCCATCTTGTGACATTGCCCTCACTTAACTTGGGTTCAATCATCACCTCTTCTACGACTCTTCACCATGAGCCTTCTTCTATCTCAATATTGGGGTGAACATCGTGCCCCCAAGTCCCCAAATTTTATTTTTTTCAATAAAGTCCCAAACCTTCAATTATTTTGAGCCATACAAAATGCTACAATAGAGAGTTACTTTAAATCTCTGAACTGCCTGGCATATTAAATCTTGGGATTATTCATTCCAACCACTCATAAGTTACTCCTTCATTCTAGGTCAGCCATGCAGATCCTTGACCTAACATTCCAACCGTAGGGCCATGTAGGGAGCCATTCTTCTCATTTTTTACCTTGGTAGTGCCTCATCTTACCTCTGGGTTTAACTGTTTATCCTATCTCTGACCTATCGGTACGGTCTTTCTTCTATCTCGATGTTGGGCTAAAAACATGCCCCCTAAAATCTTCAAACTTTTTTTTTTGAAAAAAGGCTCAATCTTTATTATGCTAATACAATCAAGCCATTATGGTAAACATTCATCATGAGCCCTTGCTATTATTCTCTTCAGACTCACTGACAGGCTTTGCATTAGGTTGACCATATACGTCCTTGGCCTAAAAATCTATCCCAAAAGTCATGCAGGAAAACAACTTTCTTCTTTCTGGATCTTGGTAACTACTTATCTTGTCTTCGGGTTTGGCTATTAATTTTTTTGCCTCTGATCCAACGGGATGATCTTTCTTCTATCTCAATGGTAGGCAAAAAAAGGCCCCCTAAGTCTCGAAATTTTATTTCTTCAATAAGATTCAATCTTCATTCTTCTAAATTAACCAAGGTATTGTTACAGACACTCACTTTGAGTCTTTGTAGCATACGAAGCTTTGCTACTGTCTTATTTAGAATCACAGACAAGTTTTGTATTAGGTCTATCATATGCATCCTTGACCACACATTCTAAACTATATACAACAACACAAAGAAACCTTACTCTTTCTCTTTTCTTTCTTTTTCTTTTCTCTCTTCTTTTATTTCTCTATCTCTCTTTCTTTTTTCTTTTCTCATTCTTTTCTCTTTTCTCTTTCTTTTCATCTATATGTCAGTTTGCTAACTAATATTTCAACAAAGGATGGTTTTTGGGGTTACTATACAAAATCAAAATCAATAAAAAGAATAGAATGCCCCAGATATCAAATGCAAGAGCATCTTAGATTCAATACCCCGGTGATCAATAGCTTGTCTTTGAATGTTGTGGCGATTATTTAAAGTTGTGAAATTCCTGCCAGATTGCTTGATTCATCCTCATGATTATGGTATTTGCTTGATCTGTTCGAAAACTACTCCTTATAGTTCTCATTGTTTCCGAATTTGCTTAACACATTGAGTGTAAAAAATATCAACTTAAAAATTTCAGTACATGTATATACTATCAATTACAATTAATATCGTGTTAGTGCCTTCAAAAAGTCATCTCTACCGCTAGGGTATTGAACAGGTGGAGCATAGCTCCTTATTAGATTTGTTCTCCCCCCACAACTCCATCAGGATGCTCCGAGACTTATTTGATTGTTCACTCATTTTAGAGATTTATCTCTGATGTTGGGGCATTGAACAGGTGGAATCTAGTTCCTTATTAGACTTGTTCTCCTCCCCAACTCCATTAATTGTTCATTTCTTGACAATTTTTTTTATTAAAAGAATTCCCACATTCAAACTGTTATAATAGTCTTTCTTAGGAGATTTTCTTATCATCGAAAATTATCGAAGGAGTAGTAATCTTACGTCTCGCGCTTTATCGACCAAAGCGGGCTGAGCAGAAAATCATACTTCATCGTGATCACAACATTCAATTGATCCTTCATTATAATCAATGTTGTATCATGCATGTGATATCCGAGACTCTACGAGGGTAAGAAGGAATATACATTTATATTTACTTAAAAGATGCATCCCTTTATTTAAATGAAAAAAAAGAAAACATGACATATGCCCTTACAAAAGGTATTTGCTACTTTCGGGCAAAGAGTAGCAAAGTTAATTTCACACATCACTTCAAAAGAAAAACATGCAAGACAAAGCCAAAAAGGTGACACCTAAAAACATGGGTAGGATGCACTAGAAAACCTTAACCATCACAACACCGGTCAATCACCCCGACCCCTCAAGTTTCTCAAAGAATTCAATTTCTTTGTTGTCCATCATTCCCTGAACCAACTGCTTGAAGTCTGGACAGCAGTGGATTTCATGTCCCTCTTGCTGGTGGTACTCACAGAATGCCCAATATCCCTTTCGTGTATTCTTCGTACCACGCTTAATCAAACTTGCCATAGAAAGCTGTTTGAAAACCCAACTTATAGGGGACCTAATTTTTGATGCATCTATCTTCACCCTCTTTTCACCTACCTCTTGAAGAGCATTCACGCCTAGACCTCTATGGCTTGAAAGCGTATTAGTGGCTGTATTTGGCTCACCCAACTGTAATACCCCATACTTTATCATATTCTAGAGTAATTTCTTGAATGCCTGGCAGTCTTCGACTGAATGCCCCAGAATATCAGCATGATACTCGCAATGTACATTAGCGTCATACCAAGACGGGTAGGGGGTTTAAAGGGAACTACATGATAGGGCCGGGCCAAATCTGCCTTGTATAACTGTGCATAGAACTACGTGTATGAAATTGGTAACGAAGTGAATTTCTCATTTTTTTCTCTTGGGCCCCATTGTTTCTTTCCTATTCGAACTTTGAGTACTTCCGGCCGTAGCTTGAGGTTGGGAGGATGTGAGGTTCTTCGGGGCCTCATAAGTTCTTATGTTGTTATTCTCGTGATCCCTTTTCTTAAGTCACTTGCGAGCTAGTTCTCTATCCGTTGGAGAAGACAAGACTTTCAGGTGAGAGTCTTCAATCCTATTTACTATCAGCTCGGTGGGACATTCAGGGGCATTGTAGACTATCTCATATTGATTGATAATGGCTTGATCTTCATCAGACAAAGTCTTTTTCACTGTAAAGTTAGAATTCCAGCTCTCACTTGACTTTCCAACCTCCCTTGGCGCGAACGAGTTTTCAGCCAAGCCTTTTCCTTTAGTAAAGGTAGGCATTATACCTATCAATTCATTGATCTGCCCCATAGCTTCTTCTTGGTGCTTCTTCATATATGACATCATCACTTCTTGATTCCTAATCAAGAGTTCTTGAAGCTGCTCGAGCTTATCCATCCTAGCATCTTGGTCGTTCATAGGTCTAGAGCTATACTGGCTTGAAGTCCTCCATTTGCTCTCTATTTTAGTAAAACTTCTTTTCATTTACCTTCTTCGGTGAGGATCTTTGACCACTGGCACGAGATCCCCCAACAATTAGTTTTATTGTTCATGAATTAATGCATGCAATGCATCGTACGCATGATAAAAATAAATGATTACAAGCGAACACTTGAAAATGCATGAATGAATGCAAACACGAAGCACCAAAATTTTCGTAAGAACTCTTAACCAATTTTGACTTAGCGGTCTTTGCAAACAAATAAAACACAATATAAATATGCATGAATGCAAAGAGAAACACTGATTCTGGCAAATATCGTCATTAAATGACTAACATCGATGAAAACGTTGTTCCATTGCAATAATTCACAGAACATCTTCTAAGCATATGGTTCTAGGCTAGCACTTAAGTCAGCAATCTCTCTTAAGATCCAAATAATCCTTTCTCCTTCTTCGGATTCATCGTCTACGCATTCTTGGAGCTCGGCAACATCTTCTGCTAGGAACTTCACCTTTCGGGCGACTTCTTGCATCTGGGTCATGAAGCGTGTCAAATCTTACTCTTGCCTCCAAATGGTGTAGGCGACAAACTGAATTTGTTCCATCGTAGGAATCGGTGCACTTAAATTGATCCCCTAAGACTCGCTATTTGATCTTTGAGTTGTTGGTTCTCGGTCTCTAGATCCTCGATCTGGTCCTTCAAGCCCCAGTTTTCTGAACTACTGGCTTCTAGCTTTTGGGTAGAACATTTATGCTTGAGAAGGGATTTCTCTAACTACTTCATCTGGGCCTTCAATGCCTCATTCCGACGTTGTTCAATTTCAAGCATCATTGAATGAGAAGTCTTCAAATTCTCTATCTTTTGGGTCATGGCGAGTACTTGGTCCTTGTGCTCATAATACTTCTTCTTATAAGCCTCGGTTCTTACTTTTTCTTCCTTGAGTCTGAGCTCTAGTCCTCTTCTTGGTCCGTCATTCACGACCCTCTTACTCTTGTTGAGCCTTAGTAACTTCTGAATTTCTTCTTTTTCTAACTTGAGTTCAAATTCCAACATCTCAGTTCTCCTTCGTAGACCTATGATTTCTCCCTCGAGCTTTGTCTTGTCTAAATCGAAGTTGAACCTCTCTTGGTCGACTTTTGCTTCTAACTCAATGTACTTCTTTTGTTCTTCTTCAAGTTGTCTTCTCATCAAGTCTATTTCGGTAGGAAGTGTAGCCAACATTTCTTGGGCGGACCTTGCACCATTAGGATTCAACTAAGGGATATTGTCATTGACGCGGTTGAAGCGCCACACTTCGTATTCAAGAGTCATCATGTATGGGGCACTCAAAATTTTGACTCGCCTAGCATTGTTCCATGTAGAAGAAGCGTCGTATACCTTCCTTTTGTAGCCTTTCTTGGTTGCGTAGTCCATATTGAATTCATTGAGTCCGCTCGTGGTCGGTATAAACTGCTTGGAGCCATATTGTCTCAAAACCAATAGGGGCGCGTAGGCTGTATGCCCCCAAAGGCCACGTAATGGTACTCAGAGATACTCCCCACATCGGTAAAGAATATTCCTTGTGTGTAGCCATGGAGCCTTCCAAACTATGTCTTCATCCTTTGGGTTTCGCAGCCATACCTCCTCGGATCTTCCCATTAGCCAATCTTTCTTTTGCAAGAACTCTTCTAATGGGGAAAATTTGCCATCGAAGAGAGGTCTTGAAAAGTGAACGTCGGGCCACAAATGATTATAAAACCAGACAGTCAGAAGCTGAGGGCATCCTAAGAAGTGACCTCCACCATGTTTCCTACAAATCCTGAGGGACTGGAAAGTTTCAGACAAAATGAAAGGCACCAGATTGGATTTCCCTTCTAAGCAATCAAATAGATCTATCACTGAGGGATGAATGAGCCCCAACGCTTTCGGGAATAGAACTAACCCATAAATCAATAATGCAAATAGGTTTTGCTGAACTTGGCCCACCAGATGTACTGAAGCCAAAGCCAAGATCCCTTCCGATTTGAGATACTCCTTTTTGTTCCAAATGGTGACTTGATCTTCAACCCATGATGGCAAAGTTCCTAAAAATCTACCTAACTTGGCCCGGAATGACTTGTTCTTGGGTGGTTTGGAGTATACCTAACTATCATCAATCTTTTTGCAATTCACGAGGGACAGATATTCCTTGATCGTCGGAGTCAAATCGATGTTGCCAATTGTAAAACAACTGTAAGTCGGGTTCCAAAATCTCACCAAGGCTTGGAGTAGTGATTGATCAACTGGACATTTAACAAGTGTGATATGTCTACACGTACTTGCTTTTGAAAACCTCTATAGCTTCATAGTCCCATCTATGCCATACTGATCTCAACCCCGACACATCATAGTATTCGGTGCTCATGAAGGTTTTGGCTGACATCACTGATCTATATATGGTAGAAATATTGTCTCCATCATGAAGCTACTCACCTTCGAACCATATTTGTACCTCAGAGTTCTTTTCATCAGTGCTACGAATTAAGTCTCCCATTGATCAAGTCTTTAAGTTTAGACTATTTTCGAATCAGTGTTTCCTTCATGATATGACAATATATGCAAAACAAAGTATAACATGGGAAAGAATAAAAACAAAGGAAACATGTTAGTAACGAAATAAACAAATTCGAAATTGCAAAATAGAAACACAAATTAAGGAGCAACAGACAAGAAGATACGAAAAAGAAAACCCTAGCCACATGAATTCTAAAATACTATGGTTGTCTGCATAGCTCTAATTCGGGTGGGCTCATAGGTTTTCACACATGGGTTCGGTTCTAGAAAGGGTACTCGAACCTATCTTGCCACCTACTAAGACAACAAGAGCCCCAATTCTGGCCCATTACAGGCTTGCGAATTGGATTCGGTTCAAGGGAATGCACGACCTAGTGACGTGGAGGGCTACTCACTTGTCAAAAGGCATGGACTCCGGAAGTGAATTACCGACTCGTAGAGGGCTACTCACTTGGGTATGTGGCGTTTCACTCCCACTCAAGGGACAAAGCTCGGGTATAGAGCTTTATGATCATGATGCAACACATGTCAGTGATTCCTTAGAAATTAAATGAGCAATAAATTCAAAGCCACCAATTATCGAAGCCCTGTGCAATTAAAGTTGTATTTTCAAGAACGAACAAATCAATTGAAGTCAAATTAAATTTCAAAATTTCCATCATTAAAAGCAACATAGATTTTCTTGGATTAACTCTCTTTTTTCGTAAAAACAAAACCGGTCCCCAGTGGAGTCACCAGATGTAGCGACCTTCCTGAAATTCAAAATTTTAAAGTTTTGGATGAGATCGCTAAAAATGAGTAATAGGTTTCCTTTTGTTTTTGGGAAAAATATTTGGAAAAGTAGCGAAATACTTTAAAAATTCGTGTTTTGGAAAATAAAAGACTTGGAGTCGCCACCGGCCACTAAGGTATGTCGGACACCATAAAACCAGAGATTCATTCAAAAACGGGTTCTGGAGTTGGTTACGCATGGGGAAGGATTAGCACCCCCATCGCGCCCGAAAATCGGTACCAAAATATATGTTGCTTTTGTTTGATTGAAACTATCAAAATTTAAATTGACTTTAATTAAATGGTTCATAATTGAATATAAACTTTAATCTGAGGGCTTTATCAAATTGGTGAATTCGAATTGATTAATCATTTAATTAATAAGGGTGACGATACTTCGGACCGTAGATTAAACCGAAATTGAATAAGCCCAACTGGCGTGTTAATTTATGGTTCAAACTTCGTTCATCACCTTTATGCAAGAGGCAAGCAGTTAAGAATGATGTTATGACTTGTCAAAAATTGATCTCAAATTAAATTTACCTTCCGACGGTAAGAATTAATTTGAATATTTGGTCAACATCCACTGAGCTAAGACTGTTACAACACAAATACCGAAATTAATAAATACCTCCTTTTTAAAATTTAAATTAATTAACCATATGCATGTCCATTAAAATATTAAATTCATATGAATGACAATTAAAATGTATGGCATAAAAAGGCATAAAATAAAACCTAGGCCCACTAGAGTCCTAACCTAAAAAGGCCCAAATTATGAAAATCCAATTAGTGGTCTTTAATTATCAACTAGGCCTAATATTAACCCTAAATTAATTTAATCCTAGAAACTAAAAAAAATCCTATCATTTTATTGGTTATCTTGAACCGTAATAATCAATTCGATTAATTTTAAACTAGAATCCCAATGAGCCAAGGAAACTATCTAAAATTAATCGAATTAATTAGTCATGATTTTAAATTAGGTGATCTACATGAAATTCCAATTTTACCCCTAAAAATAATTAAGAATTATTCAATCAATTTAATGCATTTAACATTTACCCCAATGATCCAAGGGCAAATTTAAATGGATTAAGTTGATTCGAACCTATAATCTAACTAGGGCTCTAGACTTAACCTAAATTTAATTTAATTAATTTAAAGCCTATGCCCCAATTAAATGAGCGCATAGTTTAAATTAATTAAATTAAATTTTAAACTCTAAACTAATCCTAAAGGGCCTAAACTAAACTGAAAACCTAAACTAAATTCATTTTAATTAATTTAAACACATACCCCAATAAGCCAAGGGCATGTTTTAAATTAATTAAAACAAATTCCAAAATGCTAAACTATCCTAAGAACACATACAAGCAAACACTAAAATAAACTACATCCAACAAACACAATAAAACACATAACACAAATAAATAAATTAGGCAAAACATATAAAAAAAACTTAAATAAACAAAGAAGATACCAACAAATCTCACATTTTCATTAAATCATAAGAATGATTACACATAAGTAAACAAGGGAAGAAAATACCAAAACTCAAATATATGCTTGATCGATCAATCCACAAATCGTTGTTGTTGGGGTTTAAAAGTTTGATTTAAAGGTTGATTTTAATAGTGGAATTGAAGACTTTGGAGGTGCGGCAGGGTAGGCTTGGTCCTTGACAGTGTATAGTGGAATGAAAAAAATATGGGGATTGAAAATAAGGTGGGGGCTTAATGGTGCAGCTGGGAGCTAAGGAAAGAATGCAAATGTAGGGTGGTTTGAGGTGCGGCAATGGGAGAAAAATGGCTGTGTAGTTTTTAGGCTAGGTAAGGCTAATATATATATTATTATTATTTTTATCCCATAAAATTGAACCAATGAGGTTCAAGACCTCACTCACTAAATAGTTGCTCATCCAATAGGATTCAAGCATCCATCCAACCAATGTGAGTAAACCTTAATGAGGAAGGAGTTGAGATTTTTATTTTATTTTTTGTATTTTTTATTATATAAAATCATATGGAATGGGCCATGTAATTTTGGGCTTAAGGTATAAGGTATTGGGTTTTAAGAAGGGGTAATGTGGATTGATTTTATTTCGAGCATTTAATCTAAACTCGGACAAAATTTAGTGTCTACAACTCCAAAATCACAGCATTGCACATGCTTAAACCAGGGAAAACAGAATTACATATCCATAATCCATGGCGAACACATTGCCTTATTAACCGAAAACATAAACCGAGTTCATACTCAAAATTGTTTTGCCTCTTGGATCACTATGACTTTGCCTTTGCTGCCCCAAGCCTTAATGCTCTGCATCATTAGGAAAAAAAGAGCGAAAGCACACGTGCTTAGTGAGGATGCTCTTAAAACAATGATGCATTATAATCCTTGAAAACCAACACTTGTTTTCAAACCATGCTTACGACCTAAGCAATTTCCAATGATTCCAATTCAAAACATGCATATCCACCATATGTAAAATACAAAACATGCTTAAATCTCCAAAGCATTTTATACAAAACCATGCTTGAATTCCAAAGCATTAAATACAAAACATGCTTAAATCCCAAACCATTAAAAATGGATTCAACATTAGAATTCTCATATATTGGCAATTATAGTGACCCCAGATAGTCGACCACTATCCTTCATTAGCCGACCGCTAATATTTAGTTAACCGACCGTTAACTTTACACATCGGATACATGGGTCTCCCTTAATGACCGACCATCATCAAGAACTACACCACGCCGACCGCATGATTTAACAACCTTGCCGACCGCAAGCTTTACATCAACAAGGGGAACCTACAGCTCAACCCAAGTGATAACAACATAGTCCAAGTAGTCGACCGCTATACCTCAAGGACCCTTGACCAACTATATCCGAATGTTGTCTCACCTTGTCACATAGCCAATATATCATTTACAAACCATTTACTTACTGTTTTACAATGCATTACACACAATCCCCACATATGCAAATCACATTACCATAGCAATATCACATTCTCGACCGAAATAAAACCAATGCTCGCTAGCATTTAATATACTTTTAAACCACTGCACATGTACTTAAAATCATACATTTACAGTAAGTAAAACCAACCATGTTTATGAATAAAACATGAATTACACATGCTCATATCTGAACCGATATTAAAAAGCAAAGGAGGGAAACTTACTTCCAAGCTTAGGTAAGTGTTTCAAACTTAACATAAACTTCCAAAACCACTTTCAAACCTTTGAAAGACTTTTAAGACCGTTTCCACTCACCGATTTCACTTCGCCTTGCTTGCTAACCCAAAACAAGCTCTCGGCAAGCCTCAAACCACCTCAAGATGCTACGCCTTGATTATCCTCTATTTTGGCCACACGAAACTAGAGGAAACATGCATTAAAATGCATCCAACTCTCTGTTTCAAACCAAAATCCCGCAGCTCTCAAGATGCCCACTCAAAACTCATCTGAAACTTGCCGAAATCAACCTCAAACACTTCTTAATCTTAACCCAGCCATAATATAACGATTCAATACCTCAAACTTCAACAAATAACATCCAAAAACCCTTTTACAACATCCTTTTACTTCCAGCAAAAATTAAACTCCAAAAACAACAAAACCTTTAGCTACCAATCTAAATAATTAGAGATTCAACAAATTCTGGGATTCCATTGATAAAAACAACTTATCCACAAAATAAGATTGAAATCAAGCCTCAACACTGGAAAAATAGATTCAATTCGAAAATCACAAGATTCCATCAAATAAACTACAATTAAGCAAAATTCCTTAATTAATTAATTAAAACCCACTAGAAAACATATATAAAGAGTCAAGAACTTGGAAATTTCAACAAAGAACCTTTCATTAGAGGAGAAGAACAAAAGCTACCTCCAATGAGTGAGTTTCCCCTTAATTGGATATTTTCCTCTTGAAAAACAATGAAATCCAATAAGATATTTGGAAAACAAGTTAAAAACTCATTTAGCAAAATCAAAGAATTAAGAAACAAGATCATTACCTTGAACCTCTGATAGGAAAAAGAGTGTTCAACTGAGTGTATTTTGAGAGAAAATATGAGAGGAAGAAAGTTACGTCAAATTGTGATTTGGAAAAATAACTACCTTTTAACTAAATCCTTTTTAATTCCCCTTTATTAAAACCTTTTTAAAAATAATCCTAATTAAGAGAAAACTCAGATTAGACCAAATGGTAAAATAGCTCCTTAAAGATTCAAAGTTTTGACTCTTTACAAAACAGTCACCTTTAAAAATAGTTTTCAAAAATTGCATTTTTGTCACCAGCCAAAATGTCATCCTTCCAAACCTCTTTTTCTAAAATTGCTTTCACCAATATTTTTAATATACTAAAATAGGATTTTTAAACATTTTCCATATTTTTATCTTTCAAAAAAATATTTGCTCCCGAATCTGACTCGAATCTCTAACTCGGTCCACTGGACCATCTAACTAGCCTTAAAACTGCTAGGCCCAAAATCGGGGCGTTACAACTCTCCCCTCTTAAGAAATTTCATCCTCGAAATTTACCTGGAGGAAAAAGATGCGGAAATTGTTCAAACATATATGCCTTACTTTCCCAAGTGGCTTCCTCGACACCTCGATGTCGCCACAAGACCTTGACCAGTTCTATCGTTTTACCACGTAGAACCTTGCTGCAGGAATCAAAGATTTCCACCGGCTCCTCATCAAAGGATAAATTTGGTCTCAACTCAATATGCTCCACTGGCATAACATGCAAAGGATCCGACCGATACCTCCGTAACATAGATACATGGAACACATCATGTATTTTCTCAAGCTTGGGAGGCAACCTCAAACGATAAGCCACAGGACTAACACATTCCACGATCTCATATGGTCCAATAAACCTCAGACTAAGCTTACCCTTACGTCTGAACTGCATCACCTTCTTCCATGGTGACACTTTCAAGAACACACGATCGCCTATCGCATATTCAATTTCCCTGTGATTCAAATCTGCGTAAGATTTTTGCCGATCCGTAGCCGCCTTCAAGCGTTCATACACAAGCTTAACTTTCTCATCTGTGTCTTTCAACACATGTGGAAAGGAAATATACTTTTCCCCTACCTCAGCCCAACACAAGGGCGTACGACACCTCCGACCATACAATGCCTCATACGGTGCCATCTGAATACTTGCTTGATAGCTGTTATTATAAGCAAATTCAACCAAAGGTAAATGCTTCTCCCAGGTTCCTTGGAACTCAATAACACAACACCTCAACATATCCTCCAAGACCTGGATAACAAGCTCAAACTGTCCATCCGTCTGAGGATGATACGCGGTATTGAAATTCAACCTTGAACCCAAAGCCAGATGTAAACATCTCCAAAACCTTGCTATGAACCTCAGATATCTATATGAAACAATAGACTTTGGTAGCCTGTGCAGACGCAGAATCTCAACTACATACAAATCTGCCAGCTTGTCCAAGGTATACATCGTATGCACTGGCAGAAAATGTGCACACTTTGTAAACCGATCAACAATCAACCAAATGGAATCATTTTTACCCGGTATCAACGGTAACCCTATCACGAAATCTATGGTGATTCTCTACCATTTCCATTCCGAAATTCTCAACGATTGTAACAACTCGGATCAAAACTAATGTTCAGCGTTAACCCGCTGACACGCCATACATTTGGACACAAACTCCGCCATATCCTTTTTCAAACCAACACAATAGTACCTCTCATTCAAATCACAATATATCTCGATACTACCAGGATGCATAGCAAAATGACTAGAATGTGCCTCCGTCAAAATAGTGTGCCTGAGCTTCGGGACTTTCGGCACCACTATTCGGCCCTCAAAGCACAAAACACCATCATCATCAAAATGAAAATCCATCAGATTACCATCCGCTATGTCCTTAATATGAGGAACCAAAGAATCATCAAACGATTTCTTAGCCTTAATCATTTGTGACAACATAGGCTTAAATTGCAATTCAGCCAACAACCTACCTTCCCGTGTCACACTCAACCTCGCAAACATCACCCTACGCTCAACCGCAACTATACGACTCAACGCATCTGCAACCACATTGGCCTTTCCAGGATGATACTCAATTGTCAAGTCGTAATCCTTAAGCAACTCCAACCACCTTTGTTGCCTAAGGTTCAAATCCTTTTGAGACATCAAATATTTCAAACTCTTGTGATCCGTAAATACCACACACTTTTCACCATAAAGGTAGTGTCGCCAAATCTTCAAGGCAAACACCACAACCGCAAGCTCTAAATCATGAGTTGGATAATTGCGCTCATGAACCTTCAACTGCCTCGACGCATATGCCACAACCTTTCCATCCTGCATCAGCACACAACCCAAGCCAACATATGATTCATCATTATAAACCACAAACTCCTTTTCTGACTTAGGTTGAATTAACACGGGTCCGTCCACACAAAAAGAACACTTTTCTGCAACAACTTCATGAACGGAGCTGCGATACTAGAAAACCCCTCCACAAAACGGCGACAATAACCTGCCAACCCAAGAAAACTACGCACTTCCGATACGGTCTTAGGTTGTTTCCAATTGAGAATAGCCTTAATTTTTTATGGATCAACACGAATACCCTTCGCGAATACCACATGTCCAAGAAACATAAACTCTTTGAGCCAAAACTCGCAATTGCTCAACTTGGCATACAATTAATTATCCTTCAGGACTTGTAGCATGATCCGCAAATGTCGTTCATGTTCCTCCTCGGTACGAGAGCACACAAGTATATCATCGATAAAAACCACCACAAACTGATCAAGGTACTCATAAAACACTCTATTCATCATGTCCATGAAAGTCATCAGGGCATTTGTCAAACCAAACGGCATCACCAAAAACTCATAATGCCCGTACCTCATACGAAATGTTGTCTTATGCACATCCACATCCTTTACCTTCAACTGGTAATACCCCGACCTTAAATCAATCTTCAAAAACACCGCTGCCCTACAAAACTAATCGAACAAGTCATCAATATGTGGCAACGGATATTTGTTATTCACCATCAACTTATTCAACTGGCGATAATCAATGCACATACGCATCGATCCATCCTTCTTCTTCACAAAAAGAACCGGAGCACCCCAAGTAAAAACACTTGATCGAATGAACCCATGATCTAACAACTCCTGAAGTTGCGATTTTAACTCTTTTAACTCCTTCGGTGCCATCCGATATGGAGCAATAGACACCAGAGTTGTACCTTCGTATCTCTCAATACAAAATTCCACCTCCTTATCCGGAGGTAAACCCGACAACTCTTCAGAAAAAACTGACACAACATGTTCTGCACCCGAACGCCCTTAGCTTCCTGATTCATAACAATAGCCAAATAAGCTTGGCAACCATCAAACATCATTCTTTCCACTCGAGAAGCTGACACAACATTGGACAAGAATTTCACATTCCCACCAACCACCACAACTTCATAATCATTGGCCAACTTCAGAGAAATCCTTTTGGACTCACAATCCACCACCTCCTTGTGCTCACTTAACCAATCCATACCCAAGATAACGTCAAAACCATGAAATGGCAACTCCATCAAATTCGCAGCAAATTCATGACCTTGCACTGTCAAATGACAATGCCTATACAACCTTCTTGTTGTAACTGTCTCCCCAAAAGAACTAGTTGCTAACATGCCATCATCCAAAATCTCAATAAGAACATTCAGCGATGATGCATTCTCACTCAAAATATATGAATGAGTAGACCCCGAATCAATCAAAGAAAACAACGACAAAGATTACAAGGTGAAAGTACCTCACATCAGTGTCGTTGGGCCCCTCACAATAAGGATAGATCTACGCTGGTCAACCATTCTCTGGTTGAACAGCAACAGCATGAGCCACAACTCTCTGATCATCCTCGTGCCTCTAAAAATTACCCCTTCTATGGCATCGGCCCCTAGCTGGTACAGCAGCCCGAACCGGTGCATCACCCATAGCACGAGGACAATCACTCTTCATGTGACTGGGTGATCCACATGTACAGCAACTCATGGTATTTCCCCAACACTCACCCGTGTGGCGTCTACCACAATGCTCACACTCAGCTATAATATGAAAACCTTGGTTACCCTGGCCAACACTGTCACCACACTTGTGATCCAACTTATGCCTCTTATCACGAAACCTCCTACCCTGCTTCCCAGAGTTACCAAAATTAGCCCCACGCTTGTTCGAGCTTATGCCTGAAGCTTGTCTTGTTACCCTCAAGGACTGCTCAATATCCTTAGCGCAGTTCACAAGCACATCATAATTTGTGTAGTCCACAACCAACAGGTATGTTTTGATATCCTTCACCAACCCATAGCAAAATTTGTACCGATACATTGTGCCCATACCGAAACGCCTGGTCATTTTTAGCTGGTTTTTCACATAAATCTAGATGCATTTAGGTCCTAGCAACTTGCATATGTGCATATAAGCATCCAACAATACATTTATCAACACTTGCACCAAGATTTAACTACCATCAAGCTTAGGCTATCAAAGGATTAATAAATAGGCATGATCCTTAAAACACCCCACCAAACATACCAAAATGCTCAAGTAAACATTTACCAGCACAAGCATCATACCAACATCACTTTAATACCATATTCAACATGTTAAGCTCATCAAGCATGCCATCCAAGCAAAACCATCTAGATGCATACCAAGGCAACCACATAACATCAACCATAGGTAACGAGGCACAAAGCGCATAACAACATCAATCACACTCCAAAATCACAGCATTACACATGCTTAAACCAGGGAAAACATAATTACATATCCCAAAATCCATGGCGAACACATTGCCTTATTAACTGGAAACATAAACCAAGTTCATACTAAAAATTGCTTTTCCTCTTGGATTACTACGACTTTGCCTTTCCTGCCCCAAGCCTTAATGCTCTGCCTCATTAGGAAAAAGAGAGTGTAAGCACACTTGCTTAGTGAGGATGCTCTTAAAACAATGATGCATTATAACCCTTGAAAACCAACACTTGTTTTAAAACCATGCTTATGACCTAAGCAAGTTCCAATGATTCTAATTCAAAACATGTATATCGACCATATGCAAAACGATATATTCCACATGCTTAAATCCCCAAAGCATTTTATACAAAACCTTGCTTGAATTCCAAATAATTAAATACAAAACCATGCATAAATCCCAAAGCATTAAAAATAGATTCAACATTAGAATTCTCATATATTGGCAATTATAGTGACCCCGGACAGTCGACCATTATCCTTGATTAGCCGACCGCTAATCTTTAGTTAACCGATCGTTAACTTTACACATCGGATACATGGGTCTCCCTTAATGACCGACCATTATTAAGAACTACACCATGCCGACCGCATGATTTAACAACCTTGTCGATCGCAAGCTTTACATCAACAAGGGGAACTGACCGCTCAACCCAAGTGGTAACAACATAGTCTGAGTAGCTGACCGCTATACCTCAAGGACACTTAACTAGGATCAATTTTTAATCAT
The DNA here is from genome assembly GCA_019671005.1 of Hibiscus mutabilis. Lineage (NCBI taxonomy): Eukaryota > Viridiplantae > Streptophyta > Magnoliopsida > Malvales > Malvaceae > Hibiscus > Hibiscus mutabilis. The sequence continues at coordinate 36,535,046 of CM033736.1, forward strand.
ATTATAGTGCACTTTATCCTATGGCATGTCAACTATATCTGAATGTTTTCTCACCTTTTCACATAGCCAATATATCATTTACAAACCATTTGCTCACAGTTTTACAATGCATTAAACAAAATCCCCACATATGCAAATCATATTGCCATAGCAATATCACATTCCTGAACAGAATAAAACCAATGCTCGCTACCATTTAATATACTTTTAAACCACTGCAAATGTACTTAAAAAGCATGCATTTATAGTAAGTAAAACCAACCATGTTTATGACTAAAACATGAATTACACATGCTCATATCTGAACCGATATTAAAAAGCAAAGGAGGGAAACTTACATCCAAGCTTAGGTAAGTGTTTCAAACTTAACCTAAACTTCCAAGACCACTTTCAAACCTCTGAAAGACTTTTAAGACCGTTTCCACTCACCGATTTCACTTCGCCTTGTTTGCTAACGCGAAACAAGCTCCCGGCAAGCCTCAAACCACCTCAAGATGCTACGCCTTGAATATCCCCTGTTTTGGCCACACAAAACTAGAGGTAACATGCATTAAAATGTATCCAACTCTTTGTTTCAAACCAAAATCCTATAACTCTCAAGATGCCCACTCAAAACTCATATGAAACTTACCGAAATCAATCTGAAACACTTCTCAATCTTAACCCAACCATAATATAATGATTCAATAAATCAAACTTCAAAAAATAACATCTAAACACCCTTTTACAACATCCTTTTACTTCCAGCAAAGATTAAACTCCAAAAACAACCCAAAAACCTTTAGCTAACAACCTAAATAATTAGAGATTTAACCAATTCTGGGATTCCATTGATAAAAACAACTTATCCACATTAAAATGCATCCAAAATAAGATTGAAATCGATCCTCAACACTGGAAAAATAGATCCAATTTGAAAATCACAAGATTCCATCAAATAAACCTCAATTAAGCAAAATTCCTTAATTAATTAATTAAAACCCACTAGAAACCATATATAAAGAGTCAAGAACTTGGGAATTTTAGTAAATAACCTTTCATTAAAGGAGAAGAACAAAACCTACCTCCAATGAGTGAGTTTCCCCTTAATTGGATGTTTTCCTCTTGAAAAACAATGAGATTCAATAAGATATTTGAAAAATAAGTTAAAGAATCATTTAGCAAAATCAAAGAATTAAGAAACAAGATCATTAACTTGAATCTCTGATAGGAAAAAGAGTGTTTGGCTGAGACTATTTTGAGAGAAATATGAGAGGAAGAAAGTTACATCAAATTGTGATTTGGAAAAATAACTACCTTTTAACTAAATCCTTTTTAATTTCCCTTTATTAAAACCCTTTTAAAAATAATCCTAATTAAAAGAAAACTTAGATTAGACCAAATGGTAAAATAGCTCCTTAAAGATTCAAAGTTTTGACTCTTTACAAAACAGTAACCTTTAAAAACAGTTTTCAAAAATTGCACTTTGGTCACCAGCCAAAATGTCACCCTTCCAAAGCTCATTTCCAAAATTTCTTTTGCCAATATTTTAATATATTGAAAAAGGATTTTTAGATATTTTTCCATATTTTTATCTTTTAGAAAAATATTTGCTCCCGAATTCGACTCGAATCTCTAACCTAGTCCACCGGACCGTCTAACTAGCCTTAAAACCGCTAGGCCCAAAATCGGGGCGTTACATCAACACTAACAAGGCACATCCTTCAATTTGGAGTAAATACTTCCAATGCATTACCTCTACGGTCGCAGCCGAAGTAAAATCCATTGAAGCATTACCTCAACAACATGGTCGGAGTAAATACTTTCAACACATCACCTCTAGGAACCATGGGCGACTTATTATATTGCACTTTAAATCCTATGGCTGTCCAATTATATTCGATAACATTTCTATAACATTTTCAAACCATCAGTTGCCAATATAATCCGTTTCATTAACATTAACTCACAGCTTTCATATGCATCAATCAAAACCATTTTCTCAATGCTTTCAACCATGCATTACCAATGTCCAAAAACATACCAAATCATGCATTACTTCCAAATGCATCAACATCATATCATAACCATTTTCCAACATTAAACCATGCATAAATAATGAGTAATCTAACTATTAAAACCAGTGCATAAAATCTATTTGCCAAACCGAGTTTAGACCAGCATTTCAAGCTCAATCTAAACTCGCAAACACAAATTTCAAACGTTTGAAAAGCTGTAAATCATGTTCTCACTCACCGACACGCAAAGCCTCACTTTTCGATTCGGTAAACACACCTCCAAAGCTTCCGAAACGTCCGTTCAAGCTTGAGGACCAACTTCCCCTATTTTATCCACACAAAAACAGAGGATTCAATGCATCAAAATGTATTCAACAACCCAACAACATCAATTCGAATACAACCTCAACATACTCTATTCATTTTCACTCTACAACAACCGAAATCAACATCAAACATCTTCCAAACTTAACTAAGCCAAAACCTAACATTTTAACCCATCCATAAACATCAATTAACATCCAACAACATATTAACATCATCTTTATACCTCTAGCATTCAATAAACCTCCACAACTCCTCAAAAACCCATAACTAACAATCTAGAAAATTAGAGATTCATATAGTTTCGGGACTCCAATGTTAAAAACCACTTATTAACATTATTTAACATCAAAATTATGATTAGAACAAATCAAGAACTCAGCAAAACAAAGCCTATATGAAAATCCACCAATCTAATCAACTAACCTTTGATTAAACCAATTTTCTATAATTAAATCATCAAATCAAGTTAAAAAAACATATGTAAAGGATCAATAACTTGGGAATTTCAGTAAATAACCTTGTATTAGAGGAGAAGAGTGAACCTCACCTCTAATGATTGCCTTTCCCCTTAATTGGATGAGTTTTCTTGAGAAAACAAGATCAAATCAAATAGGTTTTGTTAGGGAACCATTAAAGATTAGTTTGAAATCAAAAGAATGTTGAAATCATGAGTTTACCTGAGAAAGCTGAAGTTGAAAAGAGTGTTTGGCTGGAGATAATTTGAGAGAAAAGCTTTTGATGAAAAGTTAGTTACGTCAAATTGTTTTTTGCCTTTTTAATTATCCAATTAATTCTCCAAGCCTTTTATGTTATTTTAAAATCATTTAAAATATCCAATTAAGGGGAAAAGTTTGATATTAGAATTTGGGTAAATAGTTCCTTAAAGATTCAAAGTTTTGACACTTTTACAAAATAGTCACCAAAAATAGTTTTAAAATTTTACATTTTGGTCACTACCAAAATGTCCAATTTTGAAATTCCTTTTTCCAAAATTGACTTCACCGGAATCATTTATATATTAAATAATGATTTTAGAATATTTTTCTATATTTTTATTTCACTCAAAAATATTTATTTTGAATTAAATCTCGAAACTAACTCAAATCCTATAATCTAATCCTTCGGACCATCTAAACCACCTAGAAAACTCCTAGGCCCAAAATCGGGGCGTTACAGTCAGTCTGAATGCGTTATCCAAGTGTTGGAAGATATGATGTGGTATTGCATCATTGATTTTTAGGGGACGTGGGAGAAACAACAACCGTTGGTGGAGTTTGCCTATAACAATACTTATCAGGCTAGTGTTCAAATGGCTCCGTATGACACCTTGTATGGTAGGTGTCGCATGCCACTTTGTTGATAGAGGTAGGAGAAAAGTATGTTTCTTTTCCTAATGTGCTAAAGTATACCAATGAGAAGGTGAAGTTTATTAGTGATCGGTTGAAGGCGGCTTCAGATCGGCAAAAGTCATATACTGTCTTGAAGCGTCGGGAGATTGAGTTTGCAGTTAGAGATATAATGTTTCTTAAGGCTTTGGCTTGGAAGAAGGTAGTGAGGTCTGGAAGTAAGGGTAAGTTGAGTCCAAGGTTTATTGGGCCTTATAAGGTGTTGGAGCGTGTTGGTCCAGTTGCTTATAGGTTTGAGGTTGCATGTGGAGTTGGAGAAGATGCATGATGTTTTCCATGTATTGATGCTTCGGAGATATAGATTGGTCCCATCATATGTGATGCTTTTTGAGGAGATTGAGTGGAATCCAGATTTAACATATGATGAGGAATCGGTGTAAACCCCTTGACCCGGTCTAATTGTAAGACTGAACTGAGCGAGCTACATTAGGGTTTGTCGAGACAAACCGTAAAGAATTCATTAGAAAATGGTATATTTTTTATTTTATCTTGCCTAAATGCATAGCTAAATCCTAAAATGATCATGCTCACAACGGTGAAATTTATAGCTCAATTGGGCGTCAAATTGATATCCAATTGTACGATTTAACATCTCAAGGACCAAATTACATTTTTTGTTAATTATAAGGAATTCCTCAAAATTAAACTTACCAATACTTAATTAGTCATATTTCATACAATCAGGTTAAATTTCAACTTAAAATAATCATCCAAACACATTTAATTGCATGATTAAGAAACAAGGACTAAACTGTAAAGATTTAAACTACGGGGAAGCATATTACCATAAATAACGTTGGCGTACCGGTACGGGACCAATCCGTATCGCAATGGTCAAATTTAACAAAGGTGTAGTGATATTGTCTTCAAGCGTATCGGTACGAGTGTTCAATGTTTGAAATTAAGAATTCAAGTAGCCAAAGGGCATACCGGTACGGTTTCCCATGTACCGACACCAAGCAAAATTTTTGCATAGCGTATCGATACGGTCCCTAGATGTATCAGTATGCCAAGGCATTTTTCCCAGATTGAGCCGAGATAATTCCTCGTTTACCGATCCCTAAAGACTTGTACTGGTACGGACATACCTGTAATGACCTCTTGGTCCAACATATGACACTTTAGCTCAATCTAACTTACTCCAATCAACATCTAATCATCATAAAACTTCTCAAACATAAATTCCTTAGATATAGAAGCATGGTAGAAGATCATACACAACATATCAAATCCAAACATAAGTCCTATAAGCATGATTTCTACCCAAGGATGCATAATGTTTCCCAACCCCTCAAAACCAAACATTAAGCACCATACAAGTTCAAAACATCAATCATAACTTGTACAAACAGGGAGTGCCCAAAATAAACCTCCCAATTACAACTTGGTCGCATTGTCTCTTATTACTACTAAGTACTTGTAAAACCATACTTGAAAATACTTCAACCCTTGGTTATCCACTTGCTTACTCGCTGTCCAAAAGTGTCTATCTCTCTGTATGGATGAGAAAAGGAGAGCGTAAGCTATAAGCATAGTGAGGGAATCTTAAAAACACTGATCAATGCATTTAAAACCATTTTAATTCAAACCAAATGTATAAGTCTCATGGCAAAACAACTCATGCTTCTAAATTCTCTTCAAATATGCATATTTAAATCTTTTGCAACTCATGTATCATGGATTTCTATCATAAACCTCAATTTAAGCTTCATATGCCAAAATCTCTAAATAGCAAGCTTAAAGAGCGTCTCATGCATAACCTATATTATACAAAACATGTAACACCCTAATCAGTATTCTATATCCCATACTAATTAGAGTATCACATAACAAATATACCAAAGTATCACAATCATATTCATAAGAAAATTATAAATTATCCATTTTACTATTTATTGCGTAGAATCATATTTTAGATTTTTATCCACTCGAATTAAGTTCAATTTCAGGCAGCAACTTGACATTTCTTATCTATAATATATAAGGAATATAACTGTTTAGAAACTACCTAAAATAAAAATCTACCCGATTACTCTATTTAGTCTTTTCTAGTCATTACCTGGTTTTTAATTTAATATAACTACTTATTATCCACTATAAATATAAACTAGTTTATACGTTATTGCAACACATATATAAACTAGTATATAACCAACTAATTTAACATATACATGCCATCTAGAAATATCAAACACATCAAAAGATGTTATTACTGATATTGTAATTATACTCCGGATAAGTAGGATGCCCGCTCTTTACTCCGATTTTTTCTTTTTACCTACGCGTGAAAACCATCACACGCTAAGTATATACTTAGTGAGGCAATAATAATTTCTAGTGCAGTATAACATAACTATAAATAGTAACATATAACTGTGTTTATGCATATTGAATAACTAGATATGACTTACCATTATGTTTATCATATATCAAATAATATAAACCGGACATAATTTTCTTACCAATATACTTGCCATAAGTTTAAGAGTTTGTGAACTCTTTCACCAGAAACTTTCACCTGCTTATCAAATATTTACCGAACCATAGCCCAAATATAACCTATGAGGACCCTAGGTACACGAGTCAAATATGCACCGAAGTGCTAATACACATAAGGTCATGTCCACCATCCGCACGTTTATAAGGTCGTGCTAACCATCCGCACATTTATAAGGCAGTGCTAACCATACACTAAGTGTCCTTTATATACACTATAGTGCTATCTCGGATACCCGAATATGCAGCGTGTTGCTGGACTCTATGGCATGCCAACTATACCCTGTCCCTCAATGACTTATTTGGGCATATATTCCATATTTATTCCATCCATGGAAATGTATATCAACATAATTTAACATTGGGCAGTTCATACCCGAAATAACATTCATAATATAACATCATATATAACTAGTGATTCATGCATTTATATTCAATCTTTGACATATCTAAACTATGTCAAATATATGATCAATGACATAAATATCATGCCAACATAAACAATGTAGACTCATCTTAAGTCTTCCTGATGATGTATAAAACATCCATGTATCATAATATGTATGCATTGCACTCACCTGATGCCTCACTAGTAAACCTTATTATAGTTGGTAGCTTTACTCTTGAAACTTTTCCTTATCTTTAAATTTTCTCGTACTAAGATCTTGATCACTTTCACGATCTATAAAATCATCGTTTACCGAATACATACATTTCAAAGCATATGTTAGTATCATTCTAACATAAGCACATATTAGGAATATAGTTCCTAAAAATCCTTCACTATCCATATCCAACACAAATTCACAAGAATATCTAAATTTTCATAAATAACCATAAAATGAATTCTTTTAGAATTCACTTCAACTTTCCAAATTATTCAAAATGGTCCCTTGCATTAAACTTTAATTTCAATCATTAAACAACATATTCAAGTATTCCAATAATACTTTCAAGCTTAACAGATAAATTTCTAACCAATTTCCATTTCAATCCCATATTTCCCTTAATTTGCTATTTGGTCCTCAACACTTAGCAAACTTCTCAAAATGATCTAATTGATTCTTCTAACATTAACTTTAAGCATAATACATCAACTTTCCAACATTTTCATCTTAATCCCTTAATTTCTGAAGGTATGCGAAAAGGTCCTTAAAACTTAACAAAGCTCCAATTTAATCCAAACAACATTTTAAGCCTTGTAAAATCATTCTCACGTCAATTCTAGCCTTAGGGAATTTTTCCATAGTTTTCCCTAATATTCTTCCAATATGCCGAATATGAAAGGTCACTACATCCAAATTTTCCAACTTGATTCAAGCATGAATGCAACTTCTAAACCTCATTTCCAAGCTTCTATAATCATTCCCATGACAAAATCAATCTAATTTCAACTTCACATCAAAACCCTAACTTTAAACAAATTAGGATTTAGCTACTTTCAAGTAGTTTCAATCATAATATAAGCTTGGATATCATTCTGCAACAACAATTTCATCAAAAACTAACCTTAACTCATCATATTTAAACATTCCCTTCATCCATCAAAATCACAAAACTAGGGTTTCAAGAAAGGAAAGCATGAATAAATGGTACCAAAAGATAGAGAATTTCATGGAGATAAATTTCATATTTCATGCTTTCGTCCAAATTCCAACTAAAATAGCTTGAAAATTCGAAAGAAAATTATTTTCTTTCTTACCTTGGAGCTTTCGAACAAGAGAAGATGATGGAGAAAAATTCTTGAAATTTTAATTGTTTCCAATTTGGCCATTTGTCATCTTATTTTAAAATTCCTAAAAAAATCTCTTTTATAGCAAAATAACCATTTTGCCCTTGTAATCCAATGCTTCATATCTTGCAACATGTTTACTTATCCAAGGGTAAAAAATAAACCAAGTAGTTAGTGATTACCAACTTTGCCCTTGAAATTTCCCAAAATTACCATCTTGCCATTTTCCATCCAATGTTCCATGTTAAATCCTTTCATTTTAAGACATGGAAAAAACATATTTAACCTTGCCTTATCATCCTTTAAAATATCTTGAATATTTGATTTGATCCGATTATCCAAATAATTTTCTAAACTTTATCGCTTTATAGCCACTAATACAAACTTCGTACGAAAAATTCAAGTAACACAAAAATGTCATTCTTGAGGGTGAACTATTCATTTACAGGACTAAAATACATAACATTTGGAAATTACAATTTAGTCCCTAAACTTTTCCAAAGTTTATACTTTGACCACCAAACTTTCAAAATTTTCATTTTGGTCACTAGCCAAAATTTTGGGATATTACAATTCTCCCCTTTAAGAAAATTTGTCCTCGAATTTTCCTTTCTTGGTTCAAAAAGGTATGAATGCTGCTTTTTCATTACTTCCTCTATTTTCCAAGTAGCTTCTTCCACTTTATGATTTCTCTATAGAACTTTAACGAGAGGAATCTTTTTATTCCTTAATTGTTTTTCTTCTCGAGCTAAAATTCTTATAGGTTCTTCATCATATGTCAAATCCAATTGAATCTCGATCTCTTCTGGTGTAATATCATGTAAAGGATCCGATCAGTATTTCCGAAGCGTGGACACATAAAATACATCATGGACCTTACTCAACTCCGGTGGAAAGCTAGTTAATACGCCACTGGGCCACCCCTTTTTAAAATTTCATAAGAACCAAATTATCTTAGACTAAGCTTTCCTTTTCATCCAAAGCGTAAAATCTTTTTCCAAGGTGAAACCTTCAAGAATACTTTATCTCCAACTTCAAACTCAATATCTTTTCTTTTAAGATCTGAATATGACTTTTGTCTGTCAGAAGCAGCCTTAAGATTATCTTGAATTATCTTTACCTTATTCTCCGTCTCTTAAACAAGATCTGGTCTGATGATCTTTCGATCCTCCAACTCAAACCAATTCAATGGTGTTCGGAATTTTCTTCCATATAATACTTCATAAGGTTCCATCTTTGTACTTGATTGATAACTATTGTTGTAGGCAAACTCGGCTAATGGAAGATATTTTTCCCATGAACCTGCAAAATTAATTATGCATACCCTGAGCATATCGTCAAGTATCTAAATAGTTCTTTCTGATTGTCCATCTGTTTGAGGATGGAAAGCAGTACTAAAGTGTAGCAGAGTTATCAATGCTTCATGCAATGCACTCCAAAACCTTGAAGTGAACCTTGGATCTCTATCAGATATAATAGACATAGGAACACCATGCAATCTAACAATTTCCTTAATATATAACTCTGCCAACTTGTTCAATGAGTAGTCTGTTCGAACTGGTATAAAATGTGCCGTTTTAGTTAAACGATCCACAATCACCCAAATCGAATCTTTCTTACTTGGCGTCAACGGTAAACCTGTTACAAAATCCATTATAACTTTTTCCCATTTCCACTGTGGAATTAAGATCGGTTAAAGCAATCCTGATGGAACTTGATGTTCCGCCTTTACTTGTTGACATGTTAAGCATCTAGAAACAAACTCAGAAATAGTTTGTTTCATGCCAGGCCACCAAAATAGACTCCTTACATCTTGATACATTATGTTGCTTCCTAGATGCATAGTTAGAGGTCTGAAATGTGCTTCTAAAAGTATTTCCCTCTTTAGATCATCATCTTTAGGAATGTACACACGTCCCCTGTAGAATAGGCATCCATTTGATTTTACTTCAAAGTCTTTAGATTCACCATTCTCAACTTGCCTCTTCTTTTCCAAGCATTCTTTATCCTTTGCTTGTAACTCTTTAATCCTTTCTATCAGAGTAGGCTTGATTTGAAACTCAGCCATTATTACACCATTTTCCTATAACCTTAACTGAGCATTCATTGTTCTCAAGGCAGAAAATGTCTTCCGGCTAAGCGCATTTGCTACCACATTAGCCTTCCTCGGATGGTAATCTATGATTACATCATAGTCCTTAATCAGTTCTATCCACCTCTTTTGTCTCAAATTAAGCTCCTTTTGAGACAACAAATATTTCAAACTTTTATGATCTATGAAAATATAGCACTTTTCATCATATAAGTAGTGACGCCAAATCTTCAAAACGACCACCACTACAGCCAACTCTAAATCATGAGTAGGATAATTCCTCTCATGAGTTTTGAGTTGTCGAGAAGCATACGTTACAACCTTTCCTTCTTTCATCAATACACATCCCAAACCATTATGGGATGCATCACTATATATAGTGAAATCCTTCCCGAATTCTGCTTGTACCAAAATAGGAGCTTCTGTTAAGATCTTCTTCAATTTTTCGAAGCTTTCCTAACACTTTTCTGTCCAAACAAATGGCATATCTTTTCTTAATAGCTTAGTTATTGGAGCGACAATCGATAAAAAGTCTTTCACGAACCGCCGATAATAACCAGCTAATCCCAAGAAACTTCTTACTTTAGAGACACTTTGCGGAACTTTCCATTCGAGTATTGCTTGAACCTTCTTATGATCAACTCAAATTCTTTCCGTAGAGATTATGTGTCCAAGGAAAGCTACTTCAGACAACCAAAATTCACACTTTGATAGCTTTGCATTTAACTTCTTTTCTCGGAGGATCTAAAGAACTACTCGCAGATGAGTATCATGATCCTCTTTGGTTCTTGAATAAACCAATATATCATCTATAAATACACCCAAAAATTGGTCCAAATATGGCTGAAATATCCAATTCATCAAATCCATAAAAGTTGTCGGTGCATGTGTAAGTCCAAAAGGCATTACTACAAACTCATAATGCCCATATCTAGTTTTGAAAGTTGTATTTGGTATATCTGCTTCTTTGATCTTCAATTGATGATACCCTGATCAGAGATTAATTTTAGAAAATACAGTTGCTCCTTTAAGTTGATCAAAGAGGTCATCAATCCTTGGTAAAGAATATTTGTTCTTTACCGTCACATTATTAAGTTGACGGTAATCCATACATAACCTCATTGATCCATCCTTCTTTTTCACAAATAGGACTAGAGCTCCCCAAGGTGATATACTTGATCGAATAAAACCTCGATCTAAGAATTCTTCCAATTGAGCCTTCAGCTATTTGAGTTCTGTAGGAGCCATTCTATAAGGTGCTATTATTATTGGCGCTGTTTCAGGAAGCACATCAATACCAAATTCCACTGCTTGATTAGGAGGTAATCCTGGTAATTTATCCGAAAAAACATCTGGAAATTCCCGCACTGTAGGTATATTTTCCAAATCTATCTTTGTCTTCGGAGTATTTATCATATGAGCTAAATAAGCTTCATACTCAAGTGATAATAACTTTCCAGCAGTTACAGCTGTAATCTCCTTACTCAAATAATTTTGCCTTTCTCCCTCAAATATTATTTCCAAACCATCTGGTTCTTTTAAGACTATCCTTTTCAATCGGCATTCAACCGTAGCATCATATGCTGACAGCCAATCCATTCCAGGAATGACATCAAACTCTTGGAAAGGCAATTCCATAAGATTGGCTGGAAATTTTCTTCCTTGGATCCTTATAAGACACTCTTTACATATTCGAACTACTTTGGTGCTTTGTCCTAGAGGAACTCTTTGCATTCAATCAATAGCAACTACCTCACTCGAAATTGGTCCTACTGGTATATTTCTTTCATGAAGAATTCCCATGTAATCTTTCTGAAGGAACTCGTGCAGTGACAACATTCCACCACACGCTTGCTTGTTCCATCAGAAGAGATACTACTCCTTCCAACTTTCCTTGATCATCACAAGGAATCCTACTCAACATGATCTTAATATCATTCAACTAGTAATCAACAGCCATAGGATCAGCATCAGTATCAGCTCGAAACTCTTGTGCTTTCATTTTTCTTAGTTCCTTCGGAACTAAACTGATGCTCGCCGATTTATAATAGCATCCAATGGCTGAAGAAATAAGCCTTGATCTTGCACAGACATATTTCGTTGTTCCTGAGCTAATGGCTCTACATTCTGCTGCCCTTGAGGTGGATTTTGATTCACCTCATTACTTCCACTCTGAGCAGGCATATCTTGCTCGATTGCCTGACGAGATTCTTGATGATCTGACATGTGTTAATGACACAATCACCCCTTATAAGTAAGGAGTAACAATACTAATTACTAGGCATCCTATTATATTCATACAAATATCAATAATCTTGACATCCTAGTGGTATGTATAATTCTGACTATCTATATACCCGATTTATGTCTAGAACCGGCTAAACCTATAGCTATGATACCAATAAATGTAACACCCTAATCAGTATTCTATATCCCATACTAATTTGAGTATCACATAACAAATATACCAAAGTATCACAATCCTATTCATAAGAAAATTATAAATTATCCATTTTACTATTTATTGCGTAGAATCATATTTTAAATTTTTATCCACTCGAATTAAGTTCAATTTCAGGCAGCAACTTGACAGTTCTTATTTATAATATATAAGGAATATAATTGTTTAGAAACTGCCTAAAATAAAAATCTACCCGATTACTCTATTTAGTCTTTTCTATTCATTACCCGGTTTGTAATTTAATATAACTACTTATTATCTGCTATAAATATAAACTAGTTTATACGTTATTGCAACACATATATAAACTAGTATATAACCGACTAATTTAACATATACATGCCATCTAGAAATATCAAACACATCAAAAGATGTTATTACTGATACCGTAATTATACTTCGGATAAGTAGGATGCCCGCTCCTTACTCCGATTTCTTCTTTTTACCTACGCATGAAAACCATCACACGCTAAGTATATACTTAGTGAGGCAATAATAATTTCCAGTGCAGTATAACATAACTATAAATAGTAACATATAATTGTGTTTATGCATATTGAATAACTAGATATGACTTACCATTATGTTTATCATATATCAAATAATATAAACCAGATATAATTTTCTTACCAATATACTTGCCATGACTTTAAGAGTTTGTGAACTCTTTCACCCGAAACTCTTTCACATGTTTATCAAATATTTACCGAATAACCATAGCCCAAATATAACCTATGAGGACCCTGGGTACACGAGTCAAATATGCACCGAAGTGCTAATACACATAAGGTCGTGTCCACCATCCGCACGTTTATAAGGCAGTGCTAACCATACACTAAGTGTCCTTTATATACACTGATAGAGTAGCGTAATATTGGATTTGGAAGCCTTCAATCAAGTTGTTGCAAGAACTAGGAGCTCTAGACTCAATCAAGGAAGTTTGGGCAGATCAGAAAATTCAAGAGAAAAGAGAAGGGATTTTCTTGAAATTTTCAGATTCAAGGCTGGAAATTTAAAGAAAGAAAGATAAGATGAAGGATTATATGATAAGAAATAAGAATATAAAAAGAAGATTAAAAAAGATTGAGAAAGAGATAAGTAAAACAAATCTGAAAAATCCAGCTTTGTTTATGGAATTATGGAAGATGGAGTGAAGGTTGAAGATGAAGATGGCTTGCGAATTGTTGATGTTGTTTTGTCCTCGGCACCCTCTTAGCCTAAATTATCTAAGCAAGCAACCTCAAGCCGCTCTAACCCACCCTCCTAGACGCGATTATCTAGGCAAACAAGAGTGTGAAGATGATCTCCCTCACAAGAACTCGTCGAACTTATGTTGAAGTAGACTTCGAAGGCACAAGTAAATCAGCACTTGCAAAAACAAACTCACTAAATATTTCATAAATCAAAGAAAATCTCCCTTACAATGATGGAGGCTTCATCCTTTTATAGGTGAAGGATAGACAAAGTAATTTAACTTCTACTAAAACAAGGAAAACCTAACCTAATTAAAAATAATAATAACAGCCTTTAAACTCCTTGTGCTTGTGTGGCAAGGAATAGGGTGATAAGGCAAGTGATAAGCTGATAAGGGCTGGGTGGCTGGTTCCTAAAGTATATAAAACCCTAAAAACATCAATTTAAATGATAATAAATATATTGGGCTAAGTTTAATTCGTCCAAAGCCTTATATGTTAGCTTTTGGGCTGAATTTTACAAAATCCCGTAATAATCCCTTATCCAGTTTTCTGCATGTGCATTCTTCAATAAATTGGACGTATCTTGAGTTCCTGATGTCCGATTGATGCGTTTCAAGATGCGTTGGAAAGGTAACTGAATGAAGGAAAATTTGTTAGAAGACAACTTGACTCAGAAATGCCCGGATGACTTTGTTGGATGACTTTCCAGACTTTACAAACAGATTCAATTTCTTGCCCAAGATACATCGTTTTTGACCTCCTATGCGTGCACTGTTTTGGCTTTTATTTTTTGCATCGAACAAATTCAGCTTCTTGTCTAATATTAGTAATTTGACCCCGCTCATACATGTATCATTCCCCCACTCCTCAAAAGGATTCGTCCTCAAATCTAAATTGGCAATGAGAGAACAATCATCAACTTCAATTGAGAAGGCTTCTTTGTTGTATGTGGAGTGATCTAATTGAGATCCTCTCAATGGTTCAACAAAATCCTGAAAAAATAAGATAGCACTACTCGAACATTTGTAAGGATTAGTTAAAACAAAATCACTCGTCGCGTTCTTTTTCTTGCCTTTTTCTTTTGGGCTTTGTGTGACTTTTACCTCATATGTATTTTCACTCACCAAATTTGGGCCGTTAATTTGTCTTTTTTCACTCTCTGCCTCTTTACTCTCAGTCTTCTGTAGAGGAGAAAATGTTTCTAACGGAATGATAGGACAAGAATCAAATGAAGGGTTAGAATTACACTTACTTTCTTTGTGGGGAGGTGATGAGAGTATAGCAAGTGGACCTACTACTTCACATGAGGGATTAGAAGAATTGTCATCTTGTCTAATGTGTTCATTATCACTATGCTCTTGATTGAGTGTTTGTGTGTTTTCCGTCAACATGGGGATTTTTGTCTTGGTTTTGTCCAGTGACTTGGATGTTTCAATTTTCTGCTTTGGTCTACTTGAGCCGAACAAAGGTTTAGAAGAATTAGAATGAGATAAAGGTTGAGTGGTACCTCTTTCATAGTGATAATTCTTCTGTTGATATCGTTGTCGATCTTTGATGCGCTTTTCGATTGTCATGGCGAATTGGAATGCCTCTTGAAGGGTGTAGTAGGTTTTGAGTTCAAGTACCTCAAGCATTTTGTCATTGAGTCCGATAACAAACCTAGTCATTGTATCCTCTTCATCCTCTTGTATGTCGGCTCTTTGCATCAATGATTCCATCTCTTTGAGATACTCATCAACAGTTTTGTAGCCTTGCCAAATCCTTTGTAGCTTTTGTTTGATCTCCCGTTGATATAATGGGGGAATGAATCGTTCTCGCATGACTTTTTTAAGTTCTCCCCATGAGGTTATCTTGGCTTCTCTATTGAGACACCGATTGCGGACCAATTGGGACCACCAAATGGATGCATATTCAGTGAATTTGAGAGTCAACAGTGGAACTTGATCCTCTTCGGGACATTGATAATGCTCGAATAGAAGATCAACTCGATTTTCCGAGTCACAATAAGCATTAGGGTCATACCTTCCTTGAAAAGGTGGTACAGTGATCTTTGGCTTGGCTAAGGTGTTTGTTGCTCATCTTGGTTCTATGCGATGATTGTGCCTATGTAAGGGGTTTTGGTGTCTATTCTAAATGGGAATAAGATTTGGACGCTTAGGCTCCTCAGTATCGCTTGCGATAGCAGTGGTTTCTAATCTCCCAATGGTTTGAGTGATTGCGGTCACGACTGTATCAGTGTGCTCAAGCTTGGTTGCCAATGAGGTTACAGTCCGTTCAAGTTTATTGAGAGTGTCCAAAACTTCTTGAAGAGTCACCTCATGTGGTTCTTCGTCGTTACTCGTTTCTGGCATCCTAAAACACTCAGATTTAACAAGGTGAAAAGAAAAATAAAACTATAAATCTCACTAAACACTCCAAGGAATAAATATTTAGCGAGGCAAGTAAACCGATCTCGTGCTCTTTAAAGACCTTCCTGCCACAAGTCAACAAGTTACAATCAGAGTTTAATCCTAACAATGAGTCCTAATTGTACTAGGAGTCCAATGAAAGGCTTGACACCAATTGAATATAGTTGCAAGAAAGAATGATTGTAATGAAACTTTTAGTCCTACTCACACCAGAAAAGAGAAGGTGTTAAATTGCGTAATAGAAGAAAGAAAAGGCACAACAAAGGAACTTAAGAAACTAAGAGTATAAAAAAATTAGTAGAGAAAGATGATAACACCAAAACCCATAAACAACTTGAAGGAAGAAATCCATTGTTGAATCCACTTCAATGTGATGCTTGTGGTGGTTGATGATGGTGATCTTGATGATTCTTGATGGTGGTTGGTGGCTAGGTATGAGCTTTCTCATTTTTCTTTCTTTTCTTTTCTTTTTACAATGTAAATAAACTGAAAATAACAAAAATTGAAGAAAAAATAATGAAAATAGGGTTAAAGTAAGGGAAAACCCTAATTTTGCTTAAATTTTGATCCACTTCGTTCGAGGCGTTCCCGATGTCAAAAAATTTTGAAATTTTGTGTGGTGACTTCTCCAATGGTTTAGATCTGATCTGAAATTTTCAGCTCAAAATTCGCTCATTTGATTTTGACGCATTTTTCCCTAATTTTCTAATTTTTCACCCAAAAACGCCAAAATTCTTGCCAAGAATCGTCCCAAATCTGATACCAAATGATAGAGTAGCGCAATATTGGATTTTGGAAGCCTTCAATCAAGTTGTTGCAAGATCTAGGAGCTCTAGACTCAATCAAGGAAGTTTGGGCAGATCTGAAAATTCAAGAGAAAAGAGAAGGGATTTTCTTGAAATTTTCAGATTCAAGGCTGGAAATTTAAAGAAAGAAAGATAAGATGAAGGATTATATGATAAGAAATAAGAATATTAAAAAATATTGAGAAAGAGATAAGTAAAACAAATCTAAAAATTCCAGCTTTGTTTATGGAATTATGGAAGATGGAGTGAAGGTTGAAGATGAAGATGGCTTACGAATTGTTGATGTTGTTTTGTCCTCGGCACCCTCTTAGACTCAATTATCTAAGCAAGCAACCTCAAGCAGCTATAACCCACCCTCCTAGACACGATTATTTAGGCAAACAAGAGTGTGAAGATGATCTCCCTCACAAGAACTCGTCGAACTTATGTTGAAGAAGACTTCGAAGGCACAAGTAAATCAGCACTTGCAAAAACAAACTCACTAAATATTTCATAAATCAAAGAAAATCCCCCTTACATTGATGGAGGCTTAATCCTTTTATAGGTGAATATAGACAAAGTAATTTAACTTCTACTAAAACAAGGAAAACCTAATCTAATTAAAATAAAAAAAATAATGACCTTTAAACTCCTTGTGCTTGTGTGGCAAGGAATAGGGTGATAAGGCAAGTGATAAGTTGATAAGGGTTGGGTGGCTGGTTCCTAAAGTGTATAAAACCCTAAAAAAATCAATTTAAATGATAATAAATATATTGGGCTAAGTTTAATTCGTCCAAAGCCTTATATGTTAGCTTTTGGGCTGAATTTTACAAAATCTCGTAATAATCCCTTATCCAGTTTTTTCTGCATGCGCATTCTTCAATAAATTGGACGTATCTTGAGTTCCTGATGTCCGATTGATGAGTTTCAAGATGCGTTGGAAAGGTAACTGAATGAAGAACAATTTGTTAGAAGACAACTTGACTCAGAAATGCCGGATCCCATCCAAAAATGACTTTGTTGGATGACTTTCTAGACTTTACAAACATATTCAATTTCTTGCCCAAGATACATCGTTTTTGACCTCCTATCGTAATCTTTATTTTGGCTTTTATTTTTGCATCGAACAAATTCAGCTTCTTGTCTAATATTAGTAATTTGACCCCGCCCTCAAAAAGGATTCGTCCTCAAATCTAAATTGGCAATGAGAGAACAATCATCAACTTCAATTGAGAAGGCTTCTTTGTTGTATGTGGAGTGATCTAATTGAGATCCTCTCAATGGTTCAACAAAATCCTGAAAAAAATAAGATAGCACTACTCGAACATTTGTAAGGATTAGTTAAAACAAAATCACTCGTCGTCGCGTTCTTTTTCTTGCCTTTTTCTTTTGGGCTTTGTGTGACTTTTACCTCATATGTATTTTCACTCACCAAATTTGGGCCGTTAATTTGTCTTTTTTCACTCTCTGCCTCTTTACTCTCAGTCTTCTGTAGAGGAGAAAATGTTTCTAACGGAATGATAGGACAAGAATCAAATGAAGGGTTAGAATTACACTTACTTTCTTTGTGGGGAGGTGATGAGAGTATAGCAAGTGGACCTACTACTTCACATGAGGGATTAGAAGAATTGTCATCTTGTCTAATGTGTTCATTATCACTATGCTCTTGATTGAGTGTTTGTGTGTTTTCCGTCAACATGGGGATTTTTGTCTTGGTTTTGTCCAGTGACTTGGATGTTTCAATTTTCTGCTTTGGTCTACTTGAGGCGAACAAAGGTTTAGAAGAATTAGAATGAGATAAAGGTTGAGTGGTACCTCTTTCATAGTGATAATTCTTTGTTGATATCGTTTGTCGATCTTTGATGCGCTTTTCGATTGTCATGGCGAATTGGAATGCCTCTTGAAGGGTGTAGTAGGTTTTGAGTTCAAGTACCTCAAGCATTTTGTCATTGAGTCCGATAACAAACCTAGTCATTGTATCCTCTTCATCCTCTTGTATGTCGGCTCTTTGCATCAATGATTCCATCTCTTTGAGATACTCATCAACAGTTTTGTAGCCTTGCCAAATCCTTTGTAGCTTTTGTTTGATCTCCCGTTGATATAATGGGGAATGAATCGTTTCGCATGACTTTTTAAGTTCTCCCCATGAGGTTATCTTGGCTTCTCTATTGAGACACCGATTGCGGACCAATTGGGACCACCAAATGGATGCATATTCAGTGAATTTGAGAGTCAACAGTGGAACTTGATCCTCTTCGGGACATTGATAATGCTCGAATAGAAGATCAACTCGATTTTCCGAGTCACAATAAGCATTAGGGTCATACCTTCCTTGAAAAGGTGGTACAGTGATCTTTGGCTTGGCTAAGGTGTTTGTTGCTCATCTTGGTTCTATGCGATGATTGTGCCTATGTAAGGGGTTTTGGTGTCTATTCTAAATGGGAATAAGATTTGGACGCTTAGGCTCCTCAGTATCGCTTGCGATAGCAGTGGTTTCTAATCTCCCAATGGTTTGAGTGATTGCGTCACATTGTATCAGTGTGCTCAAGCTTGGTTGCCAATGAGGTTACAGTCCGTTCAAGTTTATTGAGAGTGTCCAAAACTTCTTGAAGAGTCACCTCATGTGGTTCTTCGTCGTTACTCGTTTCTGGCATCCTAAAACACTCAGATTTAACAAGGTGAAAAGAAAAATAAAACTATAAATCTCACTAAACACTCCAAGGAATAAATATTTAGCGAGGCAAGTAAACCGATCTCGTGCTCTTTAAAGACCTTCCTGCCACAAGTCAACAAGTTACAATCAGAGTTTAATCCTAACAATGAGTCCTAATTGTACTAGGAGTCCAATGAAAGGCTTGACACCAATTGAATATAGTTGCAAGAAAGAATGATTGTAATGAAACTTTTAGTCCTACTCATTTTTGAAAAAGAGAAGGTGTTAAATTGCGTAATAGAAGAAAGAAAAGGCACAACAAAGGAACTTAAGAAACTAAGAGTATAAAAAAATTAGTAGAGAAAGATGATAACACCAAAACCCATAAACAACTTGAAGGAAGAAATCCATTGTTGAATCCACTTCAATGTGATGCTTGTGGTGGTTGATGATGGTGATCTTGATGATTCTTGATGGTGGTTGGTGGCTAGGTATGAGCTTTCTCATTTTTCTTTCTTTTCTTTTCTTTTTACAATGTAAATAAACTGAAAATAACAAAAATTGAAGAAAAAATAATGAAAATAGGGTTAAAGTAAGGGAAAACCCTAATTTTGCTTAAATTTTGATCCACTTCGTTCGAGGCGTTCCCGATGTCAAAAAATTTTGAAATTTTGTGTGGTGACTTCTCCAATGGTTTAGATCTGATCTGAAATTTTCAGCTCAAAATTCGCTCATTTGATTTTGACGCATTTTTCCCTAATTTTCTAATTTTTCACCCAAAAACGCCAAAATTCTTGCCAAGAATCGTCCCAAATCTGATACCAAATGATAGAGTAGCGCAATATTGGATTTGGAAGCCTTCAATCAAGTTGTTGCAAGATCTAGGAGCTCTAGACTCAATCAAGGAAGTTTGGGCAGATCTGAAAATTCAAGAGAAAAGAGAAGGGATTTTCTTGAAATTTTCAGATTCAAGGCTGGAAATTTAAAGAAAGAAAGATAAGATGAAGGATTATATGATAAGAAATAAGAATATTAAAAAATATTGAGAAAGAGATAAGTAAAACAAATCTAAAAATTCCAGCTTTGTTTATGGAATTATGGAAGATGGAGTGAAGGTTGAAGATGAAGATGGCTTACGAATTGTTGATGTTGTTTTGTCCTCGGCACCCTCTTAGACTCAATTATCTAAGCAAGCAACCTCAAGCAGCTATAACCCACCCTCCTAGACACGATTATTTAGGCAAACAAGAGTGTGAAGATGATCTCCCTCACAAGAACTCGTCGAACTTATGTTGAAGAAGACTTCGAAGGCACAAGTAAATCAGCACTTGCAAAAACAAACTCACTAAATATTTCATAAATCAAAGAAAATCCCCCTTACATTGATGGAGGCTTAATCCTTTTATAGGTGAATATAGACAAAGTAATTTAACTTCTACTAAAACAAGGAAAACCTAATCTAATTAAAAATAAAAAAATAACAGCCTTTAAACTCCTTGTGCTTGTGTGGCAAGGAATAGGGTGATAAGGCAAGTGATAAGTTGATAAGGGTTGGGTGGCTGGTTCCTAAAGTGTATAAAACCCTAAAAAAATCAATTTAAATGATAGTAAATATATTGGGCTAAGTTTAATTCGTCCAAAGCCTTATATGTTAGCTTTTGGGCTGAATTTTACAAAATCTCGTAATAATCCCTTATCCAGTTTTCTGCATGCGCATTCTTCAATAAATTGGACGTATCTTGAGTTCCTGATGTCTGATTGATGAGTTTCAAGATGCGTTGGAAAGGTAACTGAATGACGAACAATTTGTTAGAAGACAACTTGACTCAGAAATGCCCGGATCCCATCCAAAAACTCATCGCAGGTTGGCTGACTTTCTAGACTTTACAAACATATTCAATTTCTTGTCCAAGATACATCGTTTTTGACCTCCTATGCGTGCACTGTTTTGGCTTTTATTGTTTGCATCGAAAAAATTCAGCTTCTTGTCCAATATTAGTAATTTGACCCCGCTCATGCATGTATCATACACTATACTGCTATCCCGAATACCCGAATATGCAGCATGCTGTTGGACTCTATGTCATGCCAACTATACCTTGTCCCTCAATGACTTATTTGGGCATATATTCCATATTTTTTTCATCCATGACAGTGTATATCAACATAATTCAACATTGAGCAGTTCATACCCGAAATAACATTCATAATATAACATCTTATATAACTAGTGATTCATGCATTTATATTCAATCTTTGACATATCTAAAATATGTCAAATATATGATTAATGACATAAATATCATGCCAACATAAACAAGGTAGACTCATCGCATGTCTTCCTAATGATGTATAAAACATCCATGTATCATGTTATGTATGCATTTCACTCACCTGATGCCTCACTAGTAAACCTTATTATAGTTGGTAGCTTTACTCTTGAAACTTTTCCTTATCTTTAAATTTTCTCATACTATGATCTTGATCACGATCATGATCTATAAAATTATCGTTTACCGAATATATACATTTCAAAGAATATGTTAGTATCATTCTAACATAAGCACATATTAGGAATAAATTTCCTAAAAATCCTTCACTATCCAATCCATCACAAATTCACAAGAATATCTAAATTTTCATAATATAACCATAAAATGAATTCTTTAAGAATTTACTTCAACTTTCCAAATTATTCAAATTGGTCCCTTGCCATTAAACTTTAAATTCAATCATTAAACAACATATCCAAGTATTCCAAGAATACATTCAAGCTTAGCACATAAATTTCTAACCAATTTCCATTTCAATCCCATATTTCCCTTAATTTTCTATTTGGTCCTCAACACTTAGCAAACTTCTAAAAATGATCCAATTGATTCTTCTAACATTAATTTTAAGCATAATACATCAACTTTCCAACATTTGCATCTTAATCCCTTAATTTCTCAAGGTATGTGAAAAGGTCCTTAAAACTTAACAAAGCTCCAATTTAATCCAAACAAAATTTTAAGCATTGTAAAATCATTCTCACATCATTTCTAACCTTAGGGAAATTTTCCATAATTTCCCTAATATTCTTCCAATATGCCGAACATGAAAGGTACTACATCCAAATTTTCCAACTTGATTCAAGTATGAATTCAACTTCTAAACCTCATTTCCAAGCTTCTATAATCATTCCCATATCAAAATCAATCTAATTTCAATTGCACATCAAAACCCTGACTTTAAACAAATTAGGATTTAGCTACTTTCAAGTAGTTTCAATCATAATATAAGCTTGGATATGATTCTACAACAACAATTTCATCAAAAACTAACCTTAACTCATCATATTTAAACATCCCCTTCATCCATCAAAATCACAAAACTAGGGTTTCAAGCAAGGAAAGCATGAATAAGTGGTACCAAAAGATAGAGAATTTCATGGAGATAAATTTCATATTTCATGCTTTCATCCAAATTCCAACTAAAATAAATTGAAAATTCGAAAGAATTTTTTTTCTTTCTTTCCTTGGAGCTTTCAAAAAAGAGAAGATGATGGAGAAAAAGTCTTGAAATTTTAATTGTTTCCAATTTGGCCATTTGTCATCTTATTTTAAAAATCCTAAAAAAATTCTTTTATAGCAAAATGACCATTTTGCCTTGTTATCCAATGCTTCATATATTGCCACATGTTTACCTACTTATCCAAGGTTCAAAAATAAACCAAGTAGTTAGTGATTACCAACTTTGCCCTTAAAATTTCCCAAAATTACCATCTTTCCATTTTTCATCCAATGGCTCATATTTAACATGGAAAACCTACTTTAATACAATTATCCATGTTAAATCCTTTCATTTTAAGACATGGAAAAGATATTTTTAAACTTGCCTTATCATCCTTTAAAATATCTTGAATATCTGATTCGATCCGATTATCCGAATATTTTTCTAAACTTTATCGCTTTATAGACACTAATACAAACTCCATACGAAAAATTCGAGTAGCATGAAAACGTCATTCTTGGTGGTGAACTATTCATTTACGGGACTAAAATACATAACTTTTGGAAATTACAATTTAGTCCTTGAACTTTTCCAAAGTTTATACTTTGACCACCAAACTTTCAAAATTTTCATTTTGGTCACTAGCCAAAATTTTGGGATATTACAAAACATAATCCATTTCTCATTATACATCATTTCATATATTTGCATTCAAGTGACTCAAAAGCAAGTTCCAATCTATTTATAAAAACTCATCGGATACACGGATTTCCCAATTGGTTCCTTCGACCCAATTGGTTCATTCGACCACTTCAAATAAGCCCTCAATGGTTATAACGTATAAACCCACCAGTGGGAGAATTGGTACACTCTTGATCCCTCGACCGCTGCGGTTCTCATGGTGGAGCATGACACACTCTTGAACCCTCCACACATGAGGTGACTTATTATAGTGCACTTTAAAACCTATGGCTAAACAACTATATCCAATAATATTTTATCTCAGCCACTTGCCAATATACTCAATAAAAACCACATTAACTTATTGTTTTTCATATGCATCTATTCAAACCATTTTCCAATACATTAAACCATGTATTCTAGCATTCTCAAGATTGTTTCATAAATCATTTTCTATGCTCAAATATCATCATGTGAAATCATTTGCAACATATTTCCTTTCTAAAACGTGCATATAATAGTAAGTAATCAAATCTATAAACACGTGCATGAGATTGTATTTTGCAAAATCAAAAACGAGAGAGAGCTCAACCAATACTTACTTCCAAGCTTAGATAAGTGTTTCAAACTTATTCTAAACTCCCAACAACCATCTTCAAACCTTTTAAAAGCAGTAAAATGCGTTTCCACTCACCAACAATCCAAAGCTATCTTTCCGTTGCGAGAATCAAGCTTCTGAAGCTTTCGCTACATCTCCAAAAGCTAAAGGATACAAATCCCTTGTTTACCCAATCAAAAACAGAGGATTAATGCACTTCCATGCATCTCTAATTTCCAGCAACCAACAAACACAACTTTGCCTCACCAAAAGCCGTTAAATGCCTCTCTAAAAAACCAAAATCATCGCCAACCTTTATCTAAACAAAACCCAACCAAAACCTATTGATTCTAAAACCTTAACAACATCAATTAACATCCAAAAACGTCCTTATAACGTCTTTATATCTCCAGCAACCTTACAACACCAAGATCACACCAAAATCTAACTATTTACAACCTAGAAAATTAGCAATTCACATAGTTTCGGGATTCTTTTAATTAGTCGCTTCTTTCAACATTAAAATACATCTTATAAGAGATCTAAATCAATTAGATTCAATACAAAATACAACCATAACAATGTTTATCAAATTTCCACATCAAAACTCAATTTAATCATCATATTCATGTTTTAATCATAATTTCATAACATAAAATCAATTGTAAAGGATCGAGAACTTGGGAATTTCATTAAAGAACCTTTAATTAGAGGAGAGAAACAAAAATTGCCTCTAATTGCTTATTTCTCCCTTAAGTGGCAAAGTTTGGATGAAAGCTTTAAGAAACCAAGTAGATTTTGTAGTAGAAATCAAAGGAATCTAATAGGAAATCAAAAGATATTGATTCCTGGAAATTTTGGAAAGAAATTGATAGTTTGGCTGCTGAGAAAGTTGAGAGAAAAGTTGAAAGCAAAAGTAATTACGTGAGAAAATAAATTTGATTAACTAAAAATGCTTTTATCAATTCTATTTTATTTTAATATTAAAACCACTTAAAAACCTTTTAAAAATATCCTAAATTAAGGTGAAAATTTGATGAGAAAGTTTGGTTAATTAGCTCCTTAAAGATTCTTTGTTTTGTCCCTTTTACGATTTAGTCACCAAAATAGTTTTGAAAACTTTATATTTTAGTCACCGGACCAAAATGTCCCAAAATCAGATTTAAATCCTTCAAATTGAGTTTACCAAAATACTTAAAATATTAATTAAATATTTTTTAGCATCTTTCCATATTTTATTTTAGCCAAAAACGATTTATTAAGATTTAATTCCCGAAACTAGCTCGAATTGCCTAATCTAGTTCTCCCGAACCGCCTAATCGATCCATCTAACAACTAGGCCCAATTTCAGGGCATTACAACTCTCCCACTCTTACGAAATTTCGTCCTCAAAATTTACCTGGTGGAAAAAGGTAAGGAAACTGCTTCTTCATGTCCTCCTTACTTTCACATGTGGCTTCCTCGACACCACGATGTCGCTACAACACCTTAACTGATTTTACATTATTTCCACAAAGAACTTTGCTACTTGAATCCAAAATTCTCACCGGCTTCTCATCATAGGTCAAATCTGAATTTAACTCAATCTCCTCAATAGGCATCACAAGCGAAAGATCCAATCTATACCTTTGAAGCATCGACGCATGGAAAACATCATGTATCTTCTCCAACTCCGCAGGCAACCTCAACCTATAAGAAACAAGACCAACACGCTCCAACATCTCATAAGGCCCAATGAACCTTGGACTCAACTTGCCCTTCTGTCCAAACCTCATCACCTTCTTCCAAGGTGAAACCTTTAGAAACACTCGAACACCAACAACAAAGTCAACCTCCCTACGCTTTAAGTTAGCAAATGACTTTTGCTGATACGAAGCCACCTTCAACCGATCACTAATAAGCTTCACCTTCTCATTTGTGTCCTTCAGCACATTAGGCAAGGAAACAAACTTCTCGTCCGCCTCTGCCCAACAAAGTGGCGTGCGATATCTTCTACCATAGAAAGCCTCGTACAGAGCCATTTGGATACTAGCCTGATAAATATTGTTATAGGTGAACTCAAGCAAAGGTAACTGCTTCTCCCATGATCCTTGGAAATCCATGATGCAACACTATAACATATCTTCCAACACCTGGATAACGTGTTCAGACTGACCATCCGTTTGAGGATGATACGAAGTACTGAAGTTCAACCGCATGCCCAAAGCCTTATGCAAACACTCCCAAAACCTCACTATAAAACACGGATCTCTATCTGATACTATAGACTTTGGCACCCTGTGCAACCTTACAATCTCATCGATATACAGCCCTGCCAGCTTATCCAAAGTATACGTCGTAAGCGCCACCAAAAAATGTGCACACTCCGTAGACCTATCCACAACCACCCACACAGAATTCTTCTTTGTTGGGGTTAAAGGCAAACCGGACACAAAATCCATGGTAATTCTCTCCCATTTCTATTCTGGAATCTTCAACAATTGTAACAACCCAAAAGGAAACTGATACTCAGCCTTAACACGCTGACATACCATATAGTGAGAAACAAAATCCGCTACATTCTTTTTTAAACCAACCCAAAAATACTCATTTTCCAAATCCTGATACATCTTTGTACTCCCCGAATGCATAGAAAAAGGACTCGAATGTGCCTCAGTCAAGATAGTGTGCCTTAACTCCTCATCTTTCGGCACAACCACTCGAATCTTGAAATACAAAACCCCTTCATCACTAAAACAAAAATCCTTTTGGTTTCCATCAAATATATCCTTAACATGCGGTACTAAAGAATCATCAAACGATTGCTGCTCCTTGATCAACTGCAACAACAATGACTTCACTTGCAACTCAGCCAACAAACTTCCATCTCGCGTTACACTCAACCGAACAAACATCACTCTTAATTCAACTGCAACCTTTCTACTCAAGGCGTCAACGACGACATTAGCCTTTCCCGGATGATACTCTATCATCAAATCATAATCTTTAAGCAACTCTAACCATCTCTGTTTCATAAGATTCAACTCTTTGTGCAACATCAGATATTTCAAACTCTTGTGGTCCGTGTATACAATACACTTCTCACCATAATGATAATGCTGCCAAATCTTCAACGCAAACACCACCTCAGCAAGCTCAATATCGTGCGTAGGATAGTTGCACTCGTGCACCTTCAATTGCCTAGATGTATAAGCCACAACCATTACTTCTTGCATCAACACACACCCCAAACCAACATAGGATGCATCACTATAAACCACAAACTTCTCCCCTAACTCAAGTTGAATCAAGATTGAAGCCTGCGTCAAAGCTTCCTTCAACTTACCAAAAGCTTATTTTCAACTTTCTGTCAACTCAAAACTTACATCCTTTTGCAACAACTTTGTCAAAGGAGCAGCAATCCTCAAAAAACTATCCACAAAACGCTGATAATATCCTGCCAACCCAAGAAACTACGAAATTTAGACACCAACTTAGGTTGCTTCCAATTCACAACTATCTGAATTTTCTATGGATCCACAGGAATACCTTCGGCCGAAACAATATGACTAAGAAAAATCACTTGCTTGATCCAAAACTCACACTTACTCAGCTTGACATAAAGCTTATTGTCTAATAGAACTTGCAATACAATCCGTAGGTGTCGATCGTGATCTTTCTTGGTATGAGAGTACACAAGAATGTCATCGATAAACACAACCATGAATTGATCAAAAAATTCAGGAACACTCGATTCATCATATCAATGAAAGATGTTGGCACATTTGTCAACCCAAACGGCATCACCAAGAACTCATAATGCCCATAGCGCGTGTAAAAATCTGTCTTCGACACAACTTTATCCTTTATCTTCAACTGATAGTATCTAGACCGTAAATCTATCTTGGAAAACATTGTAGCTCCCTGAAATTAATCAAACAAATCATTGATCCTTAGCAAATGATACTTGTTCTTAATTGTCAACTTATTCAGTTGTCGATAATCAATACACGTTCTCATCGTGCAATCTTTCTTTTTCACAAACAACATAGGTGTTCCCCACGGTGACACACTAGGCTGAATGAAACCACGATCCAACAACTCTTTAAGTTGTGTCTTCAATTCCTTTGGTGCCTTGCGATACGGTGCAATCGACATTAGAGCCATATCCGCATACGTCTCAATGCAAAACTCTACCTCTCTATCCAGAGGTAATCTAGGCAACTCTTCCAAAAACACTCCTGGAAAATCACAAATAGTGTGAATATCCTGGGCACGCACTTCCTTCATCTTAAGGTTCATAACATAAGCTAGGTATGCTTGTCCCGGCGTGATATTCACATTGTGCTTTTTTATCGTACCATGGTGGGTATAGGGGTGAGAAAGGAGGAAAGTGTCGTGGTAGCACCATTCGTGATTCAACCAATTTTGAGAATAATTTTGAGTAAGTCATAAGAATGGAAGGGAAATACATCTTCGGATTCCCTTGGTCTTACGTTCCTCCTTTGGTGGATTTGATGCTGCTGAATTCGTGGCTGGAGTATCGGGCTTGTTAAGACCATCCTTTTTGAGTAATTGGGGTTATAGACGCTCATTATACTAACCTCATTGTCCTTCTTTTTGTAAGGCTTCTTTGTGTTGCCTCCATCGAGTGTCCCACTCTTGACAGCTGCCAAGATTAATTCCCCATTCAACAGTATGTCCACAAAACTTTTAGTTGCATGGTGTATCATTCGATCATAGAAGGCGCCTTTCAAGGTCTCTACGAACATTGGGGTGATCTTTTCCAGCAGGTGGCTAAACTTGAGCGATCACGTCCTGCCATCTTTGTACATATTCGTGGGAGCTTTCGTGATGTTTTTGCCCTATTCTTAATAGGACAAACCAGTTTGGGACCATGTCGGTCACGTGCTTGTACTACTCATTAATGCCCTTGAAAAATCTCTCTAGGATTATATATTAGCCTGGCTCAACTATGTGTACCAACGAGTCGCGGATCCGGTCAAGCTGTCTTAAAAATAGTGAATGAGCATCTTCTCATTATCCAAGTACATTGACATCTTTCGGCAATACATAGTCAGATGTGCCGAAGGACAAGTGGTCCCATTGTACTTCTTGAAGTTAGGGGTCTTAAACTTTGAAGGAATTTGTATATCAGTTACCAAGCTTAGGTCTCTAGCATCTAGGCCTCCACGAACGTCCCCTTCTTGGAGATTCCCTCCAATTTGTCATAAGGGTCCTCCTATTTTTTGTCTGCTTTGGCCTTATCAGTGGCTTTGTCGAGGTCAGGAACCTCATAATCCAACTATACCAAAGATTCTCATACAATTTCATGTGAACCAATGATATACAAGTCATCATAATGACACTGTAGTGTCTGCAACGCCGTGGTGCCTGATGGTGAGTACGTACTCGAGGGCGCCCTTTGCTCCTCATTATCGCACCTTTTGTGCTATGTAACACCGTAGCGTTTGAACCGACTCTGTAGAGTCTATCTCGACCCCGAAGAGTCTATCTCGCACTGTAGTGCTATGATGCAGCTGTTATAACTCTATGGATATCCAATTATACCAAAGACTCTCACACTAGCACTTGGGCATAACAATATAATATTTCCATTTTCAATATCCAATTCATGAGCAATATCATGCATTATTCGATAATGGGCGGTTCATACCCAAATATCTAAAATCCGATTTATCCTAGAGAAATCATTATGCCATATCAGTGTATCACATATGCCATTTTATATTTCATGCCATTTACATAACTTTGATCAACTTACATTTTCATTCTCTCTCATGTCATATATATAAAATAAATAAAAATGCACTCATTCATATCGCATATATAATAAATAAGTAAAAATGCGCTCACCTTGGCCACTTAACACGATGCCTCACTAAGTCCTAGTTCGATCCTTTCTTTCATAGTATCACGAACCTCTTTGATTCGGACTTGACTTCATTAATCACATAAATAAAATAAAATGTTTGTTAGATTCAAATCTAACATTAACTTAAACATACTGTCTAATATAATCATTCGAATATAAAATTTTCAAATATTTTTCCTTTCTTCCCTGTACTATTCAAAACTCATTATGTTCCCTATTGACCAATTTCAACTTCCAATAATTCTTCCGAGCTTGCTAACTAACATTTAAAAACAAAATGTTTCAAATTCCATTTTCTGACAGCTTGCACTACCTTCAAAGATTTGCTTATACAGGGTAGAATACATATTGGATCTAATTTTTTTTTATATTGGAGAAACTAGATTCGATAACGGTTCTAACGGTATAAGCCACATAAATTAATAGAATCTACAAAATTATGAAAAATCATTGAATTCATGTCACAGACTGTCCAGGCAGAAAACTGCTCTATAATTTTTCTAACCTTCATTCGATTAAAAATTCATATCTTTTAACTCGGAACTCAAAATCAGTCTCCGTTTGTTGGAGACGAAACTAGACTAACAAATCTTTACAACGGCATAAAATTCATTATCTAACCATTTTTTGTAGAATTTATTGCGAATTTTTAAACCTACTGCCATAATTCAAATTCTAACATAACTTTCCATGAATAACTTCTAATTTATACCAACTTCTCCTTATTTCTCTACTTGTCAATTTAGTCCCATCACTTTACTTCAAATGACGAGAATAAAGCTTGTATTCATATGTTCTCTTTACATACTTCATTAATATAAGCTTAAACATTTACTTCTTTAATTTCTCTTGATTTGTTGAGATTATCACCAAATTTTCAAATATAAGGATTCAAGCTTTTTAACTTTGCGAATTAATCCTCCAAACAACATTAATACCTTAATTCCATCATTTTAACTAAAAATCAGAATTAGTCTCCATCAAGAACTACATTGCCAGATTGGTCCCTAAACTTTCATACTTAGCCAAATTAGTCCTTCAAGAAATTAAGCTACTATTCCCTTCTTTTATTCAATTCAAGTACTTAAATCAATAATCTAACTTAAGTACTCATAAATTTACAATATTACACTTCAATACCTAAACTTCTTCATGCTTGCCGTTTTGGTCCTTCTATCATTCAAGCACTTTATTTTGATCCAACCATCAAAATTAAACTTGTACAATATAAAACTCTCCAATTCCAATCACTTAAATTAATTTTCCAACATAGTATTCATCAAATGCAAGCTCCACAATCAAATCATTAAACTTTACAAAGTTGACATTTTGGTCCCTATTCACCTTAAAACAACACATATAACCATTTATTCTTTAATCATGTTCTAAAATTCCATACCCTAACATAAACCCTAATTTTCAAAATTTAGGGGTTTTGCATCTAGACATGAAATTAATTCAAATCAAAGCTTGTAAATATCATTTCTATACTTGATTCAACTAAATCAAGCTTTAATTCAAACAAATCCATAAACCCTAAATTTTCTCTCTCATCAAACCATGAACACTTCATCATAATACCACGTAAAATTACTACCAAATGAAAGAGAATTGAACAAGGATTAATTTTCCCTTCATGACCTAACATTGATTCTTGCTTGAAAGCCTTCAAAATTGCCAAAGAAAATTTGATATTCTTTCTCCCATGGTTTCCTATAGATCACGATTTGGCATGAGAAAGATGAGCAAATTTTCTTCATCTTTTGACTATAAAACTTTTAGTTTTTCTAATTTTGCCACTTGTAAAAATTAAAATGAATATTAAATTCATTTTAATCCAAAGTACTAATCTGACCTTCAACTAAATTCATTTTTACAATTCTTCTTCAAAAATGCCACTCCATTAAATTTGAACCAACCTTGGTTCCTGTAATCACTCATTTTTTATCTGTAAATACATATTAGTGTTGCATGTATGTTTATTATATTATATGTTTATTGTTTGCATGAGTTTTACTAATATACATAAAGGGTATGCATGTATATTACAAGCTATGTATGTATACATATTAAGGGTGTATGTGTGTCGTGTATGTATCTAGAGTATGAGCATATTTGATATATATATAGATGTTATGTTAATCATATGTATGATTATACGTACGTATGCTAGAATATTATATTAATTAATGATTGTATAATATAAGTATACATTTTCGTATGTATATGTATTGCTGCTATAATTATATTATTATTATTAATATTATTGGGCTGATAAAATGAAAAATTAGATATATTAAACCCAAATAAAAATTAGAGTCCAAGTCCAAATACAATTATAAGGCCCAGTTGGCCCAAATCTAAATCTTATCCAATTACAATGTGCAGGTAACTGTGGGCCGTTGGATCAAGATTTGATCCAACGGCCACGATACAACTAAGAAGTCAAAAATATCTGCCAGGCGCGTGTTCCGCACGTATGGACCGTTCGAGTGCCACGCGCGCGTGTGGTCCACGCGCGGACGCTTTAATATCCCACGCGCGCGTAAGATCCACGCGTTCTGACTCCTCGACTGCGGAGCTCCACGTGTCAAGATCTGGAGCCGTCTCATCAAATCGAGGCTTCATCCAAGCTGGTCGTCCTTCAAGCCATCTCGACCGTTAGATCAGATCTGATCTAACGGCCGAGAACGTGTCTGGCCGCTGGCAGAATGTCCATATCGCCACCGCGCCGATATTCAGTCCCCATGTTCAGAACATGCCCAAGATAACAAGCAAAAGTGTCAGTTCAGATCTGAAAAAGAAGATGCAACTTGCAACAAACAGAGAATAATATATATGAAACGTGGCTTTTGTAACAAAAAAAAAAGAGGAGGAAGGAATGAGGGTAACAAAAAGAAAGAGAGAACAGAGATCTTGTAAGATAAAAAAATCTGAAAGTTGTAAACATCCAAGATAATCAAAAGACAGTCCAGTGGTAAATTTTTGTCTCTTTTTCTTACTTGTTTTCTTTACATGCATATACGAAAGAAAAAAACAGAAATAAAAGAGGAGAGTAGTCTTACCGGCATCGTTTGTGGGTCTTCCCTTCCTCAGTGATAAGCCTTTCGGCTTCTACAAGCCAGATCTGGTGAACTAAAGGGAGGAGAAGACCCTTTGTAGTTTTGTTTTGGTCTAAAAAAAATATTTTTTTTGGTTCGTATTTCCTAGATCTAGGGCGAATAGAGGTATATCCTCTGAATCCAACTTAGGATTCGTATTGAGGATGAGGAGGGGGTTGTTTTGGTGTGTTTTGGAGTCACGCCGGCGCCGGTTAGCGGCGGCCGGCAGCGGAGAACACGGCGGACGACCGCCGGATTCTGGGTTTCAGAAGAATAGTTGAGAGAAAAACGAAGAACATGGTTCTTGTAAAAAACCAGAAAATGAATCAAATGGCCAGAATTTTGATTTCGGCCTTAAAGGGGGGCTTTTATAGTTATTATTATTTTGCTAAATGGGTAAATTACACACTCAACCATCCCGCGTTTTCAATATTTTCGTTTTTGTCTCGCCGCATGGTATAATTACAATTCTAGTCCCCCTGATATTTCAAAAGTTTACAATCTAGTCCCTAAATTACACCGAGTCAGTTTCTAAATGGTAAAATTATGCCCTTAACCATCCCGCGTTTTTGAATTTTTCACTTTGGGTCTGCCCCTTGGTCTAATTACAATTATGGTCCTTTTAGGTTTTGTTTGTTTCGCAATTTCGTCCCTAAATTACATATTATTGCTCTTTAATTTCTGCCACTGACTTTTGTTTTTCTTTCATTTCAGTCCTGTTTTCTTTGTAAATACTCATGTTCGTATTATAACCGTATATATTGATGTATTCTATTATTTTATTTTATTTTATGTCCCTCGTATATGACTCGTATTTTATGTTTGCATATATATGTGTATTAAGATTATAATGGTCATGCGTCTTTTATCCGGTTATTCATATTAAGCATGTTATGTTTTAGTTGATTCGTACATGGCGTATTTTGTATTTTTATATGTGTGTGTTTTCTTGTTTTTTTAGGGTTACATGTTAGTGTATTTACCCTTTTTGTACGATATGTGGACCCGTATATGTTGAAATATGTTTTATTACCAGTATGCATGTCTTTTTGAAATATTTGTTTGTCTATATACTTAATTATTCCTACCTTGTTATTCTGTTTTGTTAAAGTTATTATCTATTATTTAGAATAATATGTATATATGCATGTTTTAGTCTAGAATATCATCTATGTTATGTTAATATTCTGTTATGTCAATATTTATTACATTTTTTATATTTTTGCCACTAAGATTGCATATCGAGATATAACTTGTTAATGCGGTGTCCTTTTATCCGAGCGTAAACGGGGCCAATATCAAGCGTAGTGATAGTGGTTGGGCGTTTATTCTCGGGTAACGGGACCCTTAAAATTAATTTGCAATTATGACCGAATTTTAAAATAATCGTCACTCTAATCCAGAAAATCCAATATTAATAAAGCGGTAATTATTAAAGTACCAATTTTGGGCGGTGTGGGGTGCTAATCCTTCCCCATCCGTAACCGACTCCCGAACCCTGTCTTTTTGAGTCTCTGGTTTTATGGTGTCCGGCCTACCTAAGTGGCCGGTGGCGACTCCATTTTTTTTAAAATGCGGTTTTTTAAAAACCCCACGGAATAAATATTTTATATCCGAAAAATTCATAAACACCTTTAAAACACCCTTCGAAAAAGTCACGTTTTTATTTACAAAAAAGGAGGGATACATCGCTACAGTTCCTTCATAACTAGCCATTCCCAAAGAAATCATAAAATTTTATTTTATGATTTTTTTATTCGATCCAAATACTCGATAATCACATAATACGATTTTTCATTGATCGAACTATCAATCTAATACAAAAATCTTATATCTCTAAATTCCATAAATAAATAATATTGTCATAATAAATCTCCATATTTATGGAGTCAAACTCTGAAACTTTGACTCAATATAAAATACCAATAATTACCCAAAATCTCTATCGGATAATTTTTTCCTTAAAATTCCTAATTTTTCTGAGTCATTTATTGATCAAACACACGGATATGGAACCTTCCTAGAGGTCACCCATCCTAGTGTTACTCTGGTCTGAGCACGCTTAACAATAGGGTTCGATCAAAATTCGATATCTTATATTGCATTTTCATTCTCGGGACCTATATCAGATTTTAATCACTGATGGAATTTATCCATCTACATGATGAAGTTATTTATTGAGCAAATCTTTTATTATGGATTTAAACTTTTCCTCTCTTTATGATTTAGCAACCAACTTTTGAAAACTATCATTTTGGTCACTAAACTTTAACCTTCAATTCCAATTTTATCAGATTTCAACCAAATTTTGCATGTTCCCTGATCTGCTTATCCTCTATCTCATGATACCTTTAAACCTCAGAAATTTCTTTTCTAAAGCTCCTAATTAAAGAAATCCTAACTTTTCCATTTTTGTCATTTTAGTCACTAAGTTAGCTTTTAAGCTATTAACTTAGTACCAAATGACCTTAATACTATTTAACGAAATTTTGGGGTGTTACAATTCTCTCCCCCTTTAAGAAAATTCATCCTCAAATTTTCAACTCATGTCTGATCCATTGTTACAAGTACTACTTCTTCAAATTTGCCTTGATCCTTCTAATAACTTCTTTTATTTTACATTCCCTTGAGAAAACCACTATTAATGAAATCTTATGATTTCTTAATTCTTGGTCTCTATTAACCAAGTTTTCATTCAGAGTAAGTTTGCTTTACCTTCTCACTTGTACAAAATATTATGAGAGATACCCTCTTATTACTTGACTATTCTTAGTATTGTATGTCAATTTAGCCATTGGCAAATATTTCTAATTTGTCTTCCAAAGTTTGAGTAATCCATTCCAATTGTCCACCAGTTTGTGGAGGAAGAACAAGACTAAATCTTAATTCAATATTCCAAACCTCATGTAAATACTTCATAATTCTTGGAATAATCATTAGACCTTTATTAGATACAATA
This sequence comes from Hibiscus mutabilis, assembly GCA_019671005.1. Taxonomy (NCBI): domain Eukaryota; kingdom Viridiplantae; phylum Streptophyta; class Magnoliopsida; order Malvales; family Malvaceae; genus Hibiscus; species Hibiscus mutabilis. The sequence goes on from CM033736.1 coordinate 36,571,305, forward strand.
AGTGCCATGACTCTATGTAGTTCTGACTATCTCTTCTAAATTCCTGAAATTTCAATAATACACATTCTAATATGTCCTTCAAGGTTGAACAATCCATTTTGACTATCCACAATCATCCAGATTGAATTCTTTTAGCTTTAATTTACTAGCAATCCATCTTCTTGCCAACATTCATTGTCCTTTCAGCTCCCTTATCAACTATCTCAGCAGTATCATTGTTCTTCTTATTCAGTCCTTTCTCATAAGTATTAGCAATATAGATATCTTACAATTAGATACTACTGAATCTTTTTCATCATACTCTTAAACACTCATACCCTCAGCTTTTATCTTAAGCAAACTGCTAGGTTACTTATGTAGTAATCTCTATCATTTCAAGTCTGTTCATCTAATATATACATATTTCCAGAATAAGGATATTTCTTCTTCTTCTAATTTTTCACATTTGCATATCTTATTTTATCAAAGACAATCTCAGTATCATTTAACCATAATTTCATCGTTCTACGACTGTCTTTTACCTTACAATGTGTATGAGCCCTTACTATCTAAGTTTCTTTGTATCTTATACTATTATAAGCGTAAGTACAAATGCAGATGTTAGAGACTAACATCTTATAGTTATTGTACAAGTTCTCTATTATACAGATAACTTATCTTGGATAGGAGTTAACTACCATATTTATTTCACTATGTTGTATCCACTATGGGTCTTTTCTTAACCCTCGAAATTCGTCAACTGAAGAAATCTAACAGTATCTTATTTTTCTTATAGCCATTAGAGTCTTATTCATACTATTGAGGAGCTACATCAAGTTATGGAAGCAATCCATCACTAACATCACATCCTAGGGGCATGTACACTTTAGCAAAATCTTATCAGACTCAGTTTAACCTCCAGAATCAGCTAAACCTTTGCTCTGATACCACTAAATATAACACCCTCAACGTATATTTGATTTTCCAATACACATTAAAGATGTTACTAACTAATTTACACTGAATTTCAAACTTGTAAATTTTTTTTATTGATGTGAAACTAATTTGGTTAAATAACCATTTCTTGATTTTCACTAGATTACAAATCTGTCTAGAGTCACATAGTTTTCACCCTGAATTTTATTTTCATTTTAATAATTGCTTAAATTATTTTATAAACCAATTCAGGGTCGAAACTAGGTGACTCTAGACAGATTTGTAATCTAGTGAAAATCGAGAAAGCATTATTTAACCAAATTAGTTTTGGATTAATAAATAAATAAAATTTACAAGTCTTAAAATCAGTGTAAATAGTTAGTAACATCTTTAATGTGTATTCGAAAATCGAATATACATTGAGGGTGTTACATGAAATCATATTCATAAATGGACAGTAAATTAAATTTCATATGAACTTGCAAATTCCTACATTAAAACATTTTATAATCGGCTAGGTACCAATTTTTGGACGTTGTAGGGGTGTTAATCCTTCCCCACGCGTAACTGACTCATGAACCCGTTTTTTTTTCACAGACCAAAACTGTTGTTTTAATAAAATAAATTTGTTTTTATTAAAATAATATGTTTTTAAGTGATCCAATAACACTTTTAAAAATATTGGTGGCGACTCCGTTTGTTTTTTTTTCATATTAAAAATGTTGAGCTTGACCACAGGTTTGCGACTCCGCTGGGGACATTTTTTATTTCTACAAAAAAAGAGTCAAGCCACAAGCCGATTACACATTGTTTTAATGTCAAAATTTGCTAAGTTCATATAAAATTTAATTTAATTGTCCATTTGTGAATATGATCTAATTATACGCATTTAAAGTTTGATTATAAGCTCTATACTCGAGCTTCGTCCCGATCGTTTAAGTGAGGGGAAAACACTTTGCTCATGTAAGAATATCGATTCTCCGTATGAGCCTAGCAAGTACCTTTGGGACTCATATACCCTATGTCTTCGTAAGGATACTGATCCTTTGTGAATATATAGGAAAATGGGTCCTCCTGAGATGAACTTGGTTCACTTGAAGCCTATAATGGGTGAGAATCAAGGGCCTTGCTACCCTTAGTAGGGGACAATGATGACAGATCGGGGACCTTTCTAAAACCAAACCGTGTGTATGAATCTAGAAACCCTCACTGTTAGAGTCATAGGATTAGAATTCGGTCAAAATTATTTCGTATGAATAGTCTGTGGAGACATGTCCAGAAATTTTGGAATGCATTGCCCAGTTATTATTTATATAATAAAATTATTTTGGATCTTATATGTTTTATTTCAGTTTACAAATCCTTTCTTTTCCTTGTTTTGTTTTTTTGCACATTTGTTTCTTGCAACATCATTTCATATTTAGAAGGAGTTGGTTCTCAAGACACTTGCTCAATTAGAAAACAGTTCTTGACCATGGATGGAAGGTATCTAAAGAAAGAAGAAGACAATGCAGATGTACGTCACTGGTCTAAGGTTAACCAGTAGACTTATGGGGATAGTTTGACAGTTGATCATGTGACAGAGATGTCAGAGTATGCCCATATCAGCTTCGAATAGAATAATATGCATGAGCTGTGAGAGGTTTGGAACCGTTTTGACTATGCGACTAAGCAGTTGTTCTATGACACCTATGGTGATATAGCTCATCTACTGTATGTGAAGGTTTATGGACCATTTCTCAAGGCCTTGATTCAGTTCTAGACATGATGCCCATGTTCGAAGAATACTTTGCACTATTCAATCTGCGCAAGGTGAAGAAGAATTGGATTTATGCTAAACCCCCTAAGAACAAGAATGCACACTTAAGGCTCAAGTCTTTTGCCGGTATGAGAGATGGATATGTTAAAGGCCTGATACAAAAGAGAGTGGGTAGCATTTCCTTCCCTTGGTCGAGCATCTGAAACATAATCCCTACTCATCCAGATAGGGAGAAGAGAGTGGATCTCTTAGGTATAGCAATGTATGGCATGGTTATCTTACCGAGGGTCTTATATAATATTGATGTGACTCTATTAGACTTCTTTGATAAGTTGAAGAGGGAAGTTAATTCGGTGCTGCAGTACTAGAAGAAACCTTCATCTCTTTAAATGCGTGCTAAAAGATAGAAGGTATGTGTTTCAGATGGTGTTCCCCTTTGCTCTAGGTTTGGGCCCTTAGCCATTTCTAGAAGTGTCTGAATCTGACTCTATCTAACGTGTTTTCCCCAAAATTCTCTTTACTCCAGGAGTTTCTGGTAGAAGAATGGCCAATAAACAAGAAGGGCAAGTGGATTGACATTTTCATAGATCGTCGTGATCAAGACATCGTATGGAGAGTTCTGTGGATGGGCCACGTCAATGTTTTGTACAAGTGTGGGGATTATAATCATTTGATGCTATTGGGCCTATGTGATGGAATTGGCTGTGCTCCCTTACTGGTGTCATGGCAATATGGCTCTCGATAGTTCGTCTGTCACTATTGGTCTTAGCATGTCCGAGTTTGAGTTCCAAGGGGAATTCAAAGAGAAGGTCCAGACTATCAATGACTCGTGGAAGAACTGTTACCTTATGGAAGTAGAGCACGACAGTAAGTGTATGTTCACCCCGACTATGATATATGGAGGCATGTCAGGATAAATGACAAAATTATGCCACCTACCCCGAGGCAAGCTAAATCCTTTGAAGAATATTTGAAGGTGGTCCCGTCTGAGGCCAATATTCTGAGGGCAAGATAAAAGGTCCAAGGCCAAGATAAAAGACCTGCAAAGCTAGCATACGAAAAACTTGTTTGAGGCAAGCCTAGAGTTGGACAAGTATAAGGGAGAGATGGATCGGGTAGTGAAGTTGTATAAGGACCTAGTAGAAAAATTTTATATTCAAAGGGTTGATTTCCTCAAATTTTAGGCCACGATCTAAAATGCTAATTTGAGAAAGACTCCAGAGCAGTAAAGGCAAGAAATTGAGAAAGCTGTGGGAAAAGAAAGAGAGCGCAGTAGAAGAGAAGTTGAAAAATAAAAGCGGATGCTGATATATAAGAAAAAGAAGGGAAAACAAGCGATCGATAACAAAAATAACAAGCGGGTCCTCAAAAAAGAAAGAGAAAATGTGGCTTCATGAAAGAGGAAGGTGCATGACAACAAGGTTTGTTTGTTTGAGTTGCAGACGGTATGTGATGAGACCAGTAAGAAGCTGAAATAGAGCCAGGCTTTAGTTGCTGAGTTGCAAGCCAAGATAACAGACCTAAATCATTCGCTGCACATGTTTTAGAATCATCATACTTATATTAAACTCCAGGCTAGTCTGAGTGGAAATGATACATTGAAAAAACAAGTGAAAGCCATGGAAATCATTTTATAGGAGTATAGAATGAAGATTTTAGTTCTCGAAGATATCAATGAAGGGGGCAATGACTATTGGTTTACTCGACATAGGGACAATGCCAAAAGGTTCAAAGAACGAGATGAATTTGACAAGAGCGTCATGGCCCAGATACAAGACGTGGCCAAGCATGTGATGATGTTAGCTACGGAAGCTATGGCTCTTCGCCAGTACATCAGGCCAGTGGAAGAAGTAGAACCAAGTCTCATGTGGCTGACTGAAGAAATAAAAGAGCTGGGTGCTCGGGCTGAGATGTACAAAAATTGAAATCTTTTGTAATAAAGACCTTTGCATCCAATAAAAACTACTTCTAGAGCAATTACTTATGGAATCAATACCGTTCGCCTGCATTCATGCATTTTTACTTTATTGTTTGTTTTCTTTGCATTAGCTTAGTTTATGTCATTGCATACATAATAAGAAATTAATTAAAGTAAATCACATGACAAAATTTTCAAAATAGCCAAGGTTTCACACAAGTACGGTACCCGTTCCTAAACCAAAGTAATGGTCATGGAAGACAGATTAACAACCTTAGAAATCAACCACAAAAGCACTCAAGATAGGCTGGACAAAATAGAAAATAATCTAAAGGAAGCGATTGCACAGGCTCAGAAGAATACGGTCAGCCAGATTGTAGCCATGCTAGGGTTTAAGGATCCCGATAGGGGAAAGACCTTTGAGGCTATTGATACTTTGCCACAATTTCTTGGGATTGCCTATGACCATTCAGGGACTCAAGGGGAAGCTGCCCTACCTAAGGCCAAGTTTTAGCTCTATCTGGGAGGATCTTCTGCCAATGCCCCAAATGAGTATGGGTTCAATAAGGAGACTCTTCAGGGTCGAGATAGACTCTTCGGGGTAGAGATAAACTCTACAGAGTCGAGTTAGACTCTACAGAGTTGGTTCAAACACTACAGTGTTACATAGCACAAAAGGTGCGATAATGAGGAGCAAAGGGCGTCCTCGAGTACGTACTCATCTCAGTCACGTCAGTGATACAGACGTTACGGTGTCGTAGACACTACGGTGTCGTGATAACTCGCGTACCATATCATCACATGATTTTGTACTTTGGGCTAAAATACATGAAATATATTTATGCAGGCAGTTAAGTTAAAAAGCTTAACATATATTTGATTGATAAAATAAAGGTTTGATGATGTGGATAAGATGCAATTGGGACATGCTTGCCATTTTGCAAGAGTTGTATTGCACTGTTATATGACAGAGGAATGATTTGATATTTACCTTGGGCCATAAGATTTTACAGTACAGCTACATGACTATACAGATCAAAATTATTGCAGTCCATATTTCTTAAACGTTTATTCCTACATTACAGATTACATGATTTTATACTTTGGGCTATACTACTTGAAATGCATTTATGCAAGTAGTTAAGCTAATAAGCTTAATGTACACAAGACTGGTAAGACAGATTGAATCCTATGATTTGAAGATGATATTGGCTAAATGAACTATACATGTAAGATAGTTCTATACATTATAAAATGATATCAACTGCAATTGGAAATTGCTTGCCATTTTGCAAGGCTGTGATATTTATAATTATTGTTTTACATTGATATGATTATGTCTCACTAAGTTATACTTAACGTGTGTTTTGTATCACACGTAGGCACTTCAAACGAGATAACAGAAGATGAGTTATAAATCGTTGGATCAAGTTAATATGCATTATCAGTAAGTATCACCACATCCTAGACTAGTGGGGCATGTATAGAATTTTAAATAAGTAGCTATTTTGTATGTCTAAATTTTTGGGTACGCTACTTATAAGTTAATGTGGATGTATGATCTAGAAACATGAATTAATTTGAGGAATTAACAATATTAGAAAAGATACTTCAAACGATTTTAAACTTAGTTGGTCGTTTATTGCGTACTGCTTCTAAAATCAAGAAAGGGTCTAGGCAGCACACATAGTTTTCACCCTGTATTATATTTTCATTTTAATAACTGTTTAAATTATTTTATAAACAAATTCAGGGTCGAAACTAGGTGACTCTAGATAGATTTGTAATCTAGTGAAAACCGAGAAAAGGTTATTTAACCAAATTAGTTTTGCATCAATAAATAAAAAAATTTACAAGTCTAAAAATCAGTGTAAATCAGTTAGTAACATCTTTAATGTGTATTCGAAAATTGAATATACGTGAGGGTGTTACATTTCATTTTAACGGCCATACCATCCGAAGAGTGAACTCTAATCATCGCCAACATTTCTGGCGCTAACCCATCATGTTCTTTTGATAAGGCACCACATTAATTAGGTTCCACTTTTATTAACAAACAATCAAAGAAAAGATTAATGTGTTAAAGCTTTTATTATTCTAGTTGGTTATTAACCCTAAGAATTGTCTAAGTGTGTTTTTTACCTAATAGGGTTAAAATACAATTAAGCGTATTTTATGAACTTTTGATGTAAGAAGAGTTATCTTATTTTTCAACTTCAAGGCTCTAACTAAGGCTTTTAAGAACCTAATTCTAAGGTTTCGTTTGCATCAAAATTTAATCAAGGGATTAATTTAGGGAAAAAGACAATAAAAGGCATGACCAAATTAAATTACAAGATAAAAGGGGTACAATAATTAAACACACCAAAAGAAAAGGGGTAAATAATAATTTATCGTGTATGTGTATCCCTCCCCACAGGGTCAACACAATGTGCCACTCGGATTTGATGAGAAAACGCAAATTTTAAATATGGCGCGAATTATATAAATACACACGCATGCACGTACACACACACACGTATATATGTATATAAACCTTAAAATTTTTGGAATAAAAAATAAAACTAAAAGAGTGACTGAATTGAAAGGAAACGAAGCCAAAGGCCAAATTTTAAATAAAACAGTAACCGTTTTGAAGGAATTGAAAACACAATGACTTGCGGATCAAAAAGAAAAGGGGCGAAGGGTTTTAATGAATGTAAATTGTCCATTTTGTTTTAAAAACATATGGTATAAAACCCACTTTCACAAACACTTCCCATAATTTCCTATTTAAAATTTTTGAATCAAAATAAACCCTTTTATTTTCTCTCAAACATTCATCCATGTTCGTCCTGGATTGAAGAGCATGAAGAACAACCACCGCACCGGCCGCCCCCACCAGTTCTTGTAATACCCCAATAATTAGTTAGTGACTAAATTGTAAAGAATTAAAAGTTGGTGGTTTTAGTTCAGTGACTAAAATGTAAAATGTTAAAGTTTGGTGATCAAAGTGAAAAGTTGAGAAAAGTTCAGAGACCAACATGGTAATTTTCCCAATAATTATTTTTTATTATATAAATAAATATATCACATAAGGGTGTGAATTGAATATAAAATTATTGGTTCGATCCGATGTTTCTATTATTGGGAAATTATAGTTAAAGTTTAAATGGATTTCGGGTAATCGTATGAGCTCGGAATCAGATGAAATTTTGAAGGGAGTTGTATGAGGAATTGAAGGGCATGACATTTCATTTTGGAATCGTTTTTATTTAGATTCGATTGAAAGCAGTATTTTATTATAGTGCATAAATGGCATTTTTGTGAATACATGGATTCATTAATGGTATTTTAGTCATTTTGCCAATAATTTTTAATTAAAGATGATTATGGAAAAGTGAATTTAATAGGTGTCAACACCTAATTGGTCATAATTGAAGGGCAAAATGGTAATTTTACTATTGATGGAGATTTTTATATTAGGAATTAAAGATTAAATGCCATTTGTCTTGTAATTAAATTGAAGAAAAGCCTAGAAATTTTCTCTCATCTTTCCTCTTGGCCGAACCACTCTAAGCAAGGTAAGAAAAATTTTTGATCCCATTTTAAGCTTGATTTAGTTGATTTTTGGGTTAAGCTGTGAAATAGAGAATTAATCTCCATTGAATTCTCTTTCATTTGGTATAATTTTTGAGTGGTTTCCATGTCTATATGTTGAGTTTGGAGATTGGGGTTTATGAAGAACAAGTTGAGATTTCATGTTTTATGGATTAAATTGATTGAATATGAGGTTGTGATGTTGTTTAATGCTTGTTAGAGTGAAAATTTTCATGATTTATGTTGTAGGTTGTTTTTGGGAAAATTGAAAAATTAGGGGAAACTCTTGCAAATTTTTTATTTGAATTGGAAATGATGTGAGAAGCTTGAATAGGATGTTTGGAGGTTGAATTCATGCTTGAATCAAGTTGGGAAATTTGGTCAAAGTGACCCTCGGTATTTAGCATATAGGAGAAATTTGTGGAAAATTATGGAAAAAATTTCCTAAGGTTAGAAATGATGTAAGGATGATTTTGTAAGTCTTGGAATGTTAATTAGGCTAATGTGGAAGTTTGTGAAGTGTTGAGGACTAAATTGTAAAGTTGGGGAAATATGTGGTTAAAGTGGAAAATTGATTTGGAAATTGAAGTTGTGTGATAAATGACTATTTTGAAAGATTTAGAAGTTTTGAAGTTAATATTGATATTATAATATGAAGTTGGTATTAAAAGAATTATTAGGAATAAAAATTCCTAATATGTACTAATGTTAGTATAATATTAACATGTACTTTGAATGATATATGTTGTTAAATGTTGTGTAGATCGTAATCGGGATCAAAATCGAGATACGAGCCAGGTTATTGCCAAAGGAAAAGCACAAGAGTAAAGTCAAAAAAAATAGTATAGTTTAGTGAGGCAACAGGTGAGTGCATTCTTACTTATATTTTATTATGATATAAGGAAGACTTGCGATAAGTCAACCTCGAGTGTTGAAAAGAAAAAGGATTTGAATCGTAAATTATATAATATTAAATGGCTTTGAATGATTTATAAATGATTTCGGGTATGAACTGCCCAATGCATTTTCTTATATATTTTATAGTGACATGTCTTTATTTATTGATATTCTTGAATAAGTGAAGAGATCAAAAGATCATAACAGTGAATTGATTAAAAGCCCATTGTATGATTATTGAGATTATTGGTATAATTGGCATGCCAATGAAGTGGAGTATAGTGATATAGTGATAGAGTGACACTGTGTTCTACAGCTATGACCTAGTGATACAGTGATGTTGTTAAATTACAGCAGTGGTATATTGATATAGTGATACAGTGATTTATTATGGCACAACATATTTGTCGATGCCGCACATGTGCATACTCAACAGTGACTCACATACCATGCATTCTCATTTACTTTACATTGGGCTATAACTATATTAAAAGTGAAAGTGCAAAGAATGATTCCAGTGAAATGAATTTGAATCTTCAATGAAGAATTGCTTTGGTATAACCTGTTTTATACATATTTGAATTTTGAGACTCTACAGGTTGCCTAACAGTGGAACAACTTTGACAAGTCAGATTTACGATATTATAATCCTATATATATATATATATATATATATATATATATTGTATTATGTTTGTTTATGTCATTTTCTTATAGTGAATTGTTTAAAATATTTTTATGTTGCCTCACTAAGTGTATACTTAGCGTGTGAATGTTGCACGCGTAGGTAAAAGAGCGTAAGGAGTAAGGAGCAGCAGTAGCGGACATCATCATCTATTTTGGAAACGTAACATCATTATCAATATGAAATCTTTAATGTTACTTTTGATATTATTAGTTGGCATGTAAATTATAAATGTTTTGAGGTGCTCTGATATGAATGTTTAGAAAAGAGATAATTTAATTGTATTTTATTTGATAGTTAAATGATTTTTAAATTAGGCAGTTCTATTATTTATGTTAACTAGAAGTAAATTGCCTAGTTGCTGCCTGAATCTAGGTTCGAATTTAACTTAGAAAAAATAAGTTTACATTTTATGCGATTAAATATTATTTTAGTTTAAAGATGTAAATTGATTATATTTTAAAGAAACAAAATTTTTCCGACTTTTGAAATGAGAACTATTGTACAAGTATCATATGACATCTCTAACTTGTATTCAGTGATGGATACGGGTGAGGGGTGTTACAGTTCTGGCTGCCCTCTGATGGCGGTGGTCGGTTAAAAAAACATTTTTCGAATTCTTTTTTAAAATCTCAACTCGAATCCTTTTTCGAAACCACCCAAAATATTTTAAATGTCCCTCAAAGTCTTTAAAAATAAATATCTAATACCCTTTTTTTAAAAAAAATCAAAATCCAGCTACCACACTCACTCGAATCCCGGCGACGACGATTGCAGTTCGTGGCGCATACAAGGTAAAAACTACCCCCTTTTTCTTTTATATTCGAAATAAAATGCAAAAAAAAGAAAATAATAATAAACAATAGTAGGAAGAAATACCTAAAGTTTGCTTGCTTGTATTCCAATCGAAATTCTAGTACAACTTGTAATTTTTCATGTCCTTAATTACAAGGGAAATTGGTGTTTATATAAGATTTTCCACTACCATAATTAGATGAAAAATTCATAAACAGTCCCGAAAATTTAGGTGTTATTCCCCCAATTTTGATTTGATTCATGCTTTCCCCCTCTTTTCAAACTTGACTGAAATCTGGTAATTTGAGGTTGCTCTTTCCATTTTTGATTTGAATTAGATTGACCTCTCCCACTCTTTTCTTCTTTATTTTTATTTGACAATTTGCTTTCCTTTCTCTTTTTTTGGGTGTTTTGCATGTTAAAGGGGAGGTTGTCGGCAGTCGTCAGTTGTGCGACACAGCGAGGAAGTAGCTGCAGGAGTTGCATGGCCGTCGGTATCATCCGATGGCCTTGAAGATGCCTGGTGTTGTGGTTGTCGGCACTGGTGGTCGCGATATTAAAGTGCGCTGGGGCTAAGAAGCAAGTGCATGACGCCCACGCGCGTATAGGTACCGGTTGATTCCTCTTCTGGCCCGATTTGAGCCGTTGGATCTTGGTCAGATCCAACGACTATAAATAAGTTGCGCATGGGGAAAAAAATGGGTCAGCTAGGATTTTATTCTTGGGCCAAATGGGCCATTGATGTAATATGGATTCTATTTTAAATTAAAATGGACTCTTTTTATATTTCTTTTGGGTTTTACCTCTAATAATAATACTAATGCTATATTACATATATAAATAAAATAAAGATAATAATAATAAATAATAATAATAATAATTTAATAAATAAAAAATTAATAAATAAAAAAGGTGAAAATCGTGTGACAACAACATGTTGCATGCTTTCTAAAAGCTTAAGAAACCTTAGAGAAATTTTAGGTCGACTCTCTGATGCCAATGCATGAATTAATGTGAATGAACTGAATTCTCAATGTATCAAATTAAAAGCTTGAAAAGTCCCTTAAAAATTGAGAAAATAATGAAAACTAATTGAAAACTCGATAATATAGACAAAACTGTTGAGGGACACTTTTCTATTCATATCTCTATGTTAGTACACTAAGACAATCAGGGCTCTGAATTCGGTTTTCACATTTATCTCATACTTTTTATATATGACGAGTGTGTAAATGATCTATTTTCCATACCCTTTTTTACTTGGCTTTTGCGTGTTTTCAAGCTCATTTAGTTGCATTTAGGTTAGATTGCATATAGTTTGCATATAGATATGGAGTTACATTGCTTGTGCTTAAATGTTATATATTTTGTTGCTTTTATGGGAAAGGTAGTGTTTTGTGGTGCATGTGCAGGAACTATTGGAGCTGGAGGAATACTGGAAAGAAAGAATGGAAGATCTTTCGGTTGGAGTTGAGTATGCAAGAAGAGTTGGAGAGGAATCTACCTTTGACCTACATGGACTTTCTCCTAGATACGGATCATTAAAAGATAGCGAGAAATTAATGCCCTCTTTAATGAGGCTGGGCGCACTTTAGGGTTATGAAACCCTAGTTTCCCTGCCTATAAAAGAGAGACTTGGATAACAACTCAAGAGAGCTCGATCTTTGGCAATAGTCCTAGTCTTTTGCTTTTGGATAACCACTGGAGTCAAAGCTACAAGAATCTTCACACGTTAGACGCTTGAGAGAAGCGGGAGTGGGAGACTTGCATCAACATTTGTACAGCATGGAGGAAGATCGTCGAGGACGCTTGGCCCTTTTCTATCCGTGCTTGATAAATAGTCGTACTTTTATTATTTTGTTATAGATATTTTAGTCTCAAAAATGAGCTAAATACTTTAGTTGGGTTTAGTGCTTTCCAGGATTTTATGTTTTGAATACTTTATTTTAATGATATAGTTTGTTTCCCATTATCTATTATGTTTGTAACACCCTGAATTTGGGCGTGGAAGTTAGCTAGATAGATTAAATTGTTTTGGCTAAAATAAAATATGGAAAATATTAGAAAATGTTTAATTAATATAAGAAAGGGTTTTTTAAAACTCAATTTGAAGAAATAAATTCGTATTAAATAACATTTTGGTCTGGTGACTAAAATGTAAAGTTTTCAAAAAAAAATTGGTGACTAAATTGTAAAAGGGTCAAAACTTAGAATATTTAAGGAGCTAATTTATCCATATTTTTAATCAGGTTTTTCCCTTAATTTAGGCTATTTTTAAATGGTTTTAAAATATTTATTTAATAAAAATAAAATAGATTTAGTTAAAAGGATTTTAAAAGGATTTTAAAAGGTGATTTACTTTTTTACGTAACTTTTGCTCACAACTTTTCTCTCAATTTTCTCAGCAGCCAAACTACCAATTTCACTCTAAAATGATTAGGAATCATCTCTTTTTGATTTCTTAATCGATTTCTTTGATTTCTACATCAAATCCTATTTGTTTTCTTGGAGATTTCATTCAAAACATGTTAATTAAGGGAGAAGTCAGCAATTAGAGGTGATTTTCATTTCTCTCCACTAATCCAAGGTTCTTTACTGAAATTCCCAAGTTCTTGATCCTTTGCAATTGATTTTTATTATGTATTAATGATTAAATCATGGTTAAGAGGTTTTAATTGAGTTTTGATAAGGAATTTGATGAATCTTGATAATGGATCTGATTTGTCTTGATTCTAATTGACATAGATCACATTTGAGATAGGTTTTAATATTATGAGAAGAGATTAATAAAAAGAATCCCGAAACTAATTGAATTGCTAATATTCTAGGTTGTAAATATTTAGATTTTTAAGTGTTCTTGATGTTAAAAGGTTGCTGGAGATATAAGGTGGTATTAATAGTGTTTGGATGTTAATTGATGTTTTGTGATGTTAAAATCATTGAGTTATGGCTGGGATTCGTTTAGGTTGAGTTTAGTGATGTTTTTTATTGTTCTTGAAAGGTGTTTAATGGTTTTAATGTGGCGAAGTTAAGAATAGATGTTGTTGGGATTAGAGATGCATTGTAATGCATTAATCCTCTATTTTTGTGTGGTTAGAACATGGAAGAAGGATCCTGTAACCCCCTTAACCCGGTCTAGCCGCCAAACCAAACCAATAAAGCTACATTAGGTTTGCTGAAGCAAACAAGAGAGTTACATCGAAACTCGGTCCATTTTTTTCCTTTTTATCTTGTCTAGATGCCAATTATTAATCCTACGTGTACATGCAATACTCAGGTATAACCCCTACTCAATCGGGCATCATTTGACATCTAATTGATCATATTTACAATTTAGGGACCAATTTGCAAATATAGGAAATTTGCAGGATTTAAGACACTTTTTAAAATACCAATCTTTAATTAGTCAGGTTCTGAACATTCATCTCAATTTCATCATTCAAGCTCATACAATCACATGGACAAGTTTCGGGGACTAAAATGCAATGAAAGTAAAATTGCCAAGCTAAAATTACAGAAAACGGCCTCGGGTATCAGTACGGGTGTCACCGTACTGATACGTATAAAACTATCTTGTACCGATACGCCAAGGCAGGTATCAATACGCCATAACGAACTTACCTAACTTTTGAATTTTTTAACATACGTATCGGTACGCTTATATAGGTATCGGTACACGGGTTTGGATTGAAAAAGCGAAATTCCAGAGGCTAGAACGTGTACTGATACACCATTTCCCATATTGATACGCCAAGCCAAAACTGCCCTGGCGTACCGATACTCCCTTTCGTGTACCGGTTCCCCAAACCAGAAAATGTCCAACCGTACTGATACGGTCCCCCGCGTATCGGTATGCATGGACCTGTAATGTCACAAACTGCAGGTTTTTCATTCCAAAAGCATTCTCAAACCATTCTAACATACTCATAACATAACCCTAGCATACCAAGCATACCACAAGTATTCAGGCTTCACAGATTCAACATCGTAATATGACATCGTCCATCAAAGAGATTCTATAGGCATGTTTCCTAATTCCCATCCAAGCAACATGTCAAAAAGGTAAACCAGCATCAAAACAATCTTTAAAGGCTATTTACAACCCAAAAGCAACTAAAGAAACATGCTCAAACAGAGAGTTCCACAAAACATCTCCCAAAACACAATAGGTACCCATTGCCCTTATTCATTATAGTCTAAACCAATACATACTTTGGAAACAAGTCTTGCCAAGATCCCATTGCTTCTTGCTGCCTTCCAAGACCTCAATTATCTACATTGATGGACAACAAGAGCGTAAGCAAACAGGGCTTAGTGGGGAATGCTCAAAACAACCACCATTAATGCATTTAAAACCATTTATTTAACATCATCCTTTAAAAACATCATCGTCGTCGTCATGCCCCTTTTGAAAACATGCACTTTATATCATTAAAACCAGCATAATAAACCATATGCTACATGTATCATTAATCAACAGCAAATCCCATTGCTAACCCTCCACTTAAGCCTACCCATGCATTACTTCCAAATGCAAAGCTTAAGAAGAAACATGTATAAATCACATTATACAACATAAAATATTTCAATGATACATTAACAATTATATTGGCTTACAAGTGATCAGTATCAAGTCCATTAACAAAAGTGTTCATCGGATACACGGATTCAACAAGTGTTAACTGTTGCGCGTAATAAGTGCTACGCAATTGTGCAAGTATACACGTTGCAAGTTATAGTATAAAAGATATCGTCTCCACAGGGATTGGTGCCACTTCAAGAATCTAGTCTCTTGCACTGTAAAAAGTAAAAATACAAGTAAAGGATTATAGGAGTTTAACTAATAACTAAACTAGAAAGCAATAAAGTAAAAGAAAAGATGAGATCAATTTAGAGAGAGATAGGCCAGGTTATCGTGAGTTTAGGTGTGATAGCCGATTGGATCGTCTTGGTAAAATATTGCACGGGCAACTCAATTGTCGTGGCAACTTGCACAACGGGGTTGCCTTGGCAACTAATCGATGGTTACTTGGGCGACTAGTTGGGCAACTACTTGGGCGTCTGGGCAGCAACCTTCAAGGTTCGGCAGAGCGTTCTTCAATGGTTTCTTCTTATCCCTAAGTCGAAACTCTAGCTACTTGTGCATGCCTTGATAATACATCCCTGCGTGAATCAAGGGTGAACAACAACCAATCTTGCGCTCCTCTTAGCCGTTGAAATCCTTAACTTATTCCTAAGCCGGATTAATCTTCACCATCAATAGATTGAATAAAGATCATATTCATTCGTTTCTTGAATCTAACTCTCCCGATATTAGATAAATAGATGAAATCACGAGATCCTCTCCCAATTCACTCGCAAACAAGAATAAGAACCAAGAATGAATAAACCTTGAATGGAAAAATGCAAACTCTTATTACCTAAACAAAAACCAATAGTTTCTCACAACCACAAAACACAATAACCATAGCCAAATAGATTTAGTTCATGGCTAGGTTCCAAAGAAACACAAGATAAATATTCCCTAGCATGAACCCAATCGAACAAGAAAGAAAAGGATGAAGAAGGAGGCTTGTCGAAATCCTCCTTGCCCTAGATGCTTGTCGAAAATTCTCTCCTCTTGCCTTCCTTGGTGTTGTCGAAATTCCCCTCTCTTGCTCTCTATGGATTGTCGAAATTCCCTTCTTATTTATAGGGCTAGGTCAAAGTCCTTCTTTGAGGAGGAAGTTAAGTTGGAATTAAATTATCTTTAAAGAATATAATTCTTTATTATAATTATATTCCTACTAGAACTTCTCCTATCTTCTTGGAATTTAATTCTTCTTTAATCTCTTCATGGAAATCAAATTCCTTTGGGTTTGGGCTTTGCTTCACATCATCTTGGGCTTGTATAGTCATCAATTTCGACTACCATATCACCTTTGCTCTTGTCGACAATTGCCATGGCAACTGGCTCGGCGTCTCCTTCATGTATTGCCCTGGCAACTAGCTCGGCGTCTCCTTCATGCATTGCCCTGGCAACTAGCTCTAGCCTTGCTTTGGCAAGTGATCCTGCACATACACACAAAACACACCAAAGCAGCATCTTTTCCCACAAAAACTACCAAGTTGTGTAATCAAGCTCAACGTTGGAAGGAAACATGAATTAATGCATGAATGGCTAATTATGCAACTAATATGAGCCTAAGTTTAACAATAATATGAGTAAAAAGGGGAAGAAAAACAGTACTTTTGAACACTTATCACACCCCCAAACTCGAACTATTGCTTGTCCTCAAGCAATGCAAACTCATAATTACTTGCGAATACTTCAATTTTCACAAACTTAGCTTTGAACTTGATTTCAATTCTCTGAACCGGGGCACAAAGTATGATTGGCTCTTTATTTTTCGGAAAACTTAGGAGTTACTCGGAATCAAACTATAATGCTTGTGAGTGTGTGCGGAGTTGTGTGCAAGTTGATTTTTCAGATTCTATGCAAACAATAGGTTTTCAAATTACTTCATTGGGTTCTTTTTAACATGTTTTAACTAGAGCCAGTTTTAGGCACCTCTAGTGTTTTGTTTTTAGTTTTCTTAATTTAATTTATTCGACTAGAGCCAGTTTCGGGAACCTCTAGCGATCAAATTTTTTTTAACACATACTAGAGCTAGTTTCAGGCACCTCTAGTGATTGATTTTTTTAGCATATGCTAGAGCCAATTTCGGGCACCTCTACCATTCATCCAATTTTTATTCTAATCCCCCAATTTGTTAATTATCAACCTAAGTTCACTAGAATTCCTTAAATCAATCAAACCACAACAGTGTTTCATCAAATTTAGCATCATAGTAAAATTCTAAGTTTTTCCATGGTTATCCTAGAATAAAAATTCTATCAATTAAGTGCATTGGCAAAGTCACCATCGGATGTTCATCAAATCTAAGCAATTCTTGTTCCAATTAAAGGCATGACAAGCAATTTATGTATCCTAAATGTAATATTTAAGATGAATGTAACTAAACATGGTAACTACTAATAACAATCCCCCCCCAAACTTGAGTGAGGCATTTTCCTCAATGCATGTTTTAAAGAAAAAAACTAACGAAAAATAAAATGCATACGAGGACTTACTCCGAGAGTTCGTCATCATAGACGATTAGTTTCCTTTTGGTCGGTGTCTTGATTCTCTTGCTTGAACGCGATGGTTGTTTTCTTGTTGCCGGTGGTGGAATCGATCCTCGTACGGGGTTGTCCTCATCGTCCTCTTCATCAGTGTCATTGGCTTTTCGCTTGGAGGATTCAATTGGTACGGTCTTTGTTGGTTCAATGGAGGACTCGTCTGAATCTGAAAAATCAAAAAATGATTCCGTAGGAGTTGATTCGGGCATAGGTGCTTTACCTTTGGCTTTTGCAGTGGTTGCCGGGATATCTTTAGCTTTGGTTGCCGTGGCATCAGCTTGTGCGTGCACGGTGTAGGTTGCCGCGGCATCATCTGTTGTGGTTGCTGTGGCGACTGCTTCATTGGTTGCCGGGGTGAAGATCTCGGCGGGAAAGGTTGGGAACGGCACGCGATTGTCCGGGTACTTTTCTAGGATGACTTGGGTGATGGCATTGCTGTGCTCCTTCATGTACCGCATGAACATTAGTTGCCAGTCTTCAATTTGCCTTAGGTGGCTTGCCAATGGATGCAAAAGTGCTTCAAAGTGTCCCGGGGTTGATGGACGAGTTGCCCGGGCATTAGGTGCTTGGGCATTTTGGATTGCCGGGGCGGCAGGAGTTGCCGTGGCAATTGGAGGCCTTGAAGAATCTCCCGGTGCCTCTCCCATTAGCTTTCGGATTAGTTCTTGATTCCAACCAGACTTGGGTAGGGCCTTTTCATCGGTGGACTCACTTGGGACATGCATCTCCTTGCAAAGATTAGAAATTAAGCAAGGGAAGAAAAGAGAACCCTTATCTTTTGAGCTGCATACAAAAATCTCATCATAAATAATTTTTCCAATGTTAATGATGCGATTATGCAAAATAGAATGTATGAGCAAAAGACGTGGTATATCAACGGTAGTATTGTGTGTGGTGGGCATTAAAGAAGTTTTAACAAACTTATTCCATAGTTTTGCCTCGGGTTTAAACCGAAGGCGATTTACCGTGCCCTTGTATTTACCGTCGTTCCAATGAGTTCCCGGTTGAGTGAGTTCTTGAAGCACCTTGTCGAGTTGCTTGGGAGTGTTTTGATCAACGAAGGCTTGATGCTCGTCCTTCTCAATGTAAAGCCCGTAAAAGGTGTTGATGTTTTCGGGACTTATGAGTATGGCTTTGTTACGAACAAAAACATAAGGGTTATCCGGGTTAGGTGAGTGAGCATAGAATTCTCTTACCCATGAGATGTTACCCGGTTCCGATTGATGGCAAAAGATTTGCCACTTTTGATGTGCAATCCTCTCGAAGATGAATGGTTCAAGGCCGAAATCTTGATGAGAGTTGGAGTATTCAAAGCCTTGTTCTTCATGAATCTTTCGGCTTTCAAACTTGGATTGAAATCTTTCTTGAACCACCGGTGTAGCAAACTTCTTGTATCTTGGTTCTTTGGAGGAACTTGGATGAGCTAAAAATTTAATCTTGGATGCCATGGATGATCTTGGTTGTGAGTTTTGTAAAAACAAAGAAAAGAAAAGAAAAGAAACTAAAAAGTTGCAAGATAGAAAGTAGGAATAGGATAAGGGTGATGGGTTTTATAGAAAAGATAGGTGGGTGGGATTAGGGGAAAACGAAAAAGGGTTTAGGGTGAGGGAGAAGTTGACGACAAGGGGTTGTGATTAGGGTGAATTGGAGGCTTTATATAAGCCTTAGATTCAGCCCATTAGTTTCCTTGTTGAAGATGTTTTCCTACTTGGATTAAAATTCCTCTTTATCTTGAACTTTTTTTCCTACAATTCAAAAACAACTCAAATAAGGATTAAAGATAAAAGAAAATAAATAAAGATGTATAAAAGGATTCTTGACTTAAAAAAAATAAAATCTATCCTAAAAAATTAATAATAATCAGAAATAATAAATAATAAAAAAAATAAAAATTCGAAGAAAGAAAAGAAAAAAATAAAATAAAATAAAAAATAATAATCAAAAAATAAAAATAATAAAAGAAAAATAAATAAATAAATAAATACAAATAAAAATATCAAAGGGAGAGCATGCTCATGCATCTCCTAAGTTGACCACTTCTTTGTTACGTTCAACATGGGCACCATTGTAGTGCTTCAATCTTTGTCCATTAACTTTGAATTCATGGTTGTCAGAGATGGACTTGATTATCACAACACCATGGGAGAATGGTTTGACGACTTCGAATGGTCCCGACCATCTTGATTTCAGCTTTCCCGGGAAAAGTCTTAGCTGAGAATTGAATAAGAGAACTAGTTGCCCTGGCATGAATTGTCGCGGCAATAGTTTCTTGTCATGCCATTGCTTTGTTTTCTCCTTGTAGATTCGTGCATTGTTATAGGTGAGTGCACAGAATTCTTCTATCTCATTGAGGTCCAACAAACGCTTTTGTCCGGCACTTTCCCAATCCATGTTCACGGTTTTGATTGCCCAGTATGCCTTGTGTTCGATTTCCACCGGTAGATGGCATGTCTTGCCATAGACAAGTCGGAAGGGGGACATACCTAAGGGTGTTTTGAATGCAGTGCGATATGCCCAAAGTGCGTCATCTAGTCTTAATGACCAATCCTTCCTAGAGGGATTTACAACTTTCTCGAGTATACACTTCAATTCTCGGTTGGAAATTTCTGCTTGCCCGTTGGTTTGTGGGTGATATGCCGTGGCGATCTTGTGTGATATGCGCGTTGCAACATCTTGGCAATTAGTCTGTTGTCAAAATGCTTGTCTTCGTCACTGATAATTGCTCTTGGCATCCCAAACCATGTAAATATGTTTTTCTACAAGAATCATTGCACGGTCTTGGAATCGTTGTTGGGAACTGCAGCTGTCTCCACCCATTTAGACACGTAGTCAACGGCAAGTAGAATGTAGAGGTTGCCGAATAAATATGGGAAAGGTCCCATAAAATCGATCCCCCATACATCGAACAATTCCACCTCGATGATGTTCTGGAGTGGCATATCATGTCGTCTAGAGATATTGCCCGTCCTCTGGCAACGATCACATTGCTTGTAAAAGTCTTGGGCATCTTTGTACAATGTTGGCCAATACAAACCGGATTGCAAAACTTTGGCCGCGGTACGAGTTCCTCCAAAATGTCCTCCACAAGGTGAAGAATGGCATTGCCGGAGTACATTTTGTTGCTCTTCTTCAGGGACACATCGGCGTATAACCTGATCTGCACATTGTTTAAACAAAAGAGGCTCGTCCCAAGAGTAATGCTTAGCATCATGGCGGAACCGCTTCTTCCCTTGGTGAGTAAGGCCATAAGGTAAAATACCACAAACAAGGAAATTAACTAAATCCACGTACCAGAGTATTGCCGAGGCATGTGCTGCCTTGGCGACTGCTCCCAAAATTGCCGAGGCATGTGCGTCAAGGGCTGCTGCGACATCGAGAGTTGCCGAGGCGTGCGCGTCAAGGGCTACTGCGACATCGAGAGTTGCCGAGGCGTGCGCGTCCATGGCTGCTGCGGCGTCGAGGGTTGCCGAGGCGTGTGCATCCATGGTTGCCGAGGCAACTAAGATTTGTTAAACCGAGAATGCATCGCATATCTCTAGATCCGTGTCCTCCTCCCTATTGCGTTCTAAACGTGATAAGTGATCGGCCACTTGATTTTCTGTTCCTTTCCTGTCCTTAATTTCAATATCAAATTCTTGTAAAAGTAATATCCAACGAATCAAATGAGGTTTGGCATCTTTTTTAGCAATTTGGTATTTGATTGCCGAATGGTCCGTATGAACAATTACCTTTGTACCAATCAAATAGGATCGGAACTTGTCAAATGCGAAAACTACAGCTAGTAACTCTTTCTCCGTTGTTGTGTAATTCACTAGAGCACTATTAAGAGTTTTACTAGCGTAGTATATCACATGGAAGGTCTTACCTGTGCGTTGGCCTAGGACTGCTCCTACTGTGAAATCACTTGCATCACACATGAGCTCAAAAGGTAGCGTCCAATCTGGTGGAACGACAATGGGTGCCGAGGTAAGCTTTTCCTTTAGGGTTTCGAATGCTTGGGTGCAAGAATCATCAAAATCGAAGACTTTATCCTGTTCAAGCAAATTGCACAAGGGTTTAGTGATTTTAGAAAAATTATGAATGAACCTCCTGTAAAAACCTGCATGTCCAAGAAAGCTTCGAATTCCTTTAACCGAACTTGGTGGGGGTAATCTCTCGATCACGGCCACCTTGGCTTTGTCTACTTCAATTCCCTTGGATGAAATCTTGTGGCCGAGCACTATTCCTTCATCTACCATAAAATGGCATTTCTCTCAATTGAGGACTAAATCAGTTTCTTCACATCTTGCCAACACCTTCTCTAAATTTTCGAGACAATTGTCGAAGTCATTACCAAAAACAGAAAAATCATCCATGAAGATCTCAAGGAAGTCTTCGACCGTGTCTGAAAAGAGTGCCATCATGCATCTTTGGAAGGTTGTCGGGGCGTTACACAATCTGAACGGCATCCTTCGGAAGGCATAAGTACCGTATGGGCATATGAAAGTTGTCTTTTCTTGATCTTCTGGTGCTATGGCAATTTGATTGTAACCTGAATAACCATCAAGAAAACAATAAAAGGGTTTACCTGCAAGACGGTCAAGCATTTGATCAATAAAGGGTAATGGGAAGTGATCTTTCCTGGTGGCTTTGTTTAGCTTTCGATAATCCATACAAACCCTCCAACCGGTCACAGTCCTGGTTGGAATGAGTTCATTGTTTTCATTACTTACCACTGTTATACCTCCCTTTTTCGGTACATATTGTACCGGACTTACCCACGTACTATTAGAGATAGGGTATATAATGCCGACGTCAAGCCACTTGATGATTTCTTTCATTACAACCCCTTTCATGGCATGATTCAGTCTCCTCTGGGCCTCAATTGAAGGTTTGTGATCATCTTCCAACAAAATCTTGTGCATGCACTTTGCCGGGCTAATTCCCTTCAAGTCGGCAATTGTCCACCCTATTGCCTTTTTGTGTAGCTTCAACATCTTGATCAGCTTCTTTTTTCCTTTCAGGCTGTAACTTAGAAGAAATAATTACAGGCAATGTATTATCGGTTCCTAAGTATGCATTTTTAGTTGCTCTGGCAATTGTTTCAACTCAAGAATCGGTGGTTGTTCAATAGAGGGTTTTTCGAGCTTACCTTCCTTACCTGAGTAATCCAGTGGTTCAAAGTATGTACCTGGTCGATTGACTAGCCAATTTGCCTCTTCTTGTTGTTCCTCATCGACCGGTTCTTCATACTCCTCAGGTTCCTCTTGATCGGCAATGTAGTTGTCGAGGCAACTAAATTCCTCGTCG
Source organism: Hibiscus mutabilis (assembly GCA_019671005.1). Lineage (NCBI taxonomy): Eukaryota > Viridiplantae > Streptophyta > Magnoliopsida > Malvales > Malvaceae > Hibiscus > Hibiscus mutabilis. The sequence goes on from CM033736.1 coordinate 36,594,303, forward strand.
AAGTTAAACTCTGTCGTGGCATGAAGTAGTTGGCATTCTTCTGGATCATCGGCATGCCTTAGTGTTTGGAGCACATTTAGTTTAACTTGCTGGTCATTCACCCTCATTGTGAGTTCTCCCTTTTCAACATCGATCAATGTTCTCCCTGTTGCTAAGAATGGTCTCCCGAGAATGATGGTGCATGCTCATCTACTTCACAATCCAAAACAATAAAGTCAGCGGGAAAAATAAATTTATCAACTTTTACCAGTATGTCCTCGATTTTTCCCTCTGGATGCACATAGGATCTGTCGGCTAGCTGTAGCATAACTGTTGTAGGTCTTGCCTTCCCGATTCCTAGTTTCTGGAAAACTGATTTAGGCATCAAGTTTATGCTAGCCCCAAGGTCGCATAATGCTTTCCCGATATAGTGATTTCCAATAGAACAGGGTATTGTGAAACTTTCGGGATCCTTCAACTTGGGTGGCATACGATTGTGCAACATTGCCATGCATCCCTCTGTTGCGGCGACTATTTCAAACTCCTTGTTCTCTTGGACACAATGTCTTTAAGAAACTTGGCATAGTTTGGCATTTGTTCAATTGCTTCCACCAATGGCAAGTTGATGTGGACTTGCTTTAGGATATCAAGAAACTTCTTGAATTGGTATTCTTGCTTTTGTCGCTTCAACCTTTGTGGGAATGGTGGTGGAAGTCGGATATCTTCGATCCTTTCATTGGTTTAGAACCTGATTGACGGCATTGCCGGGACAACTGGAGTTGCCGAGGCGTTATCAACTGGGGTTGCCGAGGCATGCTTATCGCAAGTTGCCGAGGCGTCTTTATCGTCGGTTGTCGAGGCATGCTTATTGCCAGTTACTGCGGCAATTCCTGGTTCAGCATCTGAGGCTTTGCCGCTAGGTTCATCTTGATCTTTTTGTGGAGTTTTGTTTGATGAGCGGGTTTGAGCCTCTCTAAGTTGTTGGCCACTTCTAGTGGTGATTGCCTTACATTGCTCATGGCCAGTTCCTCTTGTGACTTCAGTATCGCTAGGTAAACCTCCTTGCGGTCTAGTGTTCTGATTTTGAGCAAACTGTCCGACTTGATTTTCCAATGATTTGATTGCCGCCTCTTGGTTTTGCAATCTCATCTCGGTCCTGTTAATAAAAGCATCAGTTCTTTTTATGAAATTACTATTCTCAGCCATATAAGATTCAGTTTTCATCATAAAAGCATTTAGAGAATTTTACAAAGAACTAGATGTTGTCAGTTGTTGATGCGGCAACTGTTGTCGTGGCATATTCTGCTGGAATCCCGATGCTTGTGCATTCTGATTGTTCTGGTTTAGAGCATTGTTTGGATTACTCCATGAAAAATTTGGGTGCTTCTTCCAAGCTGGATTGTATGTATTGGACATCACATTGTTGTTCCGATTGTAATTCCCCACATAGAAGCTGGATTTCGGATTCTGCATACATTCAGAAGAATTATGGTTATCACCACATAACTCACAAAAAGAATCCATTACCTTGACTTCATGTGTGTTGTTTGGTTTTTGCATGTTCTGGACCATCTTGGTTAAAGTGGCCAATTGTGCCCGAAATTGAATCTGATGATCCTAGTTCATGTATTGTGGCTTGGCGTCTAACTCCTCCTCTTCTAGTAGATGGGAATTGATAATCATTCTTGGCCAGCCTGTTTAAAATTTGCATTGCTTCCTCCGGCGACTTATCTAGAAGTATGCCGTTTGCCGAGGCATCTAGCATCATCCTTGTTGGTGTATTCACGGCGTTGAAAAACATTGTTACTTGAGTCCACACCGGGAATCCGTGTAGGGGGCATTTGTGTAGAAGTTCTCTATATCGTTCCCAAGCCTCGTACATGGATTCATCATCTGCCTTCCAAAAAGAAGTAATGTCGTTACGAAGCTTATCAGTCAAATTTGTAGGACTAAATCGAGCAAGGAAATCACGACAAAGATCGATCCAAGATGCTATTGATCCGGCAGGAATGCTATTCAACCATGCTTTCGCCCTATCCCTCAGTGAATAGGGGAATAATCTTAATCGTAAGACATCAGGGGTGACTCTGTGTATTTTGAACGAGTTGCAAATCTCGAGGAAAGATTTCAGATGTTACCGCGCATCTTCAGTTGCTGAGCCGCCAAATTGACCAATTGTGTTGATCATATTAAACATTACCAGTTTTAACTCAAAGTGGTCGGCTTCAATTTCAGGTGCGACAACTCCTGGATTAAGTCCATCAAGATCTTCTTCAAGATAGTCTCGAATAGTTCTGTTTCGTGCAAGAATCACTCCTCCTCCTGCTGGAACATCTTGATTCATATTGCCGTCTTGATTAGCCACTGCTACTCTTATCCTTCGTCTAAGTCTTTGTAAGGTTCGTTCGATTTCTGGATCAAAGGGATATTCTGGTGTAGTCGGTCTCGCCCTGGTCATATACCAATGAAAAACCAAAGTTTGTTAGCCCTTTGAATCTTAAACAAGAAAAGTAAAAAAGAAAGTGCAAGAAAATAAAAGCAAAGTCACTATTGCCAATCCCCGGCAACGGCGCCAAAAACTTGTTGCGCGTAATAAGTGCTACGCAATTGTGCAAGTATACACGTTGCAAGTTATAGTATAAAAGATATCGTCTCCACAGGGATTGGTGCCACTTCAAGAATCTAGTCTCTTGCACTGTAAAAAGTAAAAACACAAGTAAAGGATTATAGGAGTTTAACTAATAACTAAACTAGAAAGCAATAAAGTAAAAGAAAAGATGAGATCAATTTAGAGAGAGATAGGCCAGGTTATCGTGAGTTGAGGTGTGATAGTCGATTGGATCGTCTTGGTAAAAGAGTGCACGGGCAACTCAGTTGCCGTGGCAACTTGCACAACGGGGTTGCCTTGGCAACTAATCGATGGTTGCCTGGGCGACTAGTTGGGCAACTACTTGGGCGTCTGGGCAGCAACCTTCAAGGTTCGGCAGAGCGTTCTTCAATGGTTTCTTCTTATCCCTAAGTCGAAACTCTAGCTACTTGTGCATGCCTTGATAATACATCCCTGCGTGAATCAAGGGTGAACAACAACCAATCTTGCGCTCCTCTTAGCCATTGAAATCCTTAACTTATTCCTAAGCCGGATTAATCTTCACCATCAATAGATTGAATAAAGATCATATTCATTCGTTTCTTGAATCTAACTCTCCCGATATTAGAGAAATAGATGAAATCACGAGATCCTCTCCCAATTCACTCGCAAACAAGAATAAGAACCAAGAATGAATAAACCTTGAATCGAAAAGTGCAAACTCTTATTACCTAAACAAAAACCAATAGTTTCTCACAACCACAAAACACAATAACCATAGCCAAATAGATTTAGTTCATGGCTAGGTTCCAAAGAAACACAAGATAAATATTCCCTAGCATGAACCTAATCGAACAAGAAAGAAAATGATGAAGAATGAGGCTTGTTGAAATCCTCCTTGCCCTAGATGCTTGTCGAAAATTCTCTCCTCTTACCTTCCTTGGTGTTGTTGAAATTCCCCTCTCTTGCTCTCTATGGATTGTCGAAATTCCCTTCTTATTTATAGGGCTAGGTCAAAGTCCTTCTTTGAGGAGGAAGTTAAGTTGGAATTAAATTATCTTTAAAGAATATAATTCTTTATTATAATTATATTCCAACTAGAACTTCTCCTATCTTCTTGGAATTTAATTCTTCTTTAATCTCTTCATGGAAATCAAATTCCTTTGGGTTTGGGCTTTGCTCCACGTCATCTTGGGCTTGTATAGTCATCAATTTCGACTACCATATCACCTTTGCTCTTGTCGACAATTGCCATGGCAACTGGCTCGGCGTCTCCTTCATGTATTGCCCTGGCAACTAGCTCGGCGTCTCCTTCATGCATTGACCTGGCAACTAGCTCTAGCTTTGCTTTGGCAAGTGATCCTGCACATACACACAAAACACACCAAAGCAGCATCTTTTCCCACAAAAACTACCAAGTTGTGTAATCAAGCTCAACGTTGGAAGGAAACATGAATTAATGCATGAATGGCTAATTATGCAACTAATATGAGCCTAAGTTTAACAATAATATGAGTAAAAAGGGTAAGAAAAATAGTACTTTTGAACACTTATCATTAACCCAACACTTCAAGCCATCTCAACCGGAATAGCGATACAATCACAATCGCGGTACAATAACAATCGGGTACACAATATTCGGTTAGATGCTTAACCCCACTAACGGTAATATTCAGTACCGTTAAACCCTCTACCGTTAGGGTACTTGGATGGAGTATTCGGTACACAATATAAACCCCTCAACATCCAAGGCGACTTATTTTACAATGCACTCAATCCTATGGCCGGCCAACTATATCCGATAACAATTTTAAAACCACATTACTTGCCAATATAATTAACCATTTAACATCTACCTCACTGTTTTAAACAATCATTAACCAAAACATTTTCCAAAGCAACAACCATGCTTTAAACCACAAGTATAAACCACACACTTACAAGGATCACTTACCATGTGCATCCTTCAGCATTTCATGCTTAAAACTAGTGTATCAAATACTTTAAAACATGCTTAAACAGTAGGTAACATGTAAATTAAAACAAGTGCATAAAACCATTTCAAACTAGCACGACCGAGAGAGAAAACCACTTTATACTTACTTCCGAGTCTAGGAAAACGTTTCAAGCTCTACCTTCACTCCCAAAACTCTGTTTCCAAAACATCAAAACGCTTTAAACCACGTTTTCACTCACCGATACGCGAAGCCTCAATTTACCGACGCGAAAACAAGCGTCCAAAGCCTCCAAAGCTTCCCTGATCACTTCAGGATCCATCTCCCCTGTTTTAAACACATTACAACAGAGGATTAATGCATCTCCATGAACTTAAAACACTGAAACAACAGATCCTCACGGATTCACACATTCACCTCACAATTACTCAATCACAACAACCGAAAACACCATCTAATCCTTTCCCAACACAACCCAGCCACAACCTATCAATCTAACATCACTTTTATCATCAAATAACATCTAAAAACATAATCAAAACAACCTAACACCTCCAGCAACCAAACAGCCACCACAACTCCACAAAAACACAATTTTAACAACCTAAACAATTAGAGATTCAAGAGTTTCGGGATTCCATTGTTAAAAACGAATTATCAACATTATTATACATCCATAATATGTTTAAAATCAATCTAAATCACTGGAAAATAGATCCAATTCAGATCTTTTGCTATTTCATCAATTTTACCCAATTAAATCAATTAATTCAATATAAAAACACAAAATCAGATTATAAACCATAAATCGGGGATCAAATACTTGAGAATATCAATAAAGAATCATTCAATGGAGGAGATCACGGACCTTACCCCTATTGTGTGATTTCTTCCTCAATTGGCTTGTTTAAAGCTAGGAAAACACAAGATTTCAATGAGGTTTTGTAAATCAAAGTCAAATAATCAATTATAGATCAAGAATCTAACTAAAAAGGACCCCTCACATCTGGTTTTTGATGAAAACTTGGGTGTTTGGCAGAAAAAAAGTGGAGAGAAAAGTTGAGAGAAAAGTTACATCAATTTTCATTAAAACCAAATAACTAACTTTAATATCTAAAATCCCTTTTAATTAACTTTTAAAACACATGTTAAAATGATTTAATTGAAGGGAGAAATCACCAGCAAAAACTTGGTAAATTAGCTCCTTAAGGATTCTAAGAATTTGACCCTTTTCATTTTAGTCACTTTAAAAACAGTTTTCAAACATTGCATTTTGGTCACTAGCCAAAATGTCATACCTCCAAATCTCATTTTCCAAAATTGATTCCACCAATATTAATCATATATTAAAACATGATTTTTAACCATTTTTCCATATTTTTATCTCACCAAAAAATACACGGTCCAAAATCCGACTTGAATCTCTAACCCGGTCCACCAGACTATCTAACAAACCTCAAAACCGCTAGGCCCAAAACTGGGGCATTACAGATCCTTTATCAATTGGAGATGTTTTGGAGGCTTTGAAAGCTTGATTTAGCAATTGATCTGAATAATGCATATGAAAACAGTGAGTTATCATGTTTAAAGTGGAATATATTGGCTAAGTGACAACGAAATAAATGTTATCGGATATACTTGGCAAGCCATAGGGTTTAAAGTGCACTATAATAAGTCACCACATCTATATCGAGGGGTTCACTGTGTCGTTTTCTCCACCATGGGAACCGCAATGGTCGAGGGGTTAATTGTGTCATATTATTCCACTAATGGATTACGTATCATAATGGTTGAGGGGTTAATTGTGTCGTTTGCTCCCATTGTAGATATTATACATCATAACCATTGAGGGGTTAAATGTGTCATTTGCTCTGGTTATGGATGTATGTGAAATGGTCGAAGGAACCAGTTGTGAAATCTGTGTATCCAATGTATTTTGATAAAAGAAATGTTTTGTTTTTGGGTCACTTGAATGCCAATATATGAATTAATGGATCATGATGGATAAATATGTTTTGTATAATAAGATTTATACATATTTTTCTCTTTAAGCTTTGCTATTGGATGAATAAGCATGTAATATCCCAATTTTTGATTAGTGACCAAAATGTAATTTTTGAAAAGTTTAGGGGTTAAAGTGTAAACTTGGGAAAAGTTTAGAGACCTAAGTGTAATTTTAAAAATTTATGTAATTTAACCCCGTAAATAGATAGTTCACCCCCAAGAGTGGTATTTCCGTGTTACCCAGATTTTTCATATGAGGCTTATATTATTTGAATTTTGGATCGAATAAAAATTGTTAAGCGTGCTCAGACCATAGTAGCATAAGGATGGGTGACCTATTGGGATGATCCCATATTTAATATTTTGACTGATAAAAAGGATTCAGTTTAAGTCAGTAATATTCGTAATGGATTGTTGAGATAATATTTCTAAGAGAAAATGTATCCGATAAAATTCTTGGTAATTATCGGTATATCGGATCGAATTGAAATTTTAAAGACAGTTCCAAAGATTATGGGAAATTCATAAAATATTATTTTATGAATATTTTATTAATGTTGGTGGGATTCTAACTAGATTTAGTCAGAATATGATGGAGTAGTTATAAAGCTCAAAGAAAAGAAATTTGGAAATCGTATTGAGTGAAAGTCGAATAATTGGATCGAATAAATATCATAAATTAAAATTTATGATATTTTTGGATGGAGGCTGGTTAGAATGGAACCAATTTGGTTCATTTTTTATGGAATGGCAATTTTAAGTCATGAAAGTAAATAAAGTCTAGTTGGAGGGCAAATTGATCATTTGCCATGGATGGCATTTTTGAAATATTTTGGAACTTTGAGAGCAATTGTGAAAGGTTAATTACATATAAATTTGATCTTGGCCATTGATTTTTGATAAGATTAAATCTTGGCCATTGGATAAAAAGGGCAAATTAGTAATTTCACTAATTAAATGAATTAAAATTCATTTAATTTTCAACACATGGATAAAATAATTAAAAGATGAGAAAAATATTCCTCATCTTATTTTTGGACTGTTCGAAACTCATAAAAGAAAAGGGGGAAGGAGTTTTCAAATTTTCAAGCTCAAAATTGGAGAATCAAGACAAGTTTCAAGCAAAATTAATTTAGGTAAATTGTTCTACACTTGATTCTCTTCATTTTGATAGTATTTTTGCATGATAAAGTCAAGTATGAGTTATGTTCATGGATGAGGATGGTTATGATTTTGATAGTATATGATGGAATTGAAGTTGTATTGTGTAGAATTAATGTTATAAACATAGAATCAAGCTTGAATTTGGATAAATTCTATGTTTGAGATTATAAACCCTAACCCTCAAATTTGGGGGTTTTGGTTAGGAAGCTAAATTAAGGATGGAATTGAATGAATTATGAAGTTATGGGTCCTATTTTGATGAGATGTTGAATAATTTCCCCAAGTTGTAATTTTAGGGACTAATTCGAAATAATGGAAAGTTAGGGGAAATTATTGTAAATTTTATTTTAGTATTGGAATTATTGATTTATGATGAAATTAGCTTGAATTGATGATTAGGGACCAAAATGAAGAAAAAAATTGGAAGTTGAAGGACCAATTCATCAATTTAGGAGAATTAAGGATTTGTCTTGAATTTATGGAAAATTGATAGAATTGAAGATTCAAGCATGTTATAAAAGTTAAGGGATTGAAATGACAAGAAAGGAAAATTTAAGGACCTTTTCAAAAATAAAGAATTTAGTGAAGGACCAAGTTGAATAAAGTTGAAAGTTGAAGGAAAATTTCTAAGGATGTTAGAAATAAATAAATGGTTAATTGTACATGAATTTATGTAAAAAAATGAAGTAGTGACTAAAATGTCACTTTTATAAAGTTTGAGGACTAAAAAGGTAATAGTCCAAAATGAGTAATTAATTATGGAAATTGTTCAAATTAGGCTTGAACAATTGTTTAATGTTCAAAATGGTCACTAAGGACATAGGGACCAATTCGGCAACTTTGAAGAATATTGAGGAAATTTTTAGAAAAATTTTATATTCGAATAGTTATGTTTAAGAATCAAGTTAGCAATGTTAGATTTAAGTTTATCGTGAGAGAAATGATGAATATGCTCGATTGGTCTTATACAGTTCTAAAAGAGATCAAAGGAGAACCAATAATAAAAAGAAAGATAAGAACCTCGAGTAAGCTTAGTGAGGCATACTATTCATGGCCCAGGTGAGTGCATTTACATGTTTAAAATGCAATTAGGAAGAGTTACAAATAGTCGACCTTCATATAAAATAATATTGCATTATCTATATATGTTGAGTTAATGTATGTTGCAATAAAGGTAGATTAAATGGAATATGAAGTATGAATTATTATTCTGAGAAATGATGATGATCTATGTTTGCCATGACTATTTATGATGAAACATGAAATGTTTATTTATATGATTGATTATGATGATTGATTGATGATAAAAGAAATGCCCAAGTATTGTGTGTGAGAGTCCATGGTATAGTTGGCATGCCATAGTCTTTAGCAGCTGCACCCTCATGTTCATGTTATCATAAAGATATTGTGACAAAATGATTGTGTCACATGCACCCTGGGGATCTACGCCGCACTGTCGAGGTGCTTTATGTTTATGGGGAGCAAAGAGCGTCCCCGAGTACGTACTCATCTTCATGTTATTTTGACACTATGGTGTCATTTCAAGATGACTCGCGTACCTCGATCTCATATAGCGTACTTTGGGCAATGATAAAGGAATCATGTCACCTAAATGAATCATGTCATGAATATGAACTATGCCATGCATATGAAATATGTCATGTATATGAACCATGCCATGAATACGGAACATGCCATGTATATGAATTAAATCACGTATATGAATCATGTCAGGTAAAAGAATCATGTCATGTAAATGAATAAAGTTATGTATATGAATCATGCCACGTATGAAAATCACGTCATGCAAATGAAATGTTCCACGTATGAGAATCACGTTATGTATATAAATTAAGTCATGTATATGAATGATGTCAAGTATATGAATCATGCCAAGTACATGAATTATGCCATGTATACGAAGTATGTCACATATATATGAATATGCTATGCATATGAATCATGTCATGTATACAAATTATGTCACGTATATGAATTGTGCCATGCATATGAATCATGCCATGAGTACGTATTATGTCATGTATATGAATCATGTCATGTAAATGAATTATGCCACGTATGTGAATCATGCTATAAATATGAATTATGCCATGTATGTGAACTATGTCATATATATGATTTACTTGATAATGATGGTATATTGGAAACTAGACTAAGTTAGAAAAATTATGACTTGCACATGAATATTGACTGACTATGAAAACCTAAAATAAAACGTTGAGAGTTAAAATGCTTTAAAAAAATAAGAGCCAAAATATGACTATTTAAAAAGTCATTTTTGACATTATGTTTTATTGTTAATATACTTCACAAGTTGATATCCACTAATTGGCCTAATGGCCAAGGATACTCATGTTGTCCCATCTTGTATGGGTTCGAATGTCGACATTCCTTTTGGAAAGGCATAAAGCCAAAAAATAACCCCTAGCGCTTCATTAAATAGTCATATTGGTCCTTAAGTTTTTATCCACTTTCAACCTTAATGTTTCATTTGGGGTCAAAATGACCCCTCTGTAGAAAGAAACTATTAGTTGAATAACGGTCAACGCAGGATGCTGAAGTGGCATGGTGATTTGGTAGGGACGATGAGCAGTTTTTTTTTAAATATTAATAAATTCAATAAATTATTTTTAATAAATTTTTCTTATCCAATGAAATAGTGACACATGTCACAATATCATTTTATATTTATATAATTTTATAAAATTATTTTTGATTGATGTGTCATTCTGTCAAGTCAGCATTTGTGTATATATGACATTGCTAAGTCAGCGTGCAGTGTCATATAGGTTTGTCATGTCATTTTAAGCCATTTACCGTTAGTTGACTAACATTTTTTATCTACGAATGGGTCATTTTAGCCTAAAATAAAACGTTGAGAGTTAAATGCTTCAAAAAAATAAGAGCCAAAATATGACTATCCAATCAAACGTTAAAAAGGCATTTTTGACATTATGTTTTATTGTTAATATACTTCACAAACTGATATCCACTAATTGGCCTAGTGGCCAGGGATACTCATGTTGTCACATCTTGTATGGGTTCGAATCTCGACATTCCTTTTGGAAAGACATAAAGCCAAAAAAATGAACCTAACGTTTCATTGAATAGTCATTTTGGCCCTACGTTTTTTATCCACTTTCAACCTTAATGTTTCATTTGGGGTCAAAATGACCCCTCCATAGAAACAAACTGTTAGTTGAATAACGGTCAACGCAGGACGCTGAAGTGGCATGGTGATTTGGTAGGGACGATGAGCAATTTTTATTAAAACAATAATAAATTCAATAAATTATTTTTAATTAATTTTTCTTATCCAATGAAATAGTGACGCATGTCACAATATCATTTGAAAGAATGATATAAAGTAACTAAAATCCAACCTTGGAATCCAAGGAATTTGTACCCAAGGCTCAAAGGTGAAGAACTTAATGCCCAACAAGCTAGTCAAGTTCAGAATTTAGTTTATCTTTATCCCAAATTATATTTAAATCAAACTTTATCTTTTATTAATTAAGCATAAAATTAAAAAAAAGCCCACGTTTAATTGAATTGTCACTTTGGTCTTTATTCATTTTTTTGGAGCAATTGAACCTTCAACGTTTAATTTTGGATCATAATGGCCCCTTTGTGGATGAAAATTGTCAGTCAACTGACGGTAAATGGCTTAAAATGACAGGACAAACCTATATGGTAGTTCATGCTGACATAGCAGTATCATATAGATAAATGTGTTGCCTTGAAAAAATATTACACCGGTCAAAAAATAATTTTATAAAATTGTATAAATTTTAAATTAATGTTTTCTATTGGATTATCATTTTGTCAAGTCATTTCAAACTGTTTACCATCAGTTTTCTAACAATTTTCATCCATAGAGGGGCCATTTTGACCCAAAATGAAACGTTGAGGGTTGAATTGCTCCAAAAAAATAGGGGTCAAAGTGACTATTCAGTCAAACGTTATGAGTATTTTTTAACTTTATGCCTATTAATTAAAACAAATAAAAAATCAAACCCCTTCACACTAGGGGTGTTTAAAAATACACGACCCAGTTGACCCGATCCAACTACCCGACGACTCGATACAAAATAGCAAAAAAAATTATAGTTATTTTTTCCTCTTGAACCGGATACCCGGCCTGATAATTTTTTCGAGTTCAGAGGTCGGGCTTCGGCCACAAATATGCCTTTAGTCAAGTACTCGACTACCAATTACCTGTTTAGTTTTTAATATGTTTTATTTTATAATTAATTAAATACATATATTTTAATTAAAAATACTCGAGGGCCCAGACCCCAACATATTGAGCTATGCATTTTTGTTTCCCCATTTCTTTCAATTTCAAATTCCTAATATTCAGTTCACAAATACATAAATGCTCCATCGCGCCTCCCTCTTGCCGGTCTAATTCATCGTCAGTTTACATCGCCGACATTCGCCACTTCTTCGGTTCTTCCTCTCGACTCTCACAAAGGATCAACAGTGGGCAGAGTGGATACCAGCACTCGCACTCTCGCAATCGTAGGCTCGCAGCACAACAATCTTTTTTGTCTGCAAGGGATCAAAATTTCTGAAATTTTGAAATAAATAACAGCTGCTAATGAGTATCGAATATGGTGTTATTTAATCATTTTAATAATGGGAAAAGCCCTTGTTTTCTTAGCACTAACCGACTCATGTTATTATTTACCACCTTCCATCCCTTACTGAGTTAAGTTTTTAGTTCTTAGTTCTTGTTTAGTGACACATATGGCTTGTTATTTTAATACTGACAATGACACGGCTTGTTAACTAATGTTAAGTTCTTAGCTCTTGTTTAGTAGCTATTAATAATTGGTTCGTGTGGGTGGCTCATTGTTGATGTAGTTTTTCCATTCAATTTGTTGTGCAGCTTTATCAACCTTGTTAAGTTCTTAGTTCTTGCTGCGCATGTTCATTGAAAAATGAAAATTACAGTATGTTAATGTGAAAAGGGAGATATTTTGAAATTTTGTTACGATTGTCTTTTGTTTATAAAATTAAATGATTTAAAAAAGAAAAAAATGCAGATATTCGTTACCCAACTTTATGAGTATTCGAGTTTTACGAGTATCCAACTAAAGTATGTCGAGACACATGCCGATAAATATAATACTCGAAAAATTGGATATCAAATTTCTCGGGTACCCGACAAATAAACACTCCTAACTAACAACACATGATTAAGAAACCTGCGAACATCTATAATTTAGCAGGGATTAAATTCATGATTTTATGAGTATTCTTTCATTTTATGCTATAATTTTTTTATATTTTATCAATAACAAGATAGACTAAACTACATAACAAAGAGTTAAATTACATGGCAAAGAATTTAAATTTAGAAAAAAAGTTGGTCGTTTTGTCCTTGCTAAGTTTATGTCCCGAGATTACGCCGAAGTCATACAGGATCGAACTAATAATATCCATCTGCGTCATAGATACCTCAGAAGATTAAATCATCTCAAAAAATAAATGTAAAATTGCCGGGCTCCGAAGAAATATGCGAAAAGGTTTCCACTGTTCCTACGGCACCTTCCTTTGAATCATTTGAGCTAGCCTCTTCATGCACAATACAAATAAATACGGGGACAATGTATATTCTTGCCAAATCCCCTTAGGTAGAATAAAAGAATCCGACATACCTCCATTCCACAACACATGCGTCGAGACAGAAGATACACAACGCATAATAAGTCGACATAGACTATCTGATAACCGAATATCAGCAAGAGTATCATCGATGAAGTTCTATTCTAACTTGTCGTAGGCTTTCTCCAGATTAATTTTGAGGTCATCCACCCCTTCCGGCCAGATTTCTGTTTCGTAGAATGAATGACATCCTGAATAATAATGATGTTATTAGTGATCGCGCGGCCCGGGACGAAGCTTGTTTGGTTCTCCGAAACCCAAAGTGGAAGTAAAGGCTTGAGCAGATTGACAATAATTTTTTTGACATAAATTTTTTATCTGCAACAGATCGTTGATTGATTTAAAAGAAAATTAAATTAATAGTGACGCCACCCACAAATGCCGTTGTTGAATTAAAAATATTAAATTTAAGATGACGACATCTACAAAATACTACTTATAATTTTACTTTTACTGTAGTAATCATCCAATTTCCCTAAATAATGTTGGAAGAACCACATTCCCCTGAATATTTATTTTAAGGACATTATTTTTCTCAATAAGCCCAATTTCTTCAATTAATCAAACTCAGATTATCTCCAAACAACATGCCTCACATACCTCAGATCCCTTCATTTTAGGGTTCTCCCCACCCCTTCAAACACTGAACAAGCCAACATAGGGGGCTGCGCTAAGCTCCTAGCCACAATCTCAGGAGGTGGAAACATTTCCCCTTCTTCCTCCAGCTCCATGTCGTAGTAGTCATCAAAATCTTGCTTTTTCCTCGTTGGCTTCGTTAACATCGGCACGTGTAAGGTGTAATATGCTTTAATTTTTATTAAAATTTTATTTGTCGAGCAAAAAAAAATATTGACACGTTAACGGGCACCGAACAGAAAAAGATGAAGACGAAACAACTAGGATTCGTTCTTGTGGCGGTTTAGGAATCGAAGGAATTAAACGAGCAAAGGAAGTTGCTGAAGTGACTGAGGAAGACGATGTCGGAGTGGAAATTGAGGACATTTGGTAGACATGGGATTGAGGGCGTGAAGGGTGGTCGATTTATTTATTTATTTATATATATATATATATATATATATATATTTGCTTACATGTTGTCACGTCATTGTCTCAAACCAAGTTAACATGTCATGTTAGTACATTGCGTTGACCGTTAGTCAACTAATGGTTTTCATTTACGGATGGGTTATTTTGACTTAAAATAAAACGTTAAGGGTGAAAATTGATCAAAAAAAAACTAAAATGACTATTTAATAAAATATCATGAGTATTTTTGACTTTATACCTTTAAAAAATATAATATCTTTAGTTAATTACAAAATACTCCAAGCATGAAATTTCCCAAAAAGAGTAAGAAAACGTGAATTAAGAGTCAAGTCAACGTTTGATTCTTGATTCCATTGGTACAATTTTTTTATTAAATAAAAAAGTATTATATTATTATAAATATTAATTTTATTCGGGGTATTAACCCGTTTTTATATTTTGTCAAATTTTATAATAATAGGCTTTTTTAGTAAGTATTATTATTATTATATGCTATTTTGTTACTATTATTTTATAATTGCTTATTTATGATTGAAAATTGAAAACATTACTATTCTTATTAGTATACCTCTGTTAGTGTTTTAATTATTATATTCATTACTATTATCATAATATACTATAGTTATAGTTATTATGGTTTGAAAACTCAAAAAATATTATTATTATTATTTGTTATTCTCGAGTATTATCTATTATTATTATTTAGTATTTAGTTAGTATTTTTAATTATTATTATTACAAAACTAAATTAAATATTATTAAATAATAAAAGACCAATGTTTATTTTAATTTTAACAGTCCATTTACAATTTTTAAAACCCAAAAACACAATACATTAATTACATAGTTCAGCCTGTTTGGAGCCCAAAACAGAAACCCTAATCCTATCATGTTTCTTCTACGCAGCCACTCTACAGCCTTCAGATCTAATCAAGATCTGACGGTCCAGATTACAAAGATAGAAGAAAGCCCTAGCAGCCTTCCTTTATCTCAACGCTGCATCACCACAGCCCTTGAATCTAGGAGTAGATCGAGCGGCCATGATCGATCCAGGAGAATTTTCCAAAACCCCACACTCCACGCGCGGCTCTCCGGCTTACACCACTCGCCCACGCGCGACTAACCATCTCCTTCATGAGCGCGTGAGACCTACGCACGACTATCCAGATCACCCGAGACCGTCCGGCTCTGTAACTGGTCCCCTCGTCTCCATCATCATCCATGTCGTCTCACCTTTGCTGGTCCCTTCCTCTCCCACAGTATCACATGCAAGAAAAACGACATAGGTCAGAACCGGCAAGGAGCATGCATACGCCAAAAACCCAGAATTTTAGAACCAACAATGTCAGGATAACACATGAATTTTAGAGTTGAAATTGCATAAGGGACGTGAGTCCGGCCAAAATGTACAAGGGCAACCAATTTTCAGTTTTTTTATATGCAAATATTGTAAAATCAAAGGGTTATAAAAATCGAAACCCTAAAGATATGTAAAGGGGGATTCGAAAAAAAACATTTGAAGAAATACAAAAACATATAGCTTTTGAGGTATCCTCTTCTTAAAAAAATTGCAGTGTATGCATGTTTTAAATAAAATAGCAAAAAATGAAAAAGAGGCTTCGTTTCGTTTACCTTAGTGGTTGTTGGCCTCCCTTCTCCTTCAGACCCCGTAAGTAATAAGCCCTTTAGCCCTCATTCGGTGGCTGTTGCGTGTGATAAGTGCTACGCAATTGTGCAAGTATACACGTCGCAAGTAATAAAGTGATATGAGTATCGAGTATCGTCTCCACAGGGATTGGTTTGGACCACTTTGCTTAAGTTACTGCACTGTGAAAAGTAAAAACACAATTGATAATAGGAGTTCTACTTAACGAGTAAACTAAGAACAATAAACTAAAAGAATAGATGAAATCAAAAGAGAGAATAGGTCAGGTTATCATGAATTGAGGTGTGATAGCCAATTGGATCATCTTGGTAAAAGAGTGCAAGGGCAACTCAGTTGCCGTGGCAACTTGCACAGCGGTGTTGCCTTGGCAACTAATCGATGGTTGCCTGGGCAACTAGTTGGGCAACTACTTGGGCGTCTGGGCAGCAACTTCAAGGTTCGACGGAGCGTTCTTCAATGGTTTCTTCTTATCCCTAAGTCGAAACTCTAGCTACTTGTACATGCCTTGATAATACATCCCTACGTGAATCAAGGGTGAACAACAACCAATCTTGCGCTCCTCTTAGCCGTTGAAATCCTTAACTTATTCCTAAGCCGAATTAAACTTCACCATCAATAGATTGAATAAAGACCATACTCATTCATTTCTTGAATCTAACTCTCCCGATATTAGATAAATAGATGAAGTTACGAGATCCTCTCCCAATTCACTCGCAAACAAGAATAAGAACCAAGAATGAATAAACCTTGAATTGAAAAGTACAAACTCTTATTACCTAAACAAAAACCAATAGTTTCTCACAACCACAAAACACAATAACCCCAACCAATTAAGTTAGTTCATGGTTGGGTTCAAAAGATATACAAAGAATAATCCCCAAACCATGAATCTAATGGAAGCAAAGAAGAAGAAGAAGAAATCGAGCTCTCTCCCCCTTGTTATCTTGTCGAAATATCTTCCTTCTTGCCCTTTGGAGTTGTCGAAAATCCTCTCCCCTTGCTCTCTCCATCTTGTCGAAATCTCCATCTTATTTATAGGGCTTAGACCAAAGTCCTTCTTTGAGGACGAGTTTAAGTTGGAATTAAATTATCTTTAAAGAATATAATTATTTATTACAATTGTATTCCTACTAGAACTTCTCCTATCTTCTTGGAATTTAATTCTTCTTTAATCTCTGCATGGAAATAAAATTCCTTTGGGTTTGGGCTTTGCTCCACGTCATCTTGGGCTTGTCTAGTCATCAATTTCGACTACCATATCACCTTTGCTCTTGTCGACAATTGCCATGGCAACTGGCTCGGCGTCTCCTTCATGTATTGCCCTGGCAACTAGCTCGGCATATCCTTCATGCATTGCCCTGGCAACTAGTTCTAGCCTTGTTTTGGCAAGTGATCCTGCATATACACACAAAACACACCAAAGCAGCATCTTTTCCCACAAAAACTACCAAGTTATGTAATCAAGCTCAACGATGGAAGGAAACATGGATTAATGCATGAATGGCTAATTATGCAACTAATATGAGCCTAAGTCTAACAATAATATGAGTAAAAATGGTAAGAAAATTAGTACTTTAGAACACTTATCACACCCCCAAACTCGAACTATTGCTTGTCCTCAAGCAATGCAAACTCATAATTGCCTGTCAAGACTTCAACTTTCACAAACTTAGCCTTGAACTTGATTTCAATTCTCTGAACCGGGGCACAAAGTATAATTGGCTTTTTATTTTTCGGAAAACTTAGGAGTTACTCGGAATCAAACTATAATGCTTGTGAGTGTGTGCAGAGTTGTGTGCAAGTTGATTTTTCGGATTCTATGCAAATAAGAGGTTTTCAAATTACTTCATTGGGTTCTTTTTAACATGTTTTAACTAGAGCCAGTTTTGGGCACCTCTAGTGTTTTGTTTTTAGTTTTCTTAAGTTAATTTATTTAACTAGAGCCGGTTTCGGACGCCTCTAGCGATCAATTTTTTTAACACATACTAGAGCCAGTTTCGGGCACCTCTAGCGATCAATTTTTTAGCACATGCTAGAGCCAATTTCAGGCACCTCTAGCATTCATCCAATTTTTTATTCTAATCCCCCAATTTGTTAATTATCAACCTAAGTTCACTAGAATTCCTTAAATCAATCAAACCACAACAGTGTTTCATCCAAATTAACATCATAGTAAAATTCTAAGTTTTTCCATGGTTATCCTAGAATAAAAATTCTATCAATTAAGTGCATTGGCAAAGTCATCATCGGATATTCATCAAATCTAAGCAATTCTTGTTCCAATTAAAGGCATGGCAAGCAATTTATGTATCCTAAATGTAATACTTAAGATGAATGTAACTAAACATGGTAACTACTAATAACAATCCCCCCCAAACTCGAGTGAGGCATTGTCCTCAATGCATGCATTAAACGAAAATGAAAATAACGAAAAATAAAATGCATACGAGGACTTACTCCGAGAGTTCGTCATCGTAGATGATTAGTTTCCTTTTGGTCGGTGTCTTGATTCTCTTGCTTGAACGCGATGGTTGTTTTCTTGTTGTCGGTATGTCTTTAGCTTTGGTTTCCGTGGCATCCTCAGGGTTGGTTGCCGTTGCATCAGCTTGTGCAAGCACGATGTAGGTTGTCGCGGCATCTTCTTCATTGGTTGCCGGGGCAAGGATCTCGGCAGTAAATTTCCTTAGCATAGTAGTTGTGAGTCTTGTTGTGAAAAAGAAAACAAAGAAAACCTGAAAACTGAAGATAATGAAGAAAAATAAAATATCTCCTAAAAATAAAAATGAAAATAAAAAGAAAAAGAAAATATTGAAAGGAGAGCATGCTCATGCATCTCCTAAAGTGACCACTTCTTTGTTACGTTCCACATGGGCACCATTGTAGTGCTTCAGTCTTGTCCATTAACTTTGAATTCATGGTTGTCAGAGATGGACTTGATTATCACGACACCATGGGAGAATGGTTTGACAACTTTGAATGGTCCCGACCATCTTGATTTCAGCTTTCCCGGGAAAAGTTTTAGCCGAGAATTGAATAGGAGAACTAGTTGCCCTGGCGTGAATTGTCGTGGCAATAGTTTCTTGTCGTGCCATCGCTTTGTTTTCTACTTGTAGATTCGTGCATTGTTATAGGCGAGTGCACGGAATTCTTCTATCTCATTGAGATCCATCAAACGCTTTTGTCCGGCACTTTCCCAATTCATATTTACGGTCTTGATTGCCCATTGGTTTGTAGGTGATATTGCCCGTCCTCTGGCAACGATCAGATTGCTTGTAAAACTCTTGGGCATCTTTGTATAGTGTTGGCCAATACAAACCGGATTGCAAAACTTTGGTCGCGGTATGAGTTCCTCCAAAATGTCCTCCATAGGGTGAAGAATAACATTGTCGGAGTACATTCTGTTACTCCTCTTCAGGGACATATCGGCTTATAACCTGATCTGCACATTGTTTAAACAAAAGAGGCTCGTCCCAAAAGTAATGCTTAGCATCATGGCGGAACCACTTCTTCCCTTGGTGAGTAAGGCCATAAGGTAAAATACCATAAACAAGGAAATTAACTAAATCCGCGTACCAGGGTATTACCGAGGCATGTGCTGCCGTGGCGACTACTCCCAAGGTTGTCGAGGCGTGTGCGTCTAGAGTTGCTGAGGTATACACATCCATGGTTGTCGAGGCGTGCGTATCGGTAGTTGCCGTGGCGTCGAGGGTTGCCGAGGCATGCATATCCATGGTTGCTGAGGTGTGCGTATAAGTGGTTACCGTGGCATTGAAGGTTATCGAGGCATGCGCATCCATGGTTGCCAAGGCATCAAGGGTTGCTGCGGTATTGAAGGTTGCCGTTTTTGATACTTTTTATAGTCCATCCGCACCTTCCATCGGGTGACAATATTGCCCAAAAAGAGTTTGGCCAATGTGCTTGCCACTACTCCCTTTTGCGTTACCATGGTGGAGGTGTCTTTCTTCTTTGTTCGCTTGTAGTCCATGTATACTCTCCACCTTGCTACTATTCCTCAAGGCACAAATATATTAATAGGAAAAATTATATCCATTCTCAACCATTCAATTACCTTATTCTTGTCGACTTCTATCATGGTTGGATGTAGCCTTTGTTGTTGTGGCAACTGCTGCTCAAGCCAATTGCCGTGGCAATCAGTTGCCAAAATTTGCTGTAAGTCAAGGGAAGAACTAATTTTCTGAAAAGCTTTACAAATCCGAACACCGTTTTCTTTTGGCCTCTCAAATATCTCCATTAGTAAAGATTTCGATGGCTTCAAATCTACCAACCTCGGTTCCTCAAGACATACCTGCAATGGACGAGGTGAGTTTTTAAAGAATTTGAAAGGTTCAACCATTACCTGCTCATATTCCATTGCAAAGTATTATCATCTCGTTGATCTTGCATGTGGTCGTGTAATTACCGTGGCAATTGTAGATTAGAGCAATCTACAGATTCCTGCTTCAGCATCAACGTTGTAACCTTCTGGGCATCAGGTTCCTCAGAATTTGCTATAGTATTGTTGTTCTCAGCTTCACTGAGTGTTGTCGCGGCATTGCTCTGTTCAGGCTCCTCAATCATTGCCGAGGCAATTTGTTCAGGCTCATCATGTGTTGGGCAGTCTCTCTCATTGGCATCCTCTTGGCTTTGAGGTTCTAGTTGTTCCTCACACATCGAAGATATTTCTTTGCATTGCTCCTTATCCTCTTGCCTTGGGATGTCAGTATCCCTAGGAATGAATTGTTGGTGCATGTTATCCATGACATATGTAGATCCCCCCAATTGATCTTCGGAATCCCCTAAGGTTGCATCCTACTGAGCTATCCTCGTATCCATGGACTTTGATAGCTCTCGAATCTCTTCAAGTGATCCGTCAAGTTTAGCCAAGGAAGCTAGCAACGTTTCCTCCAAGGAATTTGAATGCTCTTGAAAATGACTACATTGCCATGGCATATCTGTTGCCGCGGCAATATTGTTATGGTAAAAAAAAATTGAGCTTTTTGACCATACCATGAAGAATTTTGCTGCTAGTTCCCTCTATGGTCCTCCATGTAGTCATATGCATCGAAAATGTGAGGGCAATTTTCAAACACATGATGTTCTCCACACATAGCACAAGATTTTTCCACAGTATAAGTTCTTTGGGCTTTTCTCGGTTGGTATAGGTAATCATCAAAGGGTGCAAGAAACTCTTGATTGGATTGATTCATATCTTCCAACATCAACTCTCGAATAGATCGGCTTTTATTTCCCGACATGTTGATGTCCCTTAATTTGTAGCACACCTAATTTTTTTTTGATAAAACAAACAAAAAGAAAAGTTAGTAAAACTAAGAGAAAAAAATGCAATAACAAAAACAACTAACACTAATTGCCAATCCCCGGCAACGGCGCCAAAAACTTGTTGCGTGTGATAAGTGCTACGCAATTGTGCAAGTATACACGTCGCAAGTAATAAAGTGATATGAGTATCGAGTATCATCTCCACAGGGATTGGTTTGGGCCACTTTGCTTAAGTTACTGCACTGTGAAAAGTAAAAACACAATTGATAATAGGAGTTCTACTTAACGAGTAAACTAAGAACAATAAACTAAAAGAATAGATGAAATCAAAAGAGAGAATAGGTCAGGTTATCATGAATTGAGGTGTCATAGCCAATTGGATCGTCTTGGTAAAAGAGTGCAAGGGCAACTCAGTTGCCGTGGCAACTTGCACAGCGGGGTTGCCTTGGCAACTAATCGATGGTTGCTTGGGCAACTAGTTGGGCAACTACTTGGGCGTCTGGGCAGCAACTTCAAGGTTCGGCGGAGCGTTCTTCAATGGTTTCTTCTTATCCCTAAGTCGAAACTCTAGCTACTTGTGCATGCCTTGATAATACATCCATGCGTGAATCAAGGGTGAACAACAACCAATCTTGCGTTCCTCTTAGCCGTTGAAATCCTTGACTTATTCCTAAGCCGGATTAATCTTCACCATCAATAGATTGAATAAAGACCATACTCATTCGTTTCTTGAATCTAACTCTCCCGATATTAGATAAATAGATGAAGTTACGAGATCCTCTCCCAATTCACTCGCAAACAAGAATAAGAACCAAGAATGAATAAACCTTGAATTGAAAAGTGCAAACTCTTATTACCTAAACAAAAACCAATAGTTTCTCACAACCACAAAACACAATAACCCCAACCAATTAAGTTAGTTCATGGTTGGGTTCAAAAGATATACAAAGAATAATCCCCAAACCATGAATCTAATGGAAGCAAAGAAGAAGAAGAAGAAGAAATCGAACTCTCTCCCCCTTGTTATCTTGTCGAAATATCTTCCTTCTTGCCCTTTGGAGTTGTCAAAAATCCTCTCCCCTTGCTCTCTCCATCTTGTCGAAATCTCCATCTTATTTATAGGGCTTAGACCAAAGTCCTTCTTTGAGGACGAGTTTAAGTTGGAATTAAATTATCTTTAAAGAATATAATTATTTATTATAATTGTATTCCTACTAGAACTTCTCCTATCTTCTTGGAATTTAATTCTTCTTTAATCTCTGCATGGAAATCAAATTCCTTTGGGTTTGAGCTTTGCTCCACGTCATCTTGGGCTTGTCTAGTCATCAATTTTGACTACCATATCACCTTTGCTCTTGTCGACAATTTCCATGGCAACTGGCTCGGCGTCTCCTTCATGTATTGCCCTGGCAACTAGCTCGGCATATCCTTCATGCATTGCCCTGGCAACTAGTTCTAGCCTTGTTTTGGCAAGTGATCCTGCATATACACACAAAACACACCAAAGCAGCATCTTTTCCCACAAAAACTACCAAGTTATGTAATCAAGCTCAACGATGGAAGGAAACATGGATTAATGCATGAATGGCTAATTATGCAACTAATATGAGCCTAAGTCTAACAATAATATGAGTAAAAAGGGTAAGAAAAATAGTACTTTTGAACACTTATCGGTCAGAGATCTTGTTGGTGAAGCTTCTTTTTACAAAGGGTGTGGCTAGGGTTGTCGTTTTTTGTTTAAAAGGGGTTTAGAAAGTTTTTTGTCTTAGTTTTCTTTAGATCTAGGGAAAAGGGCGAGTCTTTTTAAAAGGCAAAGGTTATTTTCGGTTTCAAGAAGAAAATGGAGTGTTTTGGGTGTTGGTTTGTGGTTTTTTGGCGCCTATCTACGGCGATCGGTGATGGTTTTCACAGTGGGGGCGACTAAAATCTAAGATAAATCTGGGTTTATCCTAGATTCCAATGAACACCACGGTGGTGTTCATCAGCTTTCAGAGGTTTTTTGCCCTTTGATGAGATCTTTTACAAAACAAAAGATTAAAGGGATCATTTTTTGCACAAAATACCATTTTTATAGGTTGGTTATTATTAAAAATGGTTTTTTTAAAATAATTTACTCCGCACATTCTTATTTACATTCGTAAGAGCTTCTGCCTTTCTAGACTACACCCTAGGTCTTTGGGGTTTTTAAAAATTTTAAATTTTGTCCCTTTTAGATTTTAATCTGTATTTTCTAAAAATATTAAATTCCCGGTGGGTCACTTCGTGTTTTTAAGTTTTTTTTCTTAGCCATTTCTTTTTTTAAAATCCCTTCAGCAGTCCCTACACCTTTAAATTGCTTTACAATTTCGTCCTCGTTTTGATTTTAATCTAATTTTTCAATGAATTAACACCCCGTTTTGCCCCTAAAATTTTATTTTATCTCTATTTTGGTCATGTTTCAGTGATAAAATACCATTTCAGCCCCTGATTTTTGTTGTTTTCATTTTGGTCCCTTGCATTGCATGTTTAGTTTTAGCCTTGCTTTTATTTCCTTTATATTTCAGTCCATTTATTTTTATGCTTGGATGTTATTTTTTTCTTTTTTTTGTTCGGATTTTTGTGCCTATTTGTTCGATATTGTTCGTATTTACATCTTTTATATCATATTTTATATATATATATTTCATATGTTATATGTATACATGCCGTACATAGTATTATTTTATAATATATATTATATGTTATATATACCTATAAAAATGTATACTTTACTATACTAAACTACCATATGTATATATCACTTTGTTTAAATATATGCTATATATTATATTGTTTTCTACTTACGTAATATATGTATATAATGTATAATATTTGGTATGATATTTTGGTATTTATACATATATATAAGTATTTATCTTCTTGTTTGGTATGTTATCTTTTAATGCTTATGCTTAGTTTTTCTATCATATTTGTTTAATTTCATGCCTAGTTTTTAGTATATTTGTTTATTCATGCTTATGTCATGTTATTATGTTGCACCCAGTACATAAACTGTCAATGTGGTGCCCCTTTATTCGAGGATAAGCTTTGCTAGTATCAAACGTAGTGGTGGTAGTTTTCGCTTATTCTCGAATATCGGGGCCCTTAAAATTTACTCACATATATAACCAAATTTCGATTTAAGCGTCACTTTAATTTGGATAATTTAATATTAACAAATTGGTAATTATTTATTTTATTCTTATTTTTATGGTACCAATTTTTGGGCGGTGAGGGGGTGCCAAAACCTTTCTCATCCGTAATCGACTCTCGAACCTGCTTTCAAACGAATCTTTGGTTTTTATGGTGTCAGGCCTACCTCAGTGTCGGTGGCGACTCCAAGTTTTATTGTTTTCAAAGACGATTTTTTTTAAAGGACTTCCCCATTTTTCAAATATTTTCTCAAAGACAAAAGGTAAACTACTACTCACTTTTAGCGATCAATCGACTTTTAAGAAAAAAAAGATGTCGCTACATTTGGCGACTCCACTAGGGACTGGTTTTGGATGTAAAAAAAAAAAAGAGTCAGACCATTTTTTTAAAAGGAAAATTAATATAATTACCACTTTATTAATATCAAAAGTTGTGAATTAAAGTGATGATTAAATTAATATTTGTTTATAAATGCAAGTTTATTTTAACGCATTTAAAATTTGGCATTTAAACCTGTCTCTTTAAGTGGGGGAGGGGAAACGTTAGTGCATTTGTGTGGATATTGTTCCTCCGTATGGGCCTAGTAAGTACCTTCAGGCTCGAGTACCCTATGTTTTCGTGGGAATATTGTTTCCCCGTATGGACATAGCGAATGGGTCCCCCCGAATTGAACTCAGTTGAGAGAAGCCTATAATGGGTGATGACTGGAGGCCTTGCTACCCTTAGGAGGGGACAACGAGGACAGTTTGGGTACGTTTTATTACCAAAAATGCATGTAGAGAACATAGAAAGCCCACCCCTTTTAGAGCCATGCAGATAACCTAGGTTTTTAGAGAGGATGTAATAGGGTTGTTTTATGCTTTATTTAATTTCCAGTTTTATTTTTGTACTTATTGATTTTATCCGGTAATGACTTGTTTCCTTTCTGTGTTTTATTTTGTTTTGCATATATTTTTGTATATACATTGCATAACATGAAGGTGTTGATTCAAGTGGTTTTTCCGAGTTGAGATCTTTCATCGTGGATAGAAGGTATCTCAAGAATGAAGATACCCGTTCAACACTAGTCAGAAGTTAACCAAAGGGTTCAAGGTGACAGTTTACCGAGCGAGTGTATAGTAGCGGGTATACTTATGTCAGTCTACAGCAAAATGATATGTGGGAATCGAAAAAGATTTAGGAAGGATGGGATCGACAGTTGCAAAATTTGTTCCGTGAAAATTATGGTGATATAGCATACTTGATGTATGTCAGAGTTAATTAGCCTTTGCTCCGAGTCAACTTTCAGTTTTGGAATCCAGCCTTCTGTTGCTTCACTTTTAACGGGAAAGACTTGACGCCTACAGTGGAAGAGTATACAGCTTTGCTTAATCAGAAAAATATTTATAAAGATTGGATTTACACAAAGCTGTCGAAGTCCCAGAATTATCCTTTGAAGCTTAGAACCTTAGCCGAAATGAGTGAAGATTGGGTCAAAGGTTTGATTCAGAATCGAGGTGATAGTACTGCCTTTTCATGGGAGTGCATTTGAGATATCATACCTACGCACCCGGATGAGGTTATGAAGATAGATCTGTTCGCTTTGGGATATACAGTTTGATTATTTTCCCAAGAGTTTTGGGGAACATTGATGTGGCCATCTTGGATTTATTCTAACGTATGAAGAGGAAGGCCAATCCGGTATCGGTGATCTTAACCGAAACTTTCATTTCCTTGAACGCGAGCCAGAAACATGAAGAGGGGCATTTTAGGGGATGTGCACAGTTTCTTCAAGTATGGATTCAATGTTATCTTTGGAAGAAATATTTTGGGGAGTTTTTCCCCTTTAGGAGAATATCTAGCGAATGAGTGGTGGCAAGAGCCAGACAAACAAAAATAGACGAAGATCTTCAAGAACCTTTAAGATGAAGATATTGCGTAGAGGGTACCTTGGCTCGGTAGTTTCCTTCACTTCTTATATAGATGCGGAGAATATGATTGGTTGATGATGATAGGCTTGTACGGTGGAATTGCTTGCACTCCTCTGTTGGTATCGAGGCAATTTGGGTCACGATAGTTTGTTCCTGTCACTGCCAGTTTGAGCACCATCGATTTTCCGTTCAAGAATGAATTTAAGGTGAAGGTTCAAGTTGCCTCTAGAGCTTGGGATCACTGTTGTCGTATAAAGGTAGAATAAGATAAAAAGTGCATGTTCACCCTAGACTATGCTTTTTGGATGCGCAAAAGAATTAATGATAAGATTTCAGAGCCCGATCAAGGACCGACTATATTATATGAGGAGCATTTGAGGATTGTTTCTTTCGAGGCTGTTATCCTAAGAAGTGAGCTAGAAGAGGCCAAAAAGAGGATGGATTCTTTGCAAACCGAGCACACGAGCGAACATTATAGGGCCAGCTTAGATGTGGGCGAATGAGATGGGACAATCAAACAGTTACTGAAACTCAATGCGGATCTGAAAGAAAAGAATGCTTCTACCAAAGCGACACGCTCAAGCTTCAAGCTCTAATGCGGAGTACCGACCGAAAGAAGTTTCTAGCCGTAGAGAAGGAAATGATGAATGGTATACACCTAGTCGAGGAAGAAAGAGAGAAAGGTAAGCAAGCAATTGAAAAGGAGATAGAAAATTGCAAGCTAGTTGTTGAGAATAAAAGAAAGTCTGCTAATAGCGCAATCCAGTGGGAGAGAGCAAAAGCAAAACAATAAGGTAAGCAAGTGATGAATTGGGAGAAAGAAAATGTTTCCGTATGGAAGAGAAAATTCCAAGAAAACAAAAATTGGTTGTTTGAGATGCAAGGTCTGTACAACTCCGTACTTGAGGGTTTGAATCAAAGTCAAGACAAGAATGCACATCAAAAAGAAATGATTGGAGAGTTAGATTGGTCTTTTCATGAATGCCGTGCTCGAAATGGCTTTCCCAAACTTCAAGCTACTCGGTAAGAGAATGAAGCCCTACGAAATTAGATTGAGACGTTAGAGGCCACTGTTTAGGATTATCTAGGAAAGATTGTAGTTCTCGAAGAAACCGCAGAAAGGGAGTTAATTATTGGTTGAGGCATCTTCGCAATGCTGCTCGTATAATTCAGGACCGAGACTAGTATAACACTACCCTGATGGTGCAAGTGCAAAAAGTTGCTAGACATGTGAGGAACCTGGCTGCGAAAGCTAAAGCTTTCTGCCCTTTTGTAGCTCTGGGCATGGAAGAGGCACCTGGATTCATTAAGCTACTTGAAGCCATCGAGGAGCTAGAAGTTAGGGTCGAGGCATATCTATAGGAGTTTATTTTTCTTGCTTGCTAATGAGAACCTTTTTAATCTTCAATGAAAGTTGTTCAAAGGTGATCCCCCAACGGAATCAATGCCTTATTTCCATGCATTCTTGCATTTTAGTTGTCATTTGTTCCATGCATCACATAACACATATAACATGCATTAATTAACTATGGAATTAAAATGATAACGAAAATGTTGTGACAAAAATTGAAAGGCAAACTGCAAACATTCCACACCCATATCGCACTCGTTTGTAAACAAGGATAATGGACGAAAATTTTACAAAGTTGGAAGTCGATCTTAGGGGACAGTTAGAGCAGAATCAACAAGAATTAAGGGATACCATAATCAAATCCTAACAAGATATGATGAAAGAGATATCTCAGATGTTGAGACTCAGTCAGGGAAAAGACCCAAGAGGAAAGGGTACTGTTGAAAATCCCACTCAGAACTCGGGAGATCCTTCGTACTCCTCGATCTTTATCAACACTACACCAAGACCTCCGTAAGGAGTATCTTCATCTCATCAGGCCGGAGCCTCTGCCAAAGCTCAACCGGGCGTGACCTTAGTAAATATAGATAATGTCAAGGATAGCATCCTAGATTTTGATGAGTTGGAAAAACTGAACCAAGTAAAGGCAAAATTTTTAAAGCAATTGGAAGAAACCAAGAAGGGCCTTGAAGAGAGGTTTTGAGTGAAAGAGGATGAAGAAGGCTCATATGGGTTAAATGCTAGGGAGCCTAGCTTGGTCTCGAATGTAGAAATCATGTATAAGTTTAAGACTTCAAAATTCAAGAAGTTTGACAAGATGACTTGTCCTACCGCTCACATAACCATGTTTTATCGAAAGATGGTGAGATTCACTGATAATGAGAAGTTGTTAATCTATTGTTTTCAAGACAGCTTGGTGGGATCTGCAACGAT
Organism: Hibiscus mutabilis; assembly: GCA_019671005.1. NCBI lineage: Eukaryota > Viridiplantae > Streptophyta > Magnoliopsida > Malvales > Malvaceae > Hibiscus > Hibiscus mutabilis. Next base: position 36,623,044 of record CM033736.1, read on the forward strand.
GTGGTATAATCAGTTAACACGGTTTCAAATTAAGTCATGGAAAGATTTAGCCAAAGCCTTCACCGACCAGTATAAGCACATAACTGATATGGTCTTCAATTGTTTTTTGTTGTAAGGGATGGAGCAAAGACACAATGAGAGCCTTCGCGAGTATGCCCAACGATGGCACGATGTGGCAGCACAAGTTCAGCCTCCGCTTCGTAAGAACAAAATCTCTCCAATGTTCATAGACACGCTAAGGGGGACGCTTTACGACCGTTTGATTAACAACCCTATCAGTAACTTTGTAGACATGGTTATAACAAGCGAACGCATCAAACCTGCCATCAAAAGTGAAAGAATTGAAGGATGAGAGTCGTCACAGAAATAGTTTAAGAAAAAAGATCATGAGGTCAACAATGCAAACACCTATGAGGCCGTCAAGAACCTCACAATCTCCCAACCCCAAACTACAGCCGAAAATGCCTGAAATTCCAATTCAAGATGAGATGGGGGGCCAAGAAAGAAGGTGAGAATAGGTCTTTCACTTTATTACCTATTTCTTACAAAGAGTTATACTCACAATTGTACAAGGTGGATTAAGTTGGGCCCTATCACGTTACTCTTTTTAACCCACATTACCCAACGTGGTATGACCCCAAAGCACATTGCGAATACCATGTTGATGTCCTAGGACATTCGATTGAGCACAGTATCACGTTCAAAAATTTGTCCAAAACCTGATAAAACTCGGAGTGTTACTGTTGGGAGAACTGAGTACAGCCAAAAACCCCCTACCAAACCATGAAGGTTGGGGGGTAAATGTTGTTGAAGAAGGATACACCGGAAAAGCTAAGGTGGCACGCCTCATTGAACTAAGGATGGTGATCGTGAAGAATGGTTGTGACCCATATTGTGAGTATCACCAGTTAAGGGATCATGAGATTCAAGATTGTAGAGAGTTCTGTCAATGAATTCAGAATATGATAGACAACAAAGAGATCGAGTTCTTCGAGAAAGAAAGGGAAAAAAGGAATTAGATGTCTACACCTTGGACAGATCGAATACCAAGTATAGTGCAAGAAAACCTTTTGTCATTGGTTTCAAACCGAGTAAAGAAAGCACACCTCAAGAAGAAGGCCTTAGGGTGGCTCCCAAGATCATAATTTCTGCCCCGACATCCTTTCCTTTCAAGGATACTCAAATGTTCCTATGGAATTACACTACTAACATCTTAATATTGGGATGCCCCAATTCATAAGAAAGTGGGAAGTTATCTGACGAAGTGAAGCTTGCTCAGGGAAAAGGACCGATGGAACCCAATCTCGAAGAGGTAAACGAGGTAGGGCACTTTACAAGGAGTGGTCGGCGCTACTCTCTAGAAACTTCAAAGGCAGAGGAGGAGCCGAAGGGTAAAGGCAGAGTAGGAGCTGAAGGGTAAAGGCAAAGTAACTTGGTATGAAGCCGAGAAGATATCTGGAGAAAAGCCACTTCCGAATATCAATAAGCTGATAACAGAGGCTCAAGCTTCAAAATTTTTAAGATTTTTAAAGTACAGTGAGTACAGTGTAGTAGAGAAACTTAAAAAATAGCCACCCCAAATTTTAGTACTTGATATCTTGTTTAGTTTTGAAAAATATCGTGAAGAGCTGTTGAAGGATTTGAACCAGACTTTTTTCGCAAGTGATATTTCGGTCGACAATTTAGACCGAATAATCAGCCATATTACAGCAGACAATTACATTACTTTCAGCGACGATGAAATTTTGGAGGGAGGATTGAGTCAACCAAGGCTCTAAACATCACTACCCATTGCAAAGGGCATGTGCTACCGAGAGTGCTTATCGACAATGGCTCAACCTTGAATGTCATGCCTTTGGCTACTTTGGAACATTTGCCTATCGACAGTTCACATATGAAACCTTGTTAGAATACAGTAAGAGCATTTGATGGGACCCAACGAGATGTGGTCGAGAAAATTGAAGTACCCTTACTTATTGGCCCGAGTAAGTACACTATCGACTTTGTAGTTATAAATATTCGGCCATCCTATAATTGTCTATTGGGAAAGCCATGGATACATTTTGTCGGTGCTGTTCTCTCCTCACTACAACAGAAATTTAAGTTTTTCATTGAAGGGAAGCTAGTGATTGTTAATGCCGAACAAGATGTTATTGCTTCGGTGACTTCTGATGCACCATATATTCAGACTGATGAAGAGGCAGTGGAATGTGCCTTTAGGGATTTGGAGTTTCTCAATGATACTTTCGTCACCGAAGATAAGAAGATTCCATACCCTAGGCTATCAAATTGTACTAAGATGATGGTGTCGGAGACTTTGGGAAAAGGAGCAAAGAAAGGAAATGGTTTGGGAAGGAACCTGCAAGGATGACTATGACCTACAAGCATCATCAACAAGAATGGTCGTTTCAGGCTAGGCTATAAGCCCAACTTCTTGCAAAGGAAATAAGAATAGAAGAAGAGAGAAGAACAAAGAAAGGCTCGGTTCAAAGGGGAAGGTATTCCATAATGGCCTATGACTTATGCCGACATCAAGAGTGTCTTTGTATTTTGGCGGGATAGTGAACTATTAACTTCTCAAAAGTACTGATTTTCATATATATTTTACCATGCTTTTGCTTAACTTTGAGTACATATTCATGTATTTAGTTAGTAGAATCGTCCATTTGCATTAAGGAGTTAAGGAACGTTTCCTTTGCCAAACTAAATGTGTGTTTTCCTTACTATGGCAGGTTAGGACAGGTTTGGCATAGTAGAACATGAGATGTTGGAAGAGCAGAGCGAATGACCAGAAGATAAATGCCAAGAACCTTTGGCAATAAGTTGCCAGAAGAGTTTTACCAAGAACCCTTGGCAATACTAGCCCGAGAAAATAGGACCAAATCAGACTACGAGAAAATAACATTGGATCAAACTTTGAAAAAATAGTATAAGATAAGATGGCAGGAAACGAATGCTAAGCTTGGTTGGCAAAAGAATGCTAAGCTTGGTTGGCAAAAGAATGCCAAGCTCGTTGGCAAAAGATTAACGTCCGATGACGTCAGCCCTAGTCAAAACTTGCTCAGCTCAAATTCAAATATGGATAAGATGATCACGCGCTTTATCCCTTTATGCAATCAAATTTCAAACTCAAAGGCTTATCCTAAGGTTTCCATGCATGCCTATTTAAAGGAAGAAAAGAGATTGATCAAGCATAACTTGGAAAATCAGAAAAGGCTATACGAAGGAGCAACGTGGTTCGACCAACTTGACCGAGAGATTGGAGTCTTTGAAGGGCTGCATCGACGGACCCCCTTCTTGTCCATTCTTTTTGCGTTATTTATTTTTATTTTCATGATGATGTGTTTAAGATAAGATGAAAGTTTTTGATTGGAAACCCCACCATGAACTAATTTTACAGTTGGTGGGGGATGTTTGCGTTTAAATGTTGTTTTCATGTTTAGTTTTTAATAATTAACAATGCTTTGGCATTGTTTTCCCTATTTGGCATGTTTTACAGTTTTCTAAATTATGTGCCAAGCGACCGCTGGCTCAATATGCTTATTGCACCTTAATATCTTAACAGACTTAGAGGGCAACGATTAGTTGCTAGATATTAAGGCTAGATGCTTCGACGGAAGATGTTCAAGTAGATGAACTTACTTCAGGAGTGAGTCTACCCCTTAGGAGTATAGATTGGGACTTAATCAAATTGATTTATGAAAAACTTCATTATAGAGATATAAGGGTTTTACATGGTTAATTTCATGCCAACTTTGAATCTGCTCGGCAAATAATATTAAGGCAGAAAATTATTAAAGGCTGGCATGAAAAGCGTGAAAAATAAGCATCCCTTGCCAACCCTCATCACTCACTTGAAAACTCATCGTGCCAATGATGTTTTCCTTTTATTTCTTTAAATCACTTTCAAAACCAATTTCAACTCAAACAACATTTTTCCCTTGACAAGTAATAATCAAATAAGTTAAATTCATGGTCAATCCCTGTGGGATCGATACTCAGCTTAATGTTGTATTACTTGCTGACCATGTATACTTGCATACAAAAGACTCACTCTTGGCATTGTTTTATTTGCATTTTTCATTGATTCATCGTTTATTTGCCAAGCGTTAGCTAAGTAGATAAGTTTTTGGCGCCGCTGCAGGGGATTGCAACGGAATTGATTGTTTTGATTTTTACTTGTTTTTTTTTTAGTTATTTTTACTAATTTTAGCTTAAACCCTACATAGGTTATGAGTGAACGTCAAAAGATGGCACAGAATGGGAATGTGGAATTAAGCGATAACCGAACTATCAGAGAACACCTAGCACCTACCATAGATAATTTGATGTCAGGACTGATCGATCCAAAGGTAAATTTGGCTAATTTTGCGCTTAAACCGATAATGATTCAAGTGCTAATGAATGTAGGTCAATTTTATGGATCACCTACTAGAGACACAAGGCAACATTTGAAGCAATTCATGGAAGTTTGCCAACTTTTTCAACAACCTGGTGTGACCGAAGAGACAATAAAGCTGAGACTATTCTCGTTTTCTTTAAGAGATAGAGAAAAATCGTGGATAAATTCTTTGTCACCTGGTTCAGTCACTTCGTGGGTAGAATTATGCCATAAGTTCCTTCTAAGATTCCAGCCACCTAAATTAAATGCCAACTGTAGAGTGAAATCATTGCCTTTCGGCAAGCTAATAATAAGATTATGCCATAAGTTCCTTCTAAGATTCCAGCCACCTAAATTAAATGCCAACTGTGGAGTGAAATCATTGCCTTTCGGCAAGCTGATAATAAGACCTTGTATGATGCCTAGGAGTGATTCAAGGACATGTTGAGAAGTTGTCCCATGCATGGATTCCCTACATGGACCCAAATGGAGACTTTTTATGCCAGACTCAATTCTCATGACAGGACCATTGTAGACGCCGTGAAAAATGGTTCGTTGCTGGATAGAACTTATAATGATATATATAGAATCCTAGTAAAGATTGCCACCAATGACTTCCAATATCATACCACCAGATTGGGAGCCATGACAAGAGTAGTTGGAAAGTTGGAACTTGATGCATTGACCTCTATCAATGCTCAAATTGCCAACCTCACCAATATAGTGAAGATAGTGCAAAAGCCAGTTGAATCCCGAGAAGTGACGGCATTAGAACCATTTAGCATTATTTGTGGTGACAACCATAATGTGGAATAATGCCCAGCAAACTCAGAATCAGTATTTTTTTGTTGGCAATTACAACTGCAATAATAACTCACACTCTAATTCTTACAATACAGGTTGAAAGCATCACCCAAATTTTGCTTGGGAAAATCAAGGCGGTAACCAATTCAATGCCCAGCTGTAAAACAACAATGCATTGCCAAGATTTAACCAGAATGCCATGCCACAGAGAGCCCAGAACAATTTCCAAAAAGTGCAAAGATTTTCTTATGAGAACACCCTGAAGGATTATATAGAGCAAAATGATGCAACAGTCTAGAGTCTAGCCGCATCCATGAGGAACTTGGAAGTTTAGATAGGACAGATTGCCAGCACACTTAATGCCAGACCTCCAAAAACTCTACCATGTGATACGGATGATGCTCGGCAAAAAGGTATAGAACAAAGTAAAGCTATCACTCCCCTAAGTGGCAACCAAGTCGAGATTATAACGTGTGAAGAAGAGCCAATTGTTTGCCATGCAAATAAATCAGTGCCAGCGGAAGAAACCAAAGAGGTTGAGAAAGGGGAAGCAAGCACCAGCAATGCCAGATCTCAATCTGATGCCAACACCACCTCGACAAAAGTAGTAGAGCCATTATTTGCCAACCCTACCTTGGTAAAACAAGCAGAATGTCATGCAGTTGAGCTAATAGAATCCATTTTTCATGAAAACCTAGCATTGAATTGCCATGGAATAGAAGTTGATGCCATATAACAAGAGTGTGATGATAAAAAAATTGAACGACATAGAAGGTCAATTTTGATCGTGAAAGATAACGTGAAGCGAGATGTACTCAAATGGCTAGTTACGGGGAGAAAAAGTGGATGCCAAATGATTGAGAATGAAGAACTAAAGTAGAAAAATTTTGCCGCAACAAAACTGCCAGAGATGTTGTGGCTAGAGACTGAAGATGTAATGAAGATTGCTACAACAATTCTGGAACAGGATGAGGATGACTATGCCTCGACATCAAAAAGATTCTTCGATTTTCTACGATGGTTGTTCAAAGCCACCAAGGCAAAACATTCTCTTCCATTTTGCAATCAAGAGTTTGGCATACTCAAAGAAAAACAATTCTTTGGCTTTCTATGTTGGTTATTCAAACAAAAGATTGCCACTGACTGAAGCACTACTGGGAAGGAAATCGGAATAATGCCAAAGAGACCATTCTCCTTGCAAAAATTCAGTAACTCTTTGCCAACTCAGTTTGATCATTGTGAATAATTTAGGAGAGTTATTTTCTTTTCAATACTTAGGACATCTCAGTTTAATTTGAGTTTATCATTTTATTTCTTTTTCTATTTTGAAAGGTCTTTGATTCTTAGCGCAATAAATTTTTCCAAGAGACCATGTCAAGTTCTGATGCCAAGACTGGAGTCATACAACACTCAAAGATGCAAAGGAACCATCACCCCAGCACTGTGGAAGCAATTAATTGTCAGAGGGGCCAAGGAGAAGGGCGAAGGAAAGGTTGTTGAGCCAGTGTCTGATGCCAAGACGGCCAAAGCGAAACCTATGGTACCAATGCTAGAAACAAAGCCAACAATAATGCCAGTTGAAGCTTTGGCATTACTTTCCCAGATTTATCAGCGGCAAGAACTCATTCTCCAAAAAATAGAAAAGGCCGAGGAGCAGAGTTTCATGCTCGGCAATACATTAGTTTTAGGGACCAAGCCCTCAAGACCACTCTAGAAGGCATTGCTACTAATCCATTGCCAAAGTTTCCAGAATTTTAAGCTGAGTTTGCTGCCCAAGAAGGAATGCCATTGAGGGCCCAATTTGTTCATACTCTGACGCAACAATATGATGCCATCGTCCCAGTTTTTCTTGTTAAAGTCGAGTATGCCAAAACTGACACCTCCGAAGAGTCTGATGGCGATGTTCTTTCCAAAACTGAGGTGCCCCCTGCTGCTCTAGAATCTCCTGTCACGCCAGCATCATCTGATGCGCCTACCGCCTTGGAGCCAGTGAAAATTGTCAAGAGAAAGACACGTGTCACATGCCAAGAAAACTCCAAAGGGGAGTCCTCCTTCTCCTCTTAAAATTTCTTTCATTCATTTTTATTTTATATTTTCATACATTTTACTTAATTAGTTTATATATGTCTACATGCATTGAGGGTAATACATACCTTTGGTTTGGGGGTGTGTGTTGTCTCCTATTGTCATGCCATGCATTCATGTTTATATTTCTGTTTGCATCTTGTTGCCATGCCATATAGATTAGGTTAATGCTATGCATACCAAACCGCTAATTTTTTTTTGCCTCGGTTCATTTTTGAAAGAATGTTGACATGTTGCTAGTCTAGTATAATTTGTTTTAGAATACTCTATCTTGTGATAAAATTTGGAATCCTTAGTTTCCCTATGCTAGCAGAATAGTAATGCCAGGTCTACTTGGCAATTGATCTCTAGCTTAGGGAGTTGACTTTCACTTAACACATAGTATGCATCTAGTTCCTAAGCAAACTTAGAATTTTTGAAACTAAACTCAGAAAAAAAAAAGATTATGCCAGGATAAAAGAAATTAATAAGGCAACAATGTTTTGCTAAGGCAAGAAAAAATGGAACACTCATTTGTCTTAGAGATAATAGGTAGCCTGGGGCTTGGTGGAACTCCCTCGTTAGTGCTCAGGTCAAAAACTTTAAGGGTATGAGTGTAATGGGTTAGCTTAGTGATGTAGTCTGGACTAACGTGGGGATTCGTGGTATGCTCCCTCTCTTATTACTCACGCCAAACAGTGCCATGAAGCGAACCCTAATTTAATTCCAGTTAAAAAAAAGAGAAGAACCCCTTGGCAGGAATAAAAGAAAAATTCTGAGTTTAGGTAGTAAATTTGACTAAGGGGGTAATCGGATACTTGATGTATGTTGCCTACACTTTGTGCACTTGTCATGCCCTAGACTAGAGTTATACTGTTGCACTTGAATTGCTTATTTGCTTAGCATTACTGCACTGAGATATCTGAGGACAGAACTAGGGCCAGATTCTGCTTGCCAACACTTGTTGGCATTCCGACCAAATTTTTGCCGAGGTACTACTTTCATATTTTTGTTTCACTTGCATTACTTGAGGACAAGCAATGAGCTAGGTTTGGGGGTGTGTTAACTCCTCAAAAGTACTGATTTTCATATATATTTTACCATGCTTTTGCTTAACTTTGAGTACATATTCATGCATTTAGTTAGTAGAATCATGCATTTGCATTAAGGAGTTAAGGAACGTTTCCCTTGCCAGAGTAAAGGTGTGTTTTCCTTACTGTGGTAGGTCAGGACAGGTTTGGCAGAGCAGAACATGAGCAGTTGGCAGAGTAGAGCGAATGACCAGAAGAAAAATGCCAAGCACCTTTGGCAATAAGTTGCCAGGAGAGTTTTACCAAGAACCCTTGGCAATACCAGCCCGAGAAAATAGGACCAGATCAGACTTTGAGAAAATAGCATTGGATCAAACTCTGAAAAAATAGTATCAGATAAGATGGCGGGAAAAGAATGCCAAGCTTGGTTGGCAAAATAATGCCAAGCTCGGTTAGCAAAAGAATGCCAAGCTCATTGGCAAAAGGTCGATGGCCGATGACGTCAGCCCTAGTCAAAACCTGATCATCTCAAATTCAAATCTGGATAAGATGATCACGTGCTTTATCCCTTTGTGCAATCGAATTTCAAACTCAAAGGCTTATCATAGGGTTTCCATGCATGACTATTTAAAGGAAGAGAATAGATCGATCAAGCACAACTAGGAAAATCAAAAAATGCTGCATGGAGGAGCAACGTGGTTCAACCAACTTGACCGAGAGTTGGAGTCTTTAAAGGGCTGCATCGACGAGCCCCCTTCTTGTCCATTCTTTTTGCGTTATTTATTTTTATTTTCATGATGATGTGTTTAAGATACGATGAAAGTTTTTGGCTAGAAACCCCCACCATAAACTAATTTTATAGTTGGTGGGGGATGTTTGCGTTTAAACATTATTTTCATGTTTAGTTTTTAATAATAAAAATGTATTGGCATTGATTTCCCTATCTGTCATGTTTTACAGTTTTCTAAATTCTGTGCCAATCGTCTGTTGGCACAGTATGCTTATTGCACCTTAATATCTTAACAGACTTAGGGGCAATGATTAGTTGCTAGATACTAAGGCAAAATGCTTCAACAAAACATGTTTAAGTAGATGAACTTACTTCGGGGGTGAGTCTACCCTTTAGGAGTATAGATTGGGACTTAACCAAATTGATTTATGAAAAACTTCATTATAGAGATATAAGGGTTTTTACATGGTTAATTTCGGGCATTTCCATCAACAGAGGCAATGCCAACATTGAATCTGTTTGGCAAATAATATCAAGGCAGAAAATTATTAAAGGCTGGCATGAAAAACGTGAAAAATAGGCATCACTTGCCAACACTCATCACTCACTTGAAAACTCCTCGTGCCAACACTGTTTTCCTTTTATCACTTTAAATCACTTTCAAAACCAATTTCAACTCAAACAACATTTTTCCCTTAACAAGTAACAATCAAAGCAGTCAAATTCTTGGTCAATCCCTGTGGGATCGATACTCAGCTTATTGTTATATTACTTGCTGACCATGTATACTTGCATGCAAAAGACTCACTCTTGGTATTGTTTTATTGGTATTTTTCATTGATTCATCATTTATTTGCCAAGCGTTAGCTAAGTCGACATGAACCCCAAACAGAAGGTGCGAGAAGCAAATCAAGAAAGTGAGAAGTTCATTAACGAAGAGTTGATCAGTGAAGCTTTGGAAGTGATGGATGTTAACTTGGTCTTCGAGGATGACAAGACTGCCAGCCTTTAGCCAAGATCCGCCCATGCTTCCTAGGGGAAAAGCTCAACAATTGGACCTGTGTGGACATGCTTGTATTTTTTAGGTCTGAATCAAAGTAATGCTCAGAACAACCCTGTTTTCTTTTTCCTGAGAGTAATAGGGATCTTTTGTAAAGGACGGCTATGTCAACCTTTTTTTGCTTTTAATGAAAATGATGTTTTTCATATTTCTTTCTCAAATGGCAAACATAACATTCATTTCATCCATTTTTTATTCGTTTATTATTTATTCATTTCATAAACTATTCATTTCTATTCCCAATACATATTTTCAAATTCGTGCAGGCCCTTTAATATTAATTGTATGAATAATTCTGAATCTAATCTCGGGGTAGATTTCGAGCAACCCATATGCTTGACAGAAATCGATGAAGAAGAGGATAAAATAGAACATGAGGTCCCAGATGAATTGTTAAGGCTAATGGCATGTAAGGAGAAACAGATCCTGCCACATCAGGAATAATTAGAAATCCTGAACTTGAGAAACGATGAGAAAAGGAAGGAGGTGAAGATTGGCACTACTTTATCATCAAAAGTTAGACGAGATTTGGTGGAACTTCTTCTAAAATTCAAAGACATAATTGCTTGGACATACCAAGATATGCCTGGTTTAAACACGAATATTGTGGTACACAAACTTCCTATAAAGCTAGAATGCAAGCCCGTCCAGCAAAAGCTGCGAAGAATGAGAACATGCATGTTGCTAAAGATTAGAGAAGAAGTAAGGAAGCAGTTTGAGGCCAGATTCTTGAAAGTTGCTAAATACCTGGAGTGGGTAGCCAATATAGTCCCAGTACCAAAGAATGACAGAAAGGTACGCGTGCGCATGGATTATAGGGACCTCAACAAGGCAATCTCCAAAGACAACTTCCCTTTGCCTCACATTGATACTCTAGTTAATAATACTGCGGGGCATTCTTGGTTCTCATTCATGGATGGCTTTTCGGGGTACAATCAGATTAAAATACATTTCGAGGACATGGAAAAGCCCACTTTTGTGACCAAGTAGGGCACGTTTTGTTATAAGGTAATGCCTTTCGAGTTAAAGAACGCCATGGCAACTTATCAAAGAGCCATGGTAACCTTATTCTATGACATGATGTATAAAGAGATTGAGGTGTACGTGGATGACATGATAGCCAAATCTCGGACCGAAGAGCAGCACATCCAAATTTGCAGAAGCTATTCCAAAGGTTGAGAAAGTATCAATTGAAGCTCAACCTAGTCAAGTGTACCTTTGCAGTTACATCCAAGAAACTCTTAGGTTTCGTGGTTAGCCAAAAGGGAATTAATATTGACCCCGATAAGGTGAAAGCAATTTAGGATCTCCCGCCACCTCAAACACAAAAAGAAGTTCAAGGATTCTTAGGGAGGTTGAATTACATATATCAGTTTATCTCCCAGTTGACCGATAAATGTGATCCCATCTTCAAATTACTCTGAAAAAACAATCTGGGGATATGGGATGAAGATTGCCAAGAGGCGCTCGAGAAGATCCAAAAGTACTTGACTATTGCCCAGTCCTAGTAGCACCGGTGCCCGACAGACCCTTAATTCTATACTTAACAGTGTTTAAGAATTCAATGGGTTGTGTGCTAGGGCAACATGATGAGTCAGGCAAGAAAGAAAGGGCTATTTATTACTTAAGCAAGAAGTTCACCGAGTGTGAAACACGGTACCCACTGATCCAGAAAGCGACTCAAGCAATACATGTTGTATCACACCACTTGCTTGATTTCTCAGTTAGATCTATTAAAATTTTTGATGGAGGCGCCAGCACTGATCGGGAGAATGGCCAGTTGGCAAATGCTATTTTTGAAATTTGATATCGCTTATATGAGTCAGAAAGCAGTAAAGGGAAGCGTGGTGGCAGATTTCTTGGCAAGCCGTGCTTCGGACGACTACGAGCCGTTGGATTTTAGTTTCTCAGATAAAGATTTGTTGTGCGTTTCATTTGAAGAAGAGCCCGCTTTGGAGAACGAGTCTTGGGAGCTTTATTTTGATGGGGCGTTTAATGCCCTAGGCCATGGAATAGGGGCAGTGCTAATTTCTCCTGAAAATGTCTACTACCCCTTTACAAGTAGATTAGAATTCTTTCGTACCAACAATATAGCTAAATATGAGGCTTGTGTTATGGGGCTCCGTGCGGCCATAAAAAGAAAGATCAAGGTGTTTCAAGTATTTGGATATTTGTCCTTGGTAATCTACCAGCTACGAAAAGAATAGGAGACAAGAGATCTGAAGTTAATCAAGTATTACGATCTGATCCAAGAGTTGGTTAAAGACTTTAAGAAGATCGGTTTTGCTTATTTGCCGATGGAAGATAATCAGATGGTTGACGCCCTGGCAACATTAGCCGCAATATTTGAGGCAAGCTCGAAAGTCAAAATGAAGCCAATTGAATTGCAAATTTTTGAGGTACCGACCCATTTCTATAATTTGGAAGAAGAAGAAGATGGCAATCTATGGTATTATGATATCCTCTAATACATCAAATTTTAGGTTTACCCAAAAGAGGCCAACGACAATGATAAAAGAACTATTAGAAGGTTTACGTCAGGGTATATCCTCGATGGAGAGATTTTGTACAAAAGGGGAAAAGACCAGATATTGTTGAGATGTGTCAGTGCCCGAGAGGCTAAAAACATTTTAGCGGAAGTACACGATGGTTTGTGCGGGACCCATGCCAACAGTTTCTCGATGGCTAGAAAAATTATGCGATATGGTTATTTCTGGTTAACCATGAAAGGTGATTGTATTGAATAAGCAAAGAAATGTCAAATTTATGTCGATAAGATATATTCCCTGCCGGTGCCGCTCCACACCATAAATTAACCATGGCCTTTTGTTGTTTGAGGCATGAATGCCATTGGTCAGATACACCCGAAAACTTCTAATGGGCACCGCTTCATCCTAGTAGCTATATATTACTTCACCAAGTGGGTAGAAGCCGCTTCTTATGCCAACATCATAAGCGCAATAGTTTGCAAGTTCTTGAAGAAAGAAATTATCTATAGCTATGGTTTGCCAGAAAAAATCATTACCAACAATGATTCTAATTTGAACAACAAGATGATGACCAAAGTGTGGGAACAATTCAAGATTGTACATCACAATTCTACTACTTATCGTCCCAAGATGAACGAGGTGGTAGAAGTGGCAAACAATAATATCAAGAAAATTATAGCAAAGACCATAGACACTTTCAAGGATTGGCATGAGAAGCTACCCTGTGCTCTGTTCGCTTATCGAACATATGTGAGAACATCCACAGGAGCAACGCCATATTCTTTGGTCTATGGCACGGAAGGGGTATTACCTATTGAGGTAGAGATTTCATCACTTCAAATTTTGAATGAGTTAAAGTTGGAAGAAGCCGAGTAGATGCAAGTCAGGTTTGATCAGTTAAACCTCATCGAAGAGAGATTGAGGGCCATCTGTCATGGCCAGATATACCAAAAAAGGATGATGCGGGCTTATAACAAAAAGGTTCACCCAAGAGAATTTCAAGAGGGAGATATGGTGCTTAAGAATATTTTGCCAATTCAAAAAGACTTTTAAGGGAAGTGGATGCCTAATTGGGAAGGACCTTATGTCGTTAAAAGGCCTTTTCTAGTTGAGCATTAATTTTAACGAAGATGGATAGGAAAGAGTTGAATAATCCTATAAATTTGAACTCCGTCAAGAGGTACTACGCTTGAAGTTGAAAAAATGGGGGTTAAGATGAAAACCCAAAAATGGGCGTCTTAAAACCAAATGAAGATCTAAATTGAAAATATAAAAAAGGGTAGTTCAGATAAATTCTGAGATTTGGCATCTGATTGATAGGCTCTATGTCAGTCGAAGGGCTCTAATTCGGTCTATGGCGAAATCCCTCTCAGTTATTAGAAATTTTAGTCAAGGACGGCGAGTGAGAGATCTACCACGATCGATGGGCTCTTGTATCATTCATACAAGTCGATGTTTGGGGATGTTGCACCATCTATTATTTACTTCTTCTTTTTCATTTTCTCATATTTTCCGTGACTTTCAAATCATTCCAACATCTCTTCAAATATCAATGAAATATTATGATGTGCCTTACTTTATTTATATCATAAGCATCCAGTGAGTGGATTGACATAGATTATTGAAAAATGAAAGATTTATGGGTATTAATATGATTTAATATATTAAGTGCATGTTATCCAAAGATAGAAATTGATTCTGTTAAAAGGAGTTTGCCCAAAGTCAAGGCTTAGAAGACATTGGGAGCCAAGGTAGCAGAATTTGCCGAGAAAAGATGGCAAATGCCTTCTACGTCTGAGTTCAAAGCAAAGAATGATCTAAAGGCAAAAACCCTAAAGGGCACCTAGAAGATAAAAGAAAAAAGAAAAAAAGGAAAAAATGAAAAAATAAGAAAGAAGAAAAAGACAAAAAGAGAAAAAGAAACCAAAGTGAAAAAACCTGAAAATGGCGCTTTGAGAAAAACAAATCTAAAGTGAAAACCCAAAAGGGCGCTTTAGAGCAAAGTTTTTAAGATTCTAACATAGGATTGAAAAGGATCTAAATCCTAGCGCAATGCGATATAACAAGTGTGCAAAGACAAAGAAGACAACAAAAGGAAGCTGAGACAAGAAAACAAGAAAGACGGCGTATGAACAATGACTAGATTTTATTTTCCATGCATCATGATTAGTTAGGCATCCTTAAGATAGGAGCATGCTAACTCGCATCACCAAATCATTACGTCTATTTTTTCAAGTATTTGTAGAATGACAAAAATCAGATCTTGTGCTTCAAGAAATGAGTACATCCCAACAAAGAATCAAGTGTTCTTTAACTTGCACATTTATGAGTTCTAAAAGTCTTCCAATCTTCAAGTTATTTGAGAGCGACGAACATCTCATGCCAAGACGAATAGAAATCAGAGCATTCCGGTAGTCTCTAAACAAGATATCATTCTGTGTCAGGACGACCAGAAATTGGGACATTATATTGAGGTTTTCAGCCTTCAAAAATACGGTGAAAATCTTTTCGGTAGTCTCAAGGCGAGATATCATCCCATGTCAAGACGAACAGAAATTGAGGCATTCTGGTAGTCTCTAGGCGAGATATCATTCAGTGTCAAGACGACTAGAAATCGAGACATCATTTAAAGGTTTTCGGCCCTCAGCAAAGAGGTGAAAATCTTTTGGTAGTCTCAAAGCCCTTTGACCTAGGAGTAGATCGGGCGTCCATGATCGATCTAGGAGAATTTTCCAGAACCCCACGCTCTCACGCACAGCTCTCTGGCTTACACCACGCGCCCACACGTAACTAACCATCTCCTTCATGCACGCGTGAGATCCATGTGCGACTATCCATATCACCCAAGATCGTCCACTTTGCAACCAGTCCCCTCGTCTCCATCATCGTCCACGTTAGTCTCACCTTTGCTGGTCCCCTCCTCTCCCACAGTATCACATGCAACAAAAACAACATAGGTCAGAACCGACAAAGAGCATGCATATGCCAAAAACCCAGAATTTCAAAACCAGCAATGTCAGGATAACACATAAATCTCAAAGCTGAAATTGTGGAAGGGACGTGAATCCGGCCAAAATGTACAAGGGCAACCAATTTTCATTTTTTTTATATACAAATATTGTCAAAATCAAAGGGTTATAAAAATTGAAACCCTAAAGACATGTAAAGGGGGATTCAAAAAAACATTTGAAGAAATACAAAAAAAAGAGCTTTTGAGGTATCCTCTTCTCAAAAAATCGCAGTGCATGCATGTTTAAAAAAAAGAAAATAGAAAAAAAAAACAAAAAGAGGGTTTCGTTTCATTTACCTTAGTGGTTGTTGGTCTCCTTTCTCCTTTGGATCCCGCTGGTAATAAGCCCCTCGGGCCCCATTTGGAGGCCGTTTGTGGTGAATCAATCGGAGATCTTGTTGGTGAAGCTTCTTTTTACAAAGGGAGTGGCTAGGATTGTCGTTTTTTGTTTAAAAGGGGTTTTAAAAGTTTTTTTGTCTCGGTTTTCTTTAGATATAGAGAAAATAGGAAGTCTTTTTAAAAGGTGAAGGTTGTTTTCGATTTAAAGAAGAAAAAAAAGGCGGTCGGTGGTGGCTTTCGCGGCGTGGTAGTTAGAATCTGGGTTTATCTCAGATTTCGATGAACACCACGGTGGTGTTCATCAGCTTTCAGAGGTTTTTTTGCCTTTTGAGGAAATCTTTTAAAAAACAAAAATTAAAGGGGTCGTTTTTTGCCCAAAATATCGTTTTTATAGGTTGGTTATTATTAAAAATGGTTTTTTTTAAATAAATCCCTACACACATTCTTATTTACCTTCAAAAGGGCTTCCGCCTTTTTAAACTACACCCTAGGTCCTTGTGGGTTTTAAAAAATGTTCAATTTCGCCCCTTTTAGAGTTTAATCTGTATTTTCTAAAGAGGTTAAATTCTCGGTGGGTCACTCCGCGTTTTCAAGTTGTTTTTTCTTAGCCCTTCCATTTTTTAAAATCCATTCCACAGTCCCTACGCCTTTAAATTGCTTTACAATTCCGTCCTTCTTTTGATTTTAATCTAATTTTTCAATGGATTAATACCCTGTTTGGCCCCTAAAATTTTATTTTATCTCTATTTTGGTCATTTTTTAGTGATAAAATACCCTTTCAGTCCCTATTTTTTGCTTTGTTTTCATTTTGGTCCATTGCATTGCATGTTTAGTTTTAGGCCTGCATTTATTTCCTTTATATTTCAGTCTATTTATTTTTATGCTTGAATGTTATTTTATTTCTTTTTTTGTTCGGATTTTTGTGCCTATTTGTTTGATATTGTTCGTATTTACGTCCTTTTATATCATATGTTATATATACATGTCGTACATAGTATTATTTTATAATATATATTATATTTTATATATACTTATAAAAATGTATACTTTACTATACTAAACTACCACATGTATATATCACTTTGTTTAAATATATGCTATTTATTATATTATATTGTTTTTCTCCTTACGTAATATATGTATTTAATGTATAATATTTGGTATGATATTTTGGTATGTATACATATATATAAGTATTTATCTTCTTGTTTGGTATACTATCTTTTAATGCTTATGCTTAGTTTTGTATCATATTCTTTTAATTTCATGCCTAGTTTTTAGTATATTTGTTTGATTCATGCTTATGTCATGTTATTATGTTGCACCCAGTATATAAACTGTCAATGTGGTGCCCCTTTATTCGAGGATATGCTTGGCTAGTATTAAACGTAGTGGTGGTAGTTTTCGCTTATTCTCGAATAACGGAGCCCTTAAAATTTACTCGCATATATAAACAAATTTTGATTTAATCGTCACTTTAATTCGGAAAATTTAATATTAACAAATTGGTAATTATTTATTTTATTCTTATTTTTATGGTACCAATTTTTGGGCGGTGTGGGGGTGCCAAAACCTTCCCCATCCGTAATCGACTCCCGAACCTGCTTTCAAACGAATCTCTGGTTTTTATGGTGTCTAGCCTGCCTCAGTGGCCGATGGCGACTCCAAGTTTTATTGTTTTCAAAGACGAATTTTTTTAGAGGACTTCCCCATTTTTCAAATATTTTCTCAAAGACAAAAGGAAAATTACTACTCCCTTTTAGCGATCAATCGACTTTTAAGAAGAAAAAAAAGAGATCGCTACAATTCTCAATACAAATGTCGAGATTTAAATTTATACAAAATAGAACAACATAACTATTCGTAGTCACTAGATCAATTAGTGGATCTCATCGATACATTTTTTTATTCTTTTCTTTTCGTAGAAGATTCAATTGCTTAGATTGTTTAATTAAAATCTTAAATAAATAGCTAGTAAAATAATTTTAAAAAATGCTCCATCCGTCCCAATAAAATTGTCATTTTGAAAAACTCAACAACTTTATAAGACATATTTACTTTTCTACCTTTTTTAGCTTCCCAACAAAAATAAAAGTTAACTTTCTAAGGGCAAACTTGTCATTTAAAATATTTTACACCACACAACTTTTTTTCCTAAAATTCCTTGAAAAGTCAACATGTGACAATATAAGTAAGACGAAGGGAGTATGTATTTGACATAATACGATTTTTATATTAAAAAGGAGACTAAACGTCATCGCTTTGTTTTTATTAAAAAATAAAATAATTTTAAAGTGGTTACTATTTAATTCATTTTTATAAGTTTTTTAATAGATTATACAGATTGTGATCAATTAATTGGCTGAGTAGTTAAAAATGTTCATATTATGCTATTTTGTATGAGTTGGAATTTCGACATTTGTCTATGAATGTAAATATATCTCTAATTAATAAAAAATAAATAACTTCTAATTGTCCATAAGATTTTGGCTTAACGAAAGTGGAGGTTTTAAAAGTATGGCATAATGCCAGAAAATCCCTAATGTTTGATGGATAGTTATTTTGACTTCTATTTTTTAAAATTATTTAATTAAAATATTAAATAAATAGTTAGTAAAATAATTAAAAATATATGTATTTGACATAATACGAATTTTATATTAAAAAGGAGACTAAAAATCATCTTTTATTTTTATTAAAAAATAAAATAATTTAAAAGTGATTACCATTTAATTCATTTTTATAAATTTTTTAATAGATTAAACATATTGAGATCAATTCATTGGTTTAGTGGTCAAAAATACTTATGTTATGCTATTTTGTATTAGTTTGAATCCCAACATTTGTCTACGAATGTAATTATCTCTCTAATAATGGGCTAAGATAAAGTTATAAAATTTTAGAGGGGTTAAATTAAACAAATGTGTTGAAAAGACTCCAAAATAACATTAAAAAACTGCTTCCTTTACCTCTCCTCTCTTTTTACTTCTAAACCATAGATTATTTTTCTTAACTTTCTTGGGTGGTGTCGTTCTTGACTTTTGAACGATAGCTTTTTTTTCTTTCTCCTTGTTTTTCTTACAATTTTGTTCTTTTCTCTTTTTTTCTAATTTTCTTCCCTCACCGACGTTTATTTTCTCTGACCACCCTTTTGGTCATTTTGCTGCTGAGCCTCTCTCCTAATGTCTAGGGCTCTATTCGGGTCTTCTTTTGGTGAAGGGATGTCGAGAACGCCAATGAAATGTGAGTTCGGCACCTTTCCTCTTGTTCTGACAAGCTCTTTTGACGATAGCTTTATTTTCGCCTACTCTTATGGTGGTTGTCTTGACCTCATCTTTTGTCCTCTATTCTCTTGTCATCATCGATTGCTGATCCAGATGTGACGGCTTCGGTAGATTTTTTGTTGCATCATCGTCATCGTTTTTTTTTCTTTTATGCTCACGAAAGTGAATATGCAGGTTCAAGATCGGTAGCGAACTTGGTGTCTCTTTCTCTCTTCCTCGTCGGACCTGACTTCCCCCCTCTAGGATGGATGTTGGTTGTTCTCGTTTCTTTTGTGTTTCTACTTTATTTTGTGTTGTGTTCCTTGTTTTCTCTTGTGGTGTGTTTGTGTATGCTTATTTTGTTTTTTTTCTCTGCTTTTGTTATGTTTCTTTGTCCCGATTGTGTTGTGATCCTTTTTTTTCTCTTTTCTTGTATGTCTTGTTTTTCTTTGTATCTTTGTTGTTCTTGCTTTTGAATGAATGTTGCTATGTTTATGTTAAAAAATGTGTTAAAAATTATATAAAAAAATATGTTAAAATGTCTTTTTTGTTTTTTCTTTGTTTTTTGTTATATTTTTCTGTTTCGTTTGTGTTGTGATCTTTTCTTCTTCCTCTTTCCATGTATGTCTTGTTTTTCTGTGTCTTTGTTCTCTCTTTTGAATAAATACGACAATGTTTATGTTAAAAAAAGAGACGTTCTATAATATTGAAGGATAGGTTTGAATTTATAAAAATTAATACTTTGAGCTTGTGAGAATTTATAAAATACATATGCTTGTGAGAAGGAGGATAAGTTGCAAAAATCTTCTTCATTTTTATTTTTAATACTAACGTTAGACAGTGAAGAAAGTGAATTTTTTATAGTTGAAATAAGATGAATTGTATTTTTAATTGTTCTATTAATTCTTTTAAATATTTGCCAGTATTTTTTATGATTCTAATATTTTATCCAGATAACTTATTATATTAGAACTAATATTTATTTCTTGGGTTAGAAATTAGTTTTTCTTGTCTTTTATAATTCTAATTTTTTTCTATTTGATTTTTTTATTGTGCTTGTTCTCGTAGTCAGATCCTTTATTTTTCTGTTAATAAATAAGTTGTCCCCTCCATAGATTAAATATTAAATTTTTATAGGGTTAAAAAGTAAATTTTCCATCTAATTATAGGTAAAAAAAAGCCTTAAATTAAATTATAAAATTTTGAAAGAAATCAGTACCTAAACTCAAAAAATGCAAACAAATAAATAACGTAATTTGATTTGAATCGACTGTTAATCTTAAATAAAAAATAAAATAACAAAATATACAATTAATCTATTTTTAGACAAAAAAGTAATCTAAATTTAAAAAAAAACTTAAAAATCTAAAAATCTGAATTTAGTCGAACTAATCTAATTCACAAATTCTGCTACCTCTCATTCTATGTCTGAGTTGGACTCCCTTGCCAACCAGCTTAAAGATGGTACGTAGGCATTAAAGTAGCAATAAAATATGTGGTGATTACGGCGACTATCGGTTAGTAAACTTTTTTTTAATAATTTATGTATTGATAATAAACATGTCACTTTTAAAAAGTTATAAAGTTAAAAGAAATATTCTTAACGTTTGATTGAATAGTTTTTTTTTTGAATCAATATAACCCCTAATATTTTATTTTGGGTCAAAATGACCCATTTGTGGATGAAAACTATTAGCTAACTAACGTTAAATGGTTTGAAATGACGTGACAAATCTACATAGCAGTACACGCTGATATAGTAGTGTCATATAGACAAATATGTTGACTTAAAAGATTATCACATCAGTCAAAAAATAATTTTATAAAATTATATAAAATATAAATTTATTTTTTCTACTGACGTGTCATTCTGTCAAGTCATTTTAAGTTGTTTATCGTTAACTAACTAACAACTTTCATCGGCAAATGGGTTATTTTGACCCAAAATAAAACGTTGGAGGCTAAATTTGTTCAAAAAAGAATAAGAGTCAAAATGACTATTTAGCAAACGTTAGGGGCATTTTTTGACATTATGCCTTTAAGAAAATATAAATGAATTATTTAATTAAAAAAATTATTACAGGCAGTCACTGGCCGTTAAAATATTAGTCTAGCGTCTAATGTGAGTTTGGTATGATAACAATTTGGGTCATTAAAACGTATACATTCTATCATTCTTTAGTCGTAACTTGAAACAATTCAATATAATTTAATCCTTCATATTCAAAAATTTTATCAATTTAGTATTTTATGTGATATTATCAACCAAGCGAGTTCGTCATATCAAAGTAATAGTTGAATAGTTGCATTCTTCCATAAAACAATAAGAAATTATTGTTAAAATATTATTATACTAGAAAAATAATATAACATTTTTAGGAAAAGAACAAAGACTAAATAAATAGGATTTTAAATAGAAATAGTTAAATTTATTGAGTTGTTTATGACTAAATTAATATAATATATAAATTTTATGGACTAAAATTGTCATTGTATTAGGCCACATCACTATTCTGCCTCATATTTAATAGCTATTGACATACTTTTAATATTTTTTAATTGACTTGTTTGTAACTTTTAGAAGAAAAAAAAACGACTCATTTATCATCCAACACATGATTAAATGATCTTTGATGCATTTTACCCTTTTTTAAATTTAGGTTCTTGAATGTGCCACCAAATCAAACTTTTGAATGGATATTTTTTTATTCGATTTTACCACTTTCGTCTATAATAGAACTCTATCATTTTCATACGTACAGTTAAACGCTTTCTTGGAATCCAAACACTCCACGTTTCCACCACATTAAAGAGTCCAAAAACTCGAAAGAAAGTTGCCAAGTGAAGGAAATCTTATTCATATAAGTAGGGATGTAAAAATATGTAATCGGATGGGTTTTAGGTCGGGTTCGGTCAGGTCAAATTGGATACAGGTCATTTCGGGTCGATTTAATGTTTCGACTCGATTCGAGTCGGGTACGGGTCAGTTTCAGGTCGGGTTCATTTCAGCTCGAGTCTATTTCAGGCCGAGTTCATTTCAGGTCGGGTTCATTTCAGGTCGGGTCAAAACGGTTCGAGTCCGAATCAGTTAATTGACGGGTTAATTTGGGCTCGGGTTCATTTCAGGTCGAGTTCATTTCAAGTCGGGTTCAATTCAGGTTGGGTTAATTCGGGTTTCGAATTCGTATTAAGTTTGAGTTTGGTACAAATAATCGATAGACTTTGGGAAGGGTCATTTCAAGTGAATTATTTAACGCCTTCCACAAACACGAATCACATTAAAAATAAATATTATGCACTATAATGAACAAAAATATCATCATATTTAAAATATTGGAGTAAATTACAAAAATTAGAAAATAATAAGGGTCAATTTCGGTGAAAAATAAAATTTTATGGACTAACATGAACAAAAATATCATCATATTAAAAACATTGGACTAAATTACAAAAAAATGAATAGGGGTCAATTTGGAATAAAAATAAAGTTTTAGGGACTATAATGAACAAAAATATCATCATATTTAAAACATTGGACTAAATAAAAAATGAATAGGGGTCAGTTTGGAGTAAAATTTAAACTTTAGCTACTAGAATAAACAAAAATATTATTGGACTAAATTGCCAAAAATATAAATAAATATGGGGCAATTTTGACTAAAAATTAAATTGTAGGGACTAGAATAAACAAATATATTATTCAACTAAATTACCAAAAATAGAAATATATAGGGGTCAATTTCGGCTAAAAATAAAGTTTTAGGGACTATAATGAACAAAAATATCATCATATTAAAAACATTAGACTATATTAGAAAATTTTAAAATAAATAGGGGTCAATTTATCTCATAACTCCTACCAAACACTCAACTTGACACATTTACCCCTAAACCCCAAACCCCTAAATCTTACAATCACTAATAATTAAAGTGCAAGCCTAATCCTCGAATCTCCTAATCCCTAAACTAATCCTATAACCCAAACGCTCAACTTGAAACATATATTATACCCATAAACCCTAAACCTCAACCCTTAAATCTTACAATCAATAATAATTAAAGGACAAGCATAATCCCCTAATCCCTAAACTAATCCCATAACCCCAAACACTCAACTCGACACATTTACCCTTAAACCATGAGCCTCAACACCTAAATCTTACAATCACTAATAATTAAAGTGCAAGCAGAATCCCCTAATCCTTAAACTAATCTCATAACTCCAAACACTCAACTTGACACATTTACACCTAAACCTCAACCCCTAAATCTTGCAATCACGAATAATTAAAGTGCAAAACTAATCCCCTAATCCCTAAACTAATCACATAACCCCAAACACTAATAATTATAATTTAATACATTATAATTGTCGACGATGTTTTTCATCTTTGTCGAAATAAATTGGGCATTCAAAAGCCCATCAAACGTTTTAATTATTAAACAATTTTATGAAGGAGGATCTAATTAAAAAAGAACCTAAACCTAAAGGTCTAAGGAAACTAAACTCAAATTGGGACTAAAATTAATCAAACTAAAACTAAAGAATAAAAAAGGACTTAAGTGTAAAGCTCCTAAACTAGTAATGGCCTAATCAACTAATAACCCATTAAACATAGGTGGGCAAGATTCCCTCCATTTGTTACAGCAATTGGCAATTGCTTTTTAAATATGGGCGGGCTGCGGGCAGATCAACTTGAAAAATAGGGGGCAGGTTTTTACTTTTTAGGGACTAGAATAAAATACAAAAAATGAATATGGGTTAATTTGGAGTAAAAATTAAATTTTAGGGACTAGAATAAATTGGATTAAATTGTCAAAAATATAAATAAATATGGGGCAATTTTGACTAAAAATTAAATTGTAGGGACTAGAATAAACAAAAATATTATTAGACTAAATTACCAAAAATAGAAATTCAATTAATTCCCTCCAAAATTTTGGGTAGCTTATTCCCCTAATTCCCTCCAAATTTTTTAGACTAAAAGTAAATTTATCTCAAACCTAAAAAATGGGTGGCTTATTTCCCTCCAAAATTTTGTCTTTTCCCCTCTTTCTTACCAATTGTCTTTTTCTTTTTCTACCAATTATTTTAGTTTAATTCAGTTGAGTCACAACTTAGATTAATTTAATTGAAATTGCACATTTAGTTTTAGAATTCTTTTAATTATGTCCGTGATTTATGCTTCTAGATTTTAGTTTAGCTTAATTAGATTCTAAATTTAATAAGTTAATTCAATTCAGACATTATTATTATTATAACATATAATAAACTTTAATTAAATATAATTATACACAAAATTTTGATATGGATGTAAACATGTAATTGTACACATGATAACATCAACATGAAAGTTAAAACTTAAATTTAGTTCAAACTTAGTAGTTCAAACTTGACAAATAATTTATATTGAATGAGTTACTAAGCATATTGAATTATTACTAAGCATTAAATTATTTAATAAAATTTCAAACTTAGTAGTGTCAAATTGAATATCTAAATCCAATCTCTCCTTTTTTTGATATTTTTAATTAATTATACATGCATATATAAAAAAAAGATTATTTAACACTTTAAATTGATTTAAAAATTAATAGTTTACATTTCCCAACACTTAATAGTTTACATTTATCAACACTTTAAATTCATCAAATTATCAAATCATAGGCTTCCTCAATTACATGTTAGGTAAATCAAGCCAGGTCAATATTAGTTTAGGTCAACAACAGGTCAGGTAAAATCGGATCTTAGGTCGATTCAGTCGGGTAATATCGGTTGTCTGCCAGGTTAGTCTTCGGTTCGGGTTCATTTCAGTCGGGTGCAGGTCAGGTTTCGGGTCCACAATAACATGTTCAATTCAGGTTCGGGTCGTTCTCGGTCGGATGCAGGTCGAGTTCAGTTACTACAGTAACATGTCCAACTCGGGTTCGGGTCAACAATAGTCGGTTACAGATCAGTTTCAGGTCTTCGCATCCTCGGGTCAAACCAGGTTCTGACTCGAACAGGTTTCAGACGGGTTTTCAGGTCGGGTCAGCTTTTTACATCCCTACATATAAGGCTTAAATGAAAAATAGGTGCCTAAAGTATGTCTTTTTTGAATTTTAAAAGCCTAAAGTATTTTTTTGTAAAAATAGGTGCCCAAAGTTTTAAAAGTTATAATTTTAGGTGCATGACTATTAATGGTTGTTAAAAAAAGTTTAACCAATCAATACTTGACATACTTTGGGCACCTATTTTTCATTTAAGGCTTCATATAAAGATAAAGATACAAGATATAGAGAAAAAGAGAGAGAGAGAGATAGGAGGAAAGTGTGAGCAGCCATTCACTACAGCAGAAAAGGTTTTTAGCGGCGTTTTTTAAATTCTATAGCGGCATTTTTTAGCACCGCTAAAAATATTCCCAGTGCTTAAAAAAGCGCCGCAAGAAGTGCCGTTGAAACTAGCGCCACAACAGTTTGCGGCGTTTTTGGGCAAAAAAACACCACAAAAAGTCAAGATCTATAGCGGTATTTGTTTTTAACTCTTCTTTAGTGGCATTTGTATTTACAAACGCCACAATAAACATGTTCTGTAGTGGCGTTTGATTTACAAATGCCGCGAAAAATCAGTTCTTTAGTGGCGTTTGTACTTACAAACGCCGCGAGTAAATCTTCTTTAGTGGTGTTTATATTTAAAAACGTCGCTAGTAACTGTTCTGTAGTGGCGTTTGTATTTACAAAAACCGCGAATAATATCATGTTTTCAAAAAAAATCAAATTAAAATCTACAAAAATTATAAAAATTCATAAAAACTCAAGAATGTTGAGCTTCTTTATGGTTTAGTAGATTCGACTACGGTTTTATATAAACCATATAAATTAATAAAATCTACAAAAATTATAAAAATATATATAGGCTTAATCAATTAAATGAAAAGCATAAATCAAATTAAAAGATACTCAAGAATGTTGAGCTTCTTAATGGTTCAGTAGAAGTGGGGAACACCATGAAAGAAACACCTCCATTTGCATTGAAGGAAATAGATACCCTGGGCCTGATGTTAACAAACTGTTACTTGTTTCCTCAATCAAAACCATCATCTTCCATTTGTGAAGACAGTGCAAGGCAATTCATGAACTTGAAAGGAAGGGTCATCAGGGGCTCGTCATTGCATAGATTCGGGAACCCCTGTAATCTGGTATTCTCACGGATTGTAAGTACTCTATCTTGGGAAGGATGAATGATTGCCTGCCAAAATTGTTTGATTTTTAGGTAGGAAATACAATATATTTAGATAGCATACCCAACATCTTTAATCCCCAATGCATCAAAATAGAAGAAGAAAACCTGGTTGTGAGGCTCAGCCATTGTCATCACTGTGTTAACAATTTCATCTGTCCACAACCGACCAAATGGCCTGAATTCAAATGATCATGTAAGATTGTGCAAAATCAAAACTCGAACAAAATGGATTTGATAAACAATAACAGAGCTGCAGACAACATAATACCAATGGTAGGGGACAGTCCAAGTACTTTCGCTATAATAAATCCCCAACTAATTTGTTCTCATAGAGACTTGTGTCCCACAAAATGACAAACTCCGAAGGTAGTTCCCCAGTAGCATAAAAATGAAAGGGAAACCTCAATCAACTTTCTTCATATATTAATATTACTTCATCTGTACATTTATAAACATTCAATTTGCCAACTAAAAAATCCACTTAAATCTTCCACCGAGGATATGATGAAACAAGCAGTGACCAAAACTTGCTTCTCTCATATCTCACCTTCTCAAAATTCAACCATTTGATACTTCATACGGAGGAAGATTCTAAGAAAATAAAAAAGTGCATAAAAATATAAAGGCAAAATAACAAACTCACTGGTGGCACTCTAGTATAATCCCACTATCCCCGTATATATAAGAGATCAACAGCTAACTCTAACGAGATTTTAAATCGTATTCTGGCAATCCGAGCTTCCTTTTCCATGGAATAAATAAAACAAACTGCAATCTTCGAAGATAAAGTTAACAATCTTTGCTTGAGCTCGAACTGTTTCAAGTACCTCTCTTGCTAATATCTTCCAAGACTTTGGCCTGAAAATTAAAATATGAAGCTTCTCATATCACTAACAACAATCATGTTTTTGTATACATAAAGTTAATTTGGGCAGAATGAAAAAAGAGCTCAAGGAAAAGCTAATTGTAAAAAAAATGCACATATTCATAAGAAACTTATACCATCTTCAGAAAGAAAGTTAAGGATCTTTTCTTGAGCTTGGCTTGTTTCAGGTACCTCCTAATTATATGTTCCATGTCCTGGTTAAAGTACCTCCTGCACTGCAAAATGGTACATTAAAGAACAAATATGATATGATTATAAACTTGAGAATGGACATAGGAAATGCCTACCAGTTGATTTTGAAGCATGAATCATGATGGAGTCACCTAAATCTTCTTCTATTTCTTTTCCCATAGTTTTTGAACTTGTAAACCCATTTGTTTCCCAACTCATTCAGCATTGTATATCCAATGTATATTCATTTGGTCCTATTATTTCCACCTACTACTACACCAGGTAAATCTCTAAAATTTTGCTCTCCTCTTTCCATGACTAGTTTACATATATTAACACTACACCAAAATTTAATGCAACACACAATCAAACCAAAATTAAACTATAATAAATAGCAAATAAGCAAGTTAAAAACTTCACCCCAAACACAAAATTACATTTTTTTTCCAGCTTTCCAAGCCCAACAAAAGAGATTTAAGCTTTTCCACCACATTTGCAAGTTCCAGTAAGAAACTAAAAACAAAATTTGATTGCTTTACAACATGAAACACTCAGTAGGAAGAGATTAAATAAAACAGAAATAAAATTCATGATGAAAAGCTTATTTGAATAGAAAAATAACAGCAATGCCTGAGAAATTAACTTGAATTTAACACTAAGTTAACGGGTAAAAAATCAAATAAAATTTCAAAACTAAGAGAAAAACAATCGCACCATTATATTGTTTGTAAACTATTGTGGAAACTATTGTTTGTATAGCTCCCTCACCCCAACCTAATATGCTGTGATGCTGTAAAACCAAGAAAAGAACAGACATACCTTGTAGCAGACCGGAGGGCTTCAAAGATAGGGAAAATATATAGAACCAAGCCGCACAACGGGCCGTTTATCTTTGGGCAGAGGGCGGCGACGGAGAGACGGACGGAATACCATCGACGATGAGGCCGTTTATCTCCGGGTTTCAAGACGAGAGAGACGATCGGAAGGGTTAGGGATTTCAATCAGCTGGGTTTACTTTGGGGATCGGGGGCGTGAGTGGTGAGCTGAGTGGCTCTCTAATGTATAATTTATTCAAATCGGTGAGTTTTACCTAAACCCTATTGCTGCGTTTTTCCATGAAAACGCCACTAAAGTACACTTTTTGCGGCGTTTCTCACAAACGACACTACATTACGATTATTGCGGCGTTTTTTCAGAAAAACGCCACTAAAATTATACATATAGCGGCGTTTACAGAGAAAACGCCACCATATATCTGTCTATAGTGCGAGTTTTATAGTTTTGTGGCATTTTCTCTGTAAACGCCGCGACATGTATAAATTTAGTGGCGTTTTGTTGAAAAATGCCGCTAAAAGTACCGCTATATACCAAATTTGATGTAGTGATTGTTGAAAGGAGGAGAGAAAGGGGAGAGAAAATACAGCCATGGCTTCTCTTCAGCGGAGATGGAGACGCTGGCTAGCGTTGCTGAAGTTGTTCTCCCTTCTTTGCCAACCAATCCTTGTTTTGAAGGAATGGGAAACCAGCAAACAAGACAGTTCAATCCTTCCTCAAAGCTTCAGCCTCTGAATCCCCAATCCCAGACGAGGTAATAACTCTTCTTTCAAGCTCTAATTATTAATTTTATTAAGGGATGGAACTAGAATTACATATTGAAATTGGTTATATTATGTTATTTTAAATAAGTAGAGACTAATTTACCAATAATCATTTGGTTTAATGAGATGAGACGTTAGACAATAATAGAAGATAGCATGAGGGATCAGTTAAAAATTCATATTATGCTACAAAAGTTTTGAATATTTGTAAAAGAATCATTTCTCATCATTTTTAAAAGCTCTCGCTAAGCCTCTCAAAATTTAAAAAAATTTAGTTAGATCCATCACTGACACTAGATTTTCTTAAGGTCAATAGTTTAAATTTTTGTGTTGTGAAATGAGTAATTAGGTTGGGGCGTCGATGTATCTAAATTAATCAATCAACATATTGGATACATGTGATTATACCAAAATAAATCAATAAAAACTTATTTAATATTTAAATTCAGAAATTGAAGGATCAAAACTTAATAAGATATAACAAATAAAGACTGAAAACGTTATTTCATCATAAAGTTTGAGACGATTGCCCCTAGATTTGATTCCTTCATTGTTAAGTCATCCCATTCATGCAAAGTTTGGAAATTCTAAATAACTTTAGTGTTATATCCCATGTCATTTTTTATATTAAGTTATTTCTATGCACAACCAACCAAAGTGGGTGTATCATTATTTATTAATAACAATAGCAATCATTACAAACTGCCTTATTGATACACGTGTGAATAATTTTTGCAGAGTGAAAAGTACATTTTTTGCATGTGGGTTTCTAGATTTTCTGACAAAATTAGAAGTGTACCCAACTGGGCATTACAGGCAGTAGAGTTGGTGCGAAAACGAGGATTCGTAGGGACGGTGATACTGGAGAGGGCTGTACTGATACTGCTGTCCACCAGGCTGGGAACCTTGCTGCTCTGCGGAAGGCATTGTGTGGGCGACAAATGGCCATTCGTCGACCGCTTTGCCGCATGCCGGTGGAGAAGAGGGAGAAAGTGGTGCAAAGTTGGCTCAAGGAGCATCGCCTCATCTTTACTCCCATAAGGGTTGCTTTCATCTATTTCAAGGCAGTGGCAGAGCCACATGTAGTTTAAGGGTTAATTGGCTCCATTTAATTTGTTGTGGTATAAAATTTTTAAAGAATTAAATAAAATTTTTAAGGAATTAGTGTATCATTTTTTATGAAAATATTATAATTGATCCACTTAAATTGTTTGGATATTAGATCAATAATATTTATATTATAAAAATATAAAAATCCTCATATTTTAAAATTTACTCTTACCCCACTATATAATAATTTTGACTCCGCCAATGCTTCAAGGTCATGTCCCTTTACGTTTACTTCTCTCCAGTAAGCATTCAATGCCCTCTTTCCTCCTTTTTATTAATTTTTCTACTTTCATGTTTTGCATAAGGACTTCAAATGACTTTTAATAGATAAGGGTCAATTTCCCTTTAGAAACTAAACAAATATATTTGAGTAATGTAAACAAGTTGGCTCATTTTAGAGGTTAGAAATTTAGTTTAGGGTTTAAAGTTTAGATTTTAGTGTTTTGAATATAGGATTTAGGGTTAGAATTTATGTTTAAGTATTTAGGGTTTTAGAGTTAGAGATTTATATTTTAGGTTTAAAAGTTTAAATAGATATATTTTAAAAATTATATTGTGTGTGCATCAAATATCAACCCATAATTAAATCTAATTTAATAAAGGGAAATTATTTCATGCACCAACATTAAAAATTTGTTTTCCATAAGCGGACCAATATAAGGTTTAATGGTTTAGTATGTGGGGTTTATAATTTAAAGTTTATAATTAAAATTTTGGGTTTAGTGTTAGTGTTCTAGAATTAGAATTTAGATTTTATTTTTTAGAGTTAAATTATACATACTTACAGGAAAAGAAGTTTCTGACCATCTATTCAGCAAATATTAGCCTCTTAATAAAACGAAACCACATTCGACCACAACTTTTTCAAATCACTTAAGGTTAAGATTTTAGCTTCAATCAAAATAAATCATTTTTAAATTATATTTTAATCCTTTAGTGTTATGATTTTAGTCCCTCTATTATATTAAAACTTAAGGTTTAATATTTATGCTTTTAATTAAAAAAGTTTGGTTTTATAATATTTTTTTGATAATAAAGAAAAATATTCATTTAGTAAGGCATAACAATCCCCTATTTACTATAATTATCTTGTAAAATATCTATAACCTCACTCGAAGAGTTTTCTTATAATATTATTAGTAAGTTTAAATTAATAACATAGTTAATTATTATTGTTAAAGTGATTATATGGAATTCTATTAATTTTGTTGATGACGTATATAGAAGTAACAATTAGCAGGTAAAAAACAGTTTATATGATTATCACGAAAATTCTAGAGTAAACGTCATATATTAATGTGTACTATTAATTATATGTACTATTAATTATTTTAATAACTTTTAAAATTGAGAGATATAAAATGTGATTATACATTTTTTTTAAGAATAAAATATGTAAAACACATTTTATGTAATTTTTTGGGTTTTTTATTTTTTAATTCAAAAATAATAAAGTTTAATTTACAAAATGATTCCTGATTTAACTTTTAATTAAAAATTTGAAAAAGTAACACAAAAAATGTTTTAACGTATTTTATTCTCAAAAAGAAATAATCATGCTTTAGGTTCTTATAATTTCAAAAATTATTAGAATAGTTAGTGGTACATATCAGTGCATATGATTAATGGTATATATCAGTACATGACGTTTACTCATCCTATTGCCTACAATTAATTTAGTATAAAGATCTATGCAATGAGTAAATTCTTTATTAATTACTAAAGATAATGGAATAATTTTAGAGTAAGACTAAAACAAGAACGTTGTTATATAGTTTGATTCCTAATGTTTTTAAAATATGAAGTAAAGAAAAAATCTCTCACAAATATAATGTAAATAGATATTTGTCAGTGGGTTATACTTTTGATACATATGCCATGTAAATATTTTTTTACACAACTTTTCTTAACATTTAAAACCTAAAGCCCTATCCCTAACATCCTAAATTTTATTCTTTAAACCCTAAACTTTAATCTTAGATCTTAAATTTTAAACCCTACAACCTAAACCCCGAAACTAAACCACTAACCCTTAAATCTAACAAGCAGGTTGTGTATCAAATTTTTCCTCTTTGTCAATCTTGATTGGATTTGATGCATTCTTGAAGTGTTATTTTTTTAGAAAATGAAAGTATATTAGATATGTGCGTTTTATATTAATAAATTGCCGAAAAAAACTTTCAAAAAATAATTTGCTAAATTCCAACTTTGAGATTTTTTAACGATTTCATGAATTTATGTATTTTCTCATGTTAGAAGAAGTCAATCTTATAATTAAATCATCTCAATTAGATTGCGTATAAATTATAGAATTATATTATATTATCCGTATTAAAAAAATCTTTAACATTATTAACTATTATGGCTAAAACACTGGTGTTAGTTTTTATTAAAAACACGAATTCTAATTGTAACAACCGTCCCGTCCCGCCCCACCGACGTGCTTGACGCGTTTTTACGAAAATTGGCGTGGTTTTGAATAGAGTCGCCACCAATCTTTTTATTTAGGTGAGATTGGATCACCTGAAAACTCGGTTATTTTAATAAAACATGTTCTTGTCATTTTATTAAAACAACGAGTTTTGGTCTGCGAAACCAGAAAAACATGTTTGGGAGTCAGTTACGTGTGGGGAAGGGTGGTCACCCCCACAACGCCCAAAATTGGTACCTGGTCGATTATTTAACGTCTTAACGATGGAAATTAAGAATTCGAATTTAATTTAAAATTTGTGATCCCCTTTAAAGTATTTAAAAGGATGTTTTGTATGAAAGGAATTTACATCCCTACACCCGGGGCATAATTTCTGTTAGATTCCCGAGTGAAAGGAATCTATTTTTGAAAATTATAATTTAGAATTAAAAATTATATTTTGTAATAGAGACTAACAGAAAGCGGCACCCCTTACGTTCGATGTACGTTTTTTACAATAATCCCTAAAAAGGAATGTCATTTTTAATTTAATTTGGTTAAAATGGACGGATGCGAAATTTATACGGATGTATATATATGTATAGCTATATTATTACATTAACATCGAAGGAATAGTGATAGTAATATTAATAAAATAATGATAATAATAATCTATAACATATAATCATAATAATAATATACCATAAGATAATAATATATAACACATATATAAATATAAGATACATTATATGTAAGAAAATAAAATATGTATATATAATAATAATAATAATATGTAAATACTATTAAAAATAATAGTAATAATATAAGAGAAAAACTTCAATACACAGTCTGTGTAAACTTTAGTTTACACTGACCTTTTAGTTTTAGGGGTTATAGGTTTAGTTTAGAGTTTAGGGGTTTAGGTTGTAGGGTTTAGAATTTAAGGTTAGTGTTTAGCATTTAGGGTTTAGGGTTTAGGGTTTAGTTTTTAGGGTTTAAGTTTAATTTTGATTTATAGTAGAAATAGGCAGGCCTGTGTAAAATTTATTTTACACAGCCTGTGTATCAAATTTAAACCCATAATATAAACATAAAAATAGCATTAATAATAAACAATAACAATATAAAATGAGAATATGTAAATAATAATATTAATAATAATGATAATAATAGTATGGTGTAATATAATACAATATATTTCTATACACGTATAAAATCTAATATGTAAACGGGTAAATTTTTCAAGTATTAAAAGATATATAATATACATAATAATACATAATAATAATAAGCATGAAAATTAATAATAATAAAATAATATTAATAATTATATAAATATAACATGTATATAGTAATAATAATTGTAATAATAATAATTACTATATTAGTAGTAAAAATAAAAAATAGAATAATAGAATAGCCGTATAATAATAATAAAAGAAAAGAAATTAAATTGCGGATCAAAATGTAAACAAACGTAAATTGAGTGACAAAATTATAAAGAACAGTACTGAAAAAGGACGAAATTGTAAGGATACATAAAGTGGAATGACTGGATCTGTAATTTGCCCATTTTCATTGAAAACACGTTAATTCTCCCGGGTCGGGTCACATACCTAGATACAAGAGCCAAAAAAGACGTCGTTTTGGGGTTTAGGAGCTGTCGCCAAAACGACGTCGTTTTAGAAGCTATATAAATAGTCCAAATCTGCCAAAAAATTTATTTGTTCCCTGAATTTAAAAAAAATTAAGCTCTCAAAAAATTCTCTCAACCTCCTCGGCCTAAACCTAGGTGCCGGCCCCGCCTCGCACCGCCGTTCGGGGTGGCCGGAGAGCATACAAGAAGATAGTTTGGTTCGGTTTTTTACCCAAAAGTCAGATTTAAGGTAGGTTTTTATCTAAATCCCCCTATATTTTCGCAGATCTACAAAATCGAAAGGTTTTTTGTTTATATATATATTACCTCATTTTTTTCATTTTTTGATTGAATCTTCCTTTTTTTTCTATTTTTTTATTTTTCAATCTCTATTTTTCGAATCCTTCTCTCTAATTTCCCTCGTTTTTGCAGGTGGTTAAAATATAGGGGAGAGGAATCAGTTTGGAGCTGCCACGTTAGGGGTGATGAGGCATGTTTGGGCGGTGGCAGCAAGGATAATAGGCGGTGGCGGTGCGGCTCGGCTTGGCGGCGACAACTTGCAGCTCAGTGGTGGTGGCGGCTAGGGTTAGTGTAAGGGCGACGGCTGATAGCTTAGGGTTAGTTTAGGATATTAGGGTATTTTTTAATTTGGGTAATGGGATAATGGGTTTGGTTATTGGGATTTATAATTGGGTAGATGGGTTTGGTTATTGGGTTTTATAATTGGGTAGATGGGTCTTTAATTAGGCATGGCCCTGTCAAAAAATGGGTTACTACAACCGCCCCTCTTTGCTCATTGTTGTGTAACAGGAATAGGGCGAAGACAAAAGAGTAACCGTTTTTGTCCGGTCGGGTCTAGATTCATTCTCCAGCTACCGCTTCTTCTTTGGGCTTCTCTTGATCTTCTTTGTCGCTTTTGTAAGCAAAATCTTCTAAATGGAGGATTCGTTGGGGTAGACAAAAACCAGAGGTGATTTGTTGGAAGAGACAAAACACATTCGGCTTGCTATGACTCTGAGGACGACGCAATGCTTGGAGAAATTTTGACCTAGCTGCAACTCTGACGAAGAGGCAAGGTCTGCAAAACTTGATCCAGCTGCAACCCTAATGAAGACATAGGATCGAACGATGAAGGTTTGGTCCAGCTACAACATCGATGAAGACGCTAGACCAGAAGTTAGCAAGTTTTAATCTAGAGCGTAGCTCATAAATTTCTTTTGCATTTTTCCCAAATGCACAGGGATCAACAGATTTGAGTTGCCTTTACCGGTAGCCGTTTGCTTCGGGCTAGTTGTACCATTCCCCTGGGTACAATCAGTTTATACCAATCATGACATTGGATTTTTCAAAGGATTTATTTTCCTTCGACCATTTGTGAAAATGGATTTTCAATGGACATTTGAATTGTCCATTATCTTAAACTTTACTGTGTTTAAGCACATTGTGCCAACATTTCTGTTGGACTTGTCAAAATGGTTTTGACCCATCTGCAATACTGACGAAGAGACAGGTTCGAACGATGAGAGTTTTTATCAGACTTCCACTCAGACGAAGAGGCATGATCTGGAGAAGAAATTTTGATCCGCTACAACTCTGATGAAGTGGCATGATCTGGAGAGTAAAGTTTTGATTAGCTTCCACCCTGACAAAGAGACGTGATCTGAGGAGAGCTTTTTTTTGCTTTTTTGAGAATATTTTTGTTTGTTTAATTTTTTCTTTTTCTTTTTTACCTTTTTGGGATAAACTAGATGATTCGTTCTATTGCACCCTCAACGAGACATGATCTATTTGTTGCGTTTGTTTCGCTGCAAATTTAGAGAGGCGAACTTGTGGTCGGGCTTATTTCGCTACAAATTTAAAGAGATAAAATTGGTGTCGTGCTTATTCTGTTGCAACTTCAGAGAGATGAGACGGTTGAGGCGTCTATTCCACTGTAATTTTAGGGAGATGAACTTGTTGTCGTGCTCATTCCACTTCAACTTCAGAGAGACGAGACGGTTGAGGCGTCCATTCTACTGCAACTTTAGGGAGACAAACTTGTTGTAGTGCTCATTCCACTGCAACTTTAGAGAGATGAGACGACTGAGGTGTTTATTCCACTGCAACTTCAGGGAGAGAAACTTGTTATCGTGCTCATTCCACTACAATTTTAAGGAGACGAGACGGTTGAAGCGTCCATTCCACTGTAACTTCAGAGAGATGAACTTGTTTCTGTGCTCATTCCACAACAATTTTAGGGAGACGAGACGGTTGAGGCATCCATTCCACTGCAACTTCAGGGAGACGAACTTGTTGTCGTGCTCATTCCACTGCAACTTCAGGGAGACAAGATGGTTGAGGTATTCATTCCACTACAATTTTAGGGAGACGAACTTGTTGTCGTGCTCATTCCACTGCAACTTCAGAGAGACGAGACGGTTAAGGTATCCAATCCACTGCAACTTTAGGGAGAAGAACTTGTTATTATGTTGACCTGCTCTACCATTTATCGGAGAGACAGAATCTGGAGGAGAGAGTTAATCCGCTACACCTTGTTACAGGTGAGATAAGACTTGCAAAAGTTAAACGAGTGTTTGGTTAGAGTGAGCCACAAATTAACTGCTTTATTTTAAAACTGTAAAGCTGAAAAGTTTGATCTGAATATTTTATTTGGTTTGGTTGATTCAGTGCTTCATATCAAGGATGATGGATCTTTTAATGTTTGTCTGTTTCTTCTTGGTTGAAGGCGCTAGAAAATATTTGCCCCATTTTTTCATGTCAAGGATACTGAAATTTGTTGACGACGATGATCTGTTCCTTCGTGTTTGAGGATGTCAGCCCTGTAAATCTTTGGTCCTTTAAGAAAAGATCGAGTACATTTAAGAAAAGATAGGATTGAGTTAGGAAGATAAAAAGGTTGAATTTAGAAATTCATGTTTTGAGGAAAACGTCATTAAAAAGAATGAAATTAAGAAATTCTTGTTTTTGAGGAAAATGTCCTTATGGTAGGACGGAGCTAAGAAACTCCTATTTTTAGGGAAAATGTCCTTATAGAAGGACGAAATTAAGAAATTCCTGTTGAGAAAATGTATCCTTAAGAAAGGATGGAATTTAGAAATTCCTGTTTTGAGAAAAAGGTCCTTAAGAAATGATGAAATTAAGAAATTCTTTTTTGAGAAAAAAGATCCTTATGAAATGATGAAATTAAGAAATTGCCTTGAGAGGTTAGTTTTCGATAATGTATTTATGCAAATGACATGTGCATACATATTTTTGTGATGATGCAAAGATGTATGGAACCTTCAAGTTATGTATGCCTTATGACAAACCGGATGCCATGATGTATGAACATGTTTGGTGATGCAATGATGCATGCGTGAAAACATGCCTAAAGAATGCATGAATGACTCTAGCATGAATGCAAAATGCTAATCGAGAATGATTTTTAGTCTCGAGATTGGCTTGAGCATCTGTATCTATTCTTAAACTGGCATCTTCGACTGCTCGAACTCTGTTTGAGTCACTATGCTTTCTCTTTTTCATTTTCAAGTCTGATCAGATTGCAAGAAAACTATTTGCCCCATATTCTTTCCGGATAGTATATTTTTTTCTCTTGAGCTGTTTACCCTAGGAATGCCTATTTTCAATCAAGACAGCCTTTGGTCCCTGTATTTTCTAGGAATCTTTCAAGAGTGATGTGGAGAGATCTTCTCATATTTGTTAGCTTACTGATCGTCATGTGAATGTATAATACTTGTGTAAACAAAGACATAAGATGGAAGGAAGAATTTATTGAGAGCAAAATTCATGACATTCAAGTGGCTAACATTGAAAGAGAATAAAGCAAAAAGACAGAATTAGGTGCCTCAGACATCAAGCAGACGAGCTTTGCTGAACCATCTTGCCGAGAACCCTCATGTGTCTAGGAGACCTTGAGTGCTTTGTCGATACCACAACACACATAATCTATTTCCCTCCATAGGATTTTTGAAAGAACTTATCATTTCATGTATTTGCCTTCTTTTATCAAAATTTAAGATACCCCATTTTTCAAGCGAAATATTCTTTGATCGAATATGAGTTCACAGGGCTAGGCAAATCTTTACCATTCATTTTGGCCGAAATTAAGGCTCCACCGAAAAAAGGCTTTTTTCAAAACATATGGGCTTTCCCAATTCAGCCTCTATTTCCCCCGAGAATCTTTCTAAATCGGCGAGATCTTTTTTGGCACTAGGTCCCCCTCTTGTAATTTGGGCAAATCTTCCTATTATAGGCTCGTATCATTCTTTTTGGTACATTTGAACATGCCGGATGGCTTTCAGTCTTTTCTCTTCAATCAAAACAAGTTGGTCATGGCTGGTTTGAATCCATTCCACTTCACCCACTTTCAATTCTGGCAAAATTCTAAGGGAATGAATCTCGACCTCGATGGGTAATACCGCCTTCATCCCATAAACCAGGGAAAAAGGGGTGCCCAGTGGGGGTTCTGACCGATGTGCGATAAGCATATAGAGAAAATGGTAGTTTCTCATGCCAAACTTTACAAGTTTCTACCATCTTTCCCGTAATCTTCTTAGTATTCTCGTTGGCCGCTTCCACTCCTTCATTCATCTGGGGTTGGTATGGTGAGGAATTGTGATGTCGTATCCTGAGCTATTTGCACACTTCTTCTATGGTCTTATTGTTCAAATTCAATATATGATCATATATAATATTTTTTTTGGTATCCCATACCGACATATAATTTCTTTTTTCAGGAATCTGCACACTGCTGATTAGCGTAAGTGGCTATTTCTACCCACTTGGTGAAGTAATCAATGCCCATAAAGATAAATTGATGCCCATTGGAAGCCTTCGGTGGTATAGGCCCGATGACATTCGTGCCCCATATAGAAAACGACCATGAGGTATTCATGACATGTAGTGCTGATCTTGTCAAAAGCTTCCTGGTATTCATCATTCCATTCTCTGGGTTTGTGCTTTTTCTGAGTTCGTAGGGGTGGTAGATCTTGAATGGATTTGACCTTATCTGGCTCAACTTCAATGCCTCTTTTGCTGACTATAAAACCCAGCAGCTTTCTTGATTCAACTCCAAAGGTGCATTTGGCTAGATTTAGCTTTAACTGGTATTTCTTTAGCCCCAAGAACAATTTCCTCAAGACCGCGACATACTCTTCTCCTGTTTGGGACTTGGCAATCATGTCATCGACATACACTTCAATTTCTTTGTGCATCATATCATGGAACAGAGCGACCATGGCTCGTTAGTATGTTGCCCCTGTATTTTTAAGTCCAAAGGGCATCACCTTGTAACAGAACGTTCTCCATTGCATTACGAATGTTGTTTTTCCCATGTCATCAGGGTACATCCTTATCTGGTTGTAACCTAAAAAAACTATTCATGAAGGAGAACATAGAATGTTTTACTGTATTATCAACCAGGGTGTCGATGTGAGGCGACAAAAGATTATCCTTTGGGCTGGCCTTATTCAAATCTCGGTAATCGGTACACATTCAGATTTTATTGTCTTTCTTCGGAACATGGACTATATTAGCTACCCCCTTTGAATATTTGACTTCTCGCAGGAACCTGGTATCATACTGTTTCATTACCTCTTCTTTTATCTTCAGCAGCTCATCGGGTCTCATTCTTCACAGCTTCTATTGGACTAGCTTGCAGTCCCCTTTTATGGGGAGTTTGTGTACCACCACATCTATACTCAATCCAGGCATGTCTTGATAGGACTATGCAAATACATATTTAAACTCTAGGAGGAGCTTCATCAGATCATGTTTTGTTTTTGCGGTGATGTATGTGTCAATCTTTGCCTTTTTCTTTTCATTTTCATCTCATAGGCTCATAATTTCTACTGACTCTTTGTGAGGCAAGATTTGCTTTTCATCTTGTTCTACCATTCTTAGTAGGTCAGGAGACGGATCACAATCTTGATCTTCTTCAAAGCCCTGAAGCTCTCCTAGACATATATCTTGCTTGAAAATAAGTTTTGATCAGTCCTAATGTCGCTCGATACGTTGATATTAGGGGACCTGGCACGAATAATGATGTTCATGGAACAAATGAATTTCAGGAATGGTAATTTATGGTATAAGTGTATATAAGGAATAATAAATAATAAGAAAAAATGTTTGCTAGATAGGACAAAAAATATTATTTTATTGACTTACAATAAGTATATGCCCTTTTACAAAAAGATCCTTGTTGCTCTCGGGCCAGAGTAACAAGTGCGTTCTGAACATTACTCTAAAACATTTCTAAACACTGTTTAGAATAGTTCCAGGGGTACAAGGACAAATTCCCCTCATATACATTCCTTCGCTTTCTCTAGTAGTCACAACATTGGTATCCAACGCTCCCAGCATCCTTCCCAGCTCACTCTCTTCATCTTTCGTAAGTTGTTTAGGGTGGATAGATCCCTCCGACGCAACAGTTTCAGACAGGAGAGAAAAAATGATAGGTTCCCAGTTGACCTCTTCCAATTTTCTTTCTTCAAAAAATTCTAAATCTTTGTTGTCGATGAATTTCTGAATTAGAGCTTTGAACTCTGCACAGTTTTGGATATCATGATTTCCTTCACAATGGTATGGGCATCGATCTTTGGAGGCTTTCTTCATGTCTTCTGAGCTTTGCTGCACCATGCCTATCTTGACCATTTTTTGCCAAACCTACTTCAACAAAGACCTTACCTCCTCGATACTGGTTTTGATTCTTTTGTTACCATAGCTGACGATTGCATTAACCCCTGACTCGACGTGATCAGGTAACAGATTTTCAGCTGTACTTGGCCCTGCGGAGTCATAGAATCTCATGATCCCCATCTTGATAAAATTTTTAACAAGTTTTCTAAAAACGATATAGTTCTCGATAGAATATCCTACGTTCCCCGCGTGATAATCACACTGAGCATTGGCGTCGTACCATTTTGGGTAAGGAGGTTGTCTAGGTTTGGTAAAAAATGGTGCAACCAGCCAATTTTTTAGCAACATAAATAATAAGTCCTTGTGTGTGCATGGAAGACGTCTGAAAGAAAGGGACTTCGTCTTATTGTTTCTTTCTTGAGGATCGAAAGAGGGATCAACTGGTGATTGATGAGACTGTGGCAAAAGTTGATCTTGTTTCTGTTGATGTGTCAATCTAGACATCGAGACAGTCGATGTCCTTGTCCTCTTTATGCTTTCCTCATTTTGTAACTCCTTCTCATCCGACATTCTTTTCATCGGATGAGATAAGATTTCTGAAAGGGAATCTTGAATCTTGTCCATCTTTACCCCGGTAGGACACCCTGAGGCGGTGCGAGCTATCTCGTATTGGTTGATGATAGCCTATTCTTCATCAAGTAATATATCTTCTTCTACAAAGTCACAGTTTCAATTCTTGCTTGTATTTCCAATCTCAAATTGCATGGAAGGGTTTTCTCCCAACCTCTTCACTTTGGTTATGGTAGCCACCATACTTATTAGCTCATTCATTCAATCTCTTGTTTCTTCTTGAATTTTTTTGAGTAATCCATCATCTCTTCTTGTGCTTTGGCTAATTATTCCTGAAGCCATTCGATCTTATCTACCCAAGCGACTAAATCATTCACCTTCCGAAAATTGTATTGTTGAGAAGTCATGCTCATACACTGAAGCTTGCTACTTCCTTCAAAGATGAAGACTTTTCCCAAGTCAAAATAAGTTCAAAGAACGTGTAATGACGGATACAATGTGATGAAATGCGATGCTTATTTAATGTAGAGTTAAAATGTAAACATGAATTGAAATAAGGTATTGATCCCGAGACGATCATCATAAGACAACTTTCATTAAATAAAAGGTCTCATTACATCAGATATTTTTTCTATTTCATCTATGAGTTTTGGCGTGTATGCCTAATGAGTAACCTTCGAAAGAAAAGCCTCTCGCTTCTTTTGGTATCACTTTAAGGCACTGCCTTATGCCTGCATTACTTTTCATCTGATCATGTGATCCTTTGTCTATTATGAAAGTTTTCTAAGTTGAA
Organism: Hibiscus mutabilis; assembly: GCA_019671005.1. NCBI lineage: Eukaryota > Viridiplantae > Streptophyta > Magnoliopsida > Malvales > Malvaceae > Hibiscus > Hibiscus mutabilis. The sequence goes on from CM033736.1 coordinate 36,665,247, forward strand.
GATCGCTCGTGAATTAACACCTTTTATTTATGTCATGAATATGCAATGCAAATAAAAAAAATAGACAACAACAAAAATCAATTAGTACGCATGGAATAATCAAGCTGAAAATATAAACGTTAATTACTTAAAAGTAAATCTATACAACCTACTCGAGCATACTTTTTCTACCCGTACATGTTTTTAAAAAGAAAGGATCCTACCCAAACATGCTTTCTACCCGCATACTTTGTTACATAAATATAGGCATGGTATCTAACATACTAAAGACGTAAAGGAAATAAATAAACAAATAAACAAATACTAAAATTAAAGGGCATAATTGAAAGAAAATAAAACCCCACAACATTCTCTACTATACACCTATCGGGTGACTCTCTAAACGGGCAGAGCTTCGGCATGGCTCTAGACAAGGTAGGCCGCTATGGTTCACTACATGTGGTTTAGGTTCTAAAGTAACGGTACCCAAACTGTTGCTAGGACATCGATTCGGGAGGATACATTTCCCTAGGTCTGTGCGGAGATGAAGATCTCACGGAGACAAAGGTACATATGTATCCCGGAAGTGATTCACTATCCTGGATGGAGGCAATACCTCACGAAGGCATAGCTTCTCACTCCCACTTAAAAGGGAGGGAGCTCGTGTGCAGAGCTCATGGTATGCGAAAAAAATCAGGGAAAATTTTAAAAAAACCTTTTTTGTAAAAAAACTTAACAGGAAAAAGGGATCACAAAATAAATTAAACCGAATTTATAGTTTCCACTCGTTAAGATAAAAAGTAATCGTCCGGTGGCTCGACTCTAAAAAAAAGGTAGTCCCCAGCAGAGTCGCCAAGTTGTAACAACCGTCCCGCCCCGCCGTGGTGCTTGACGCATTTTTACGAAAATTGATGTGGTTTTGAATGGAGTCGCCACCAACCTTTTTATTTAGGTGAGATTGGATCACCTAAAAACCCGATTATTTTAATAAAACCTACTTTTGTCATTTTATTAAAACAACAAGTTTTGGTCTGCGACACCAGAAAAATAGGTTCGGGAGTCAGTTACGTGTGGGGAAGGGTGGGCACCCCCACAACGCCCAAAATTGGTACATGGTCGATTATTTAACGTCTTAACGATGGAAAATAAGAATTCGAATTTAATTTAAAATTTGTGATCCCCTTTAAAGTATTTAAAAGGATGTTTTGTATGAAAGAAATTTACATCCCTACACCCGGGGCACAATTTCCGTTAGATTCCCGAATAAAAGGAATCTATTTTTGAAAATTATAATTTAGAATTAAAAAATGTATTTTGTTATAGAAACTAACAGAAAGTGGCACCTCTTACGTTCGAGGTACGTTTTTCACAATAATCCCTAAAAAGGAATGTCATTTTTAATTTAATTTGGTTAAAATGGACGGATGCGAAATTTATACGGATGTATATATATGTATAGCTATATTATTACATTAACATCGAAGGAATAATGATAGTAATATTAATAAAATAATGATAATAATAATATATAACATATAATCATAATAATAATATGCCATAAGATAATAATATATAATGTATATATAAATATAAGATACATTATATGTACTTAAGAAAATAAAATATGTATATATATACATATAATAATATAATAATATGTAAATACTATTAAAAATAATAGTAATAATATAAACATAATAATAACATTAGTAATAAACAATAACAATATAATATGAGTAATATGTAAATAATAATATTAATAATAATGATAATAATAGTATGGTGTAATATAATACAATATATTTCTATACACGTATAAAATCTAATATGTAAACGGGTAAATTTTCCAAGTATTAAAAGATATATAATATACATAATAATAATAAGTATGATAATTAATAATAAAATAATATTATTAATAATATAAATATAATATGTATATAGCAATGATAATATGTAATAATAATAATTAATATAATAGTAGTAAAAATAAATAATAAATAATAATAGAATAGCCGTATAATAATAATAATAATTAAGAAAAGAAATTAAATTGCGGATCAAAATGTAAACAAACGTAAATTTAGTGACAACATTATAAAGCAAAAGTACTGCAAAAGGACGAAATTGTAAGGCTACATAAAGTGGAATGATTGGATCTGTAATGTGCCTATTTCCATTGAAAACACGCGGAACCTCCCGGGTCGGGTCACATATCCGGATACAAGAACCAAAACGACGTCGTTTTGGGGTTTAGGAGTTGTCTCCAAAACGTCGTCGTTTTGGAAGCTATATAAGTAGCCCAAATCTGCCAAAAAATTCATTTGTTCCGTGAATTTAAAAAAAAAATTAAGCTCTCAAAAAATTCTCTCAACCTCCTCGGCCTAAACCTAGATGCCGGCCCCGCCTCGCGCTGCCGTTATCCGACGACGGCAACCGCCGTCCGTGGTGGCCGGAGAGCATGCAAGAAGACAATTTGGTTCGTTTTTTTTACCCTAAAGCCGGATCTAAGGTAGGTTTTTTTCTAAATCCCCCTATATTTTCATAGATCTACAAAAACCGAATTTTTTTGTTTATATATATATTACCTCTTTTTTCGTTTTTTTTTGTTTGAATCTTCTCTTTTTTTCTATTTTTTATTTTTCAATCTCTATTTTTTCGAATCCTTCTCTCTAATCTCCCTCGTTTTTGCAGGTGGTCAAAATATAGGGGGGAATCGGTTTGGAGCTGCCACGTTAGGGGTGATGAGGCATGTTTGGGGGCGGTGGCAGCAGGGATAATGGGCGGTGACAGTGCCGCTCGGCGGCGGCAGCTTTCGACTCTCTGGCGGCAGCGGCTAGGGTTGGTGTAAGGGCGGCGGCTGATAGCTTAGGGTTAGTTTAGGCTATTAGGGTTTTTTTTAATTTGGGTAATGGGTTAATGGGTTTGGTTGGTTATTGGGTTTTATAATTGGGTAAATGGGTTTGGTTATTGAATTTTATAATTGGGTAGATGGGTCTTTAATTGGGCATGGCCCGGTTAAAAAATGAGTTACTACACTAATAAAAATATAAATGATTTCATGCCAACATGATAAATTAGAATGGGTGTTTTTAAGGAAAGACTATTAACCGAAATAATTAGTTAGTGGTGTTAGCTACTTGGGTTCCAGACTAACTAATGATATTAGAGGAAGCAAATTATACAAAATTAAAGTACAATGATTAAATTTTGAATTTAAGCATAATAGAGGGGCCAAAGTCAGAATTTGACCCAAATAAAATAAGGAAATTACGAGTTCGGATACTGAATTGGATTCGGGTTTGGGTTCGAGTCTGATGTTAACAATATGTATGTTCACGTAGGAGAAGATGGTCATAATCCAGCTTGAGAAGCTATTGGATATGGTGCTGACAATGTTAAGGATAAGTCACAAGAAACAAAGGATAGGCCTCTCCAAAAAGGAATGATTGAGACTGTGCACGAGAAAGACTCCACTCTTTATCAATCTCTAACACCGAAAGGCCTCCAAGTTACCGAAGATACAGAACAAAACGTCTGCAGGATCAAATGTGATGCCGTAATCGTCAGTTGCGGTGGCGGTGTCGCAGCTGCAATACTGGCCAGTTCTGGTCTTAAAGTCGTTGTTCTAGAGAAGGGAATCTATTTTACTTCGGCAGATTATTCACCCTTTGAAGGCCCCTCGATGGATCAACTATATGAGTCCGGAGTAATCCTTCCTACCCTCGACGGGCAGCTGCTGCTTCTTGCAGGGTCCACAGTCGGTGGTGACTCAGCTATAAACTGGTAGGCCTGCATCAAAACACCGAAACCTATACTTAAAGAATGGGCTGAGGACTGTCAAATACCTCTCTTTGGAAGCACTGAATATGTTTCAGCAATGGAAACTGTTTGTGAAAGAATGGGGTCACTGGAGATTGTAAAGAGGAAGGATTTCAAAACCATGTACTTCGGAGAGTGTGCGAAAATCTCGGTCTCAAAGTTGAGAAAGTGCCACGGAATTCATCCGAGAGCCATTACTGTGGATCATGCGGTTTCGGTTGCAGAAGGGGAGACAAGAAAGGGACCGATCGAACATGGCTTGTTGATGCCATAAACAATGATGCAGTTATTATAACAGGGTGCAAGGCTGAAAGATTCGTATTAGAACAAAACAAGATGGGCAGTACAAGGAAAATGAAGTGCTTGGGAGTTATTGCAAAGCCTACAAATCAAAATATCACAAAGGAAATGCACATAGAGGCCAAAGTAACAATATCAGCATGTGGGGGACTTTTGACACCACTTTTGATGCATTCCAGTGGGTTGAAGAATCGAAACATTGGTCGAAACCTTCATCTTCATCCAGTCCTAATGTCATGGGGTTACTTTCCGGACTCGAACTCTGAGTTCAAAGGGAAATCTCATGAGGGTGGAATAATCACATTAGTACATAAGGTAGTAGCAAATGACAATAAATTGCAAGCCATCATTGAAACTTCTTCATTGGGGCCTGCACAATACTCTGTATTATGCCCTTTGGTGTCTGGTCTTGACATGAAAACTAAGACGCTGAAATTCTCCAGAACTGCTCATCCGATAACAATAATAAGGGATCGCGGATCCGGAATAGTTCACACAGGGGGACGAGTAACGTACAGGTTTGATGCAATAGACCGACAAAACCTACTAGCCGGCTTGCGACAGTCGTTGAGGAAATTAGTAGCAGCAGGGACAGTTGAGGTGGGCACTCATCGGAGTGATGGGCAGAGAATGATATGCAAAGGGAAAAGCAACAAGGAGTTAGAGGAGTTTCTGGACTCGATTTCTTCAACGACAGGCCTGTTTTCGGCCAGCGAAAACTGGGTCCTGCACACCAGCGCCCACCAGATGGGAAGCTGCAGGATGGGGATTAATGAGAAAGAAAGTGTAGTTGATGAAAATGGAGAGAGTTGGGAAGCTGAAGGATTGTTTGTTTGTGATGCAAGTGTTCTGCCAAGTGCCGTTGGTGTAAATCCAATGATCACTATCCAGCCCACTGCATATTGTCTCTCAAAGAAGATTGCAGAGTCCTTAAAACAACAAAAATAGCCTTCTGAATTATGGTATATGTCAATGCTGTATTTCTCTACATTTGATTGTGTGCATTGGATTGAAAGAATAAGAAACAGAAAACATAATATCTGTACAAATTGGTCAATATCATCAAAACTGTTACCGGGACTTGGATATGGATAAGTCTTTGTATTTTTATATATTTTTTTCAATATTGAAAGTATTTTGTGCTCTTGTATCCGAATTTGTGCTTGACACAATTATTGAGCATTCATATTTTAGAAAAAAATAATAATACAACCAGCAGAAAATCAGGCTAACGATAAAGGCAAAGGCAATGCACCTAAAAATCCTATGTTAAAATGTAATCAAACAGTTCCATTAAACAAGATTCTCTAAATCACTTAAATTCGGAACATATACTTCTTGAACCTATGGCAATCAACAATTGTTCTTTAATTACCCTGTTTTTTTCATGAATTGATGAATACTGTTGTTCTATCATTAGAGGATGGGACAGTATTTTCATTTAACAATAATTTGGAATATAAAGTTGTACAAGTAGATCAATTAGAAATTTTATTTTCCTTGATCAATCGTTCCCATAATTATACAGACAATCAAATATACATTTCCAGCTTCAAAAAGAAAACGAAATAAACGAAATTCTAAACTTCGTTCTTCATTATGCAACAGAGAATTAGTTGGAGAAAAAAAAAGAATGCCATTGAGTACTGACTAAAGGCATCAGATTGATTCACATACCTGCAAATCCAAGTTAGAATAGTGCCATTTTGATGCCGGTACTTGTTCTCGGCTCGCACTTGGAGAGCTTTACAGCTTGAATTTATTCAGATATCAGCAAATCCAAGATAAAATCTTGATAATTGGATTGTCCTTTATGTCAGCTTCGATAGGGACTTCGTCCCTGGATTTTGACAGTTCTTTTCAGCCATCAGAATCCGTCTCACGGAATGGTAATGGAACAGTCTTTACGGCCCGGAACTTGCCAACATTGTTTAGATGTTCGTTCTCTAACCTGTTCAGTAACAGCGAGTCAAGTGTTAGATTAGATTACGAGACTTCATTTAAGCATCATTTGTCTTGTTTTTGGAAATGTTTGACCAAAATACCTGTAAAAATTCCAATGCCCTCGACGGATAACCTCTAGGGAAGCCAAGAAGAAGTCTAGAGAATGTGTCTGAACCGGATTGAACCGAAACCGCATGATGCTTTCTATCCAAGCAACTCTTAGAACTACATTCAAGGCCTATAATCACAGAATTGAGTCTTTATGAACTTCAGAGGAAAAAATAGTATACATATTTATATATGAACAAGACAGTGGTTTCAAAATTGACTAAGGATAACTCACAATGGAGAGGTAGTAAATGCTCTTGTTCTTTAGAATTAGATCATCTCTAAGCCCAGGATTTCTGGAATTTGGATTAAGAAGCCCCCAATCCTTGACAAAATCCCAATATAATTGGTAAAATGTAGCCACAACTGATGTGATCAACACTACAGAAAACCATAGATTGTTGCTCTGTGTAGCATATGTGAGCCTAGCACCAGCTGCTACCATGGCAGAAACGTACTTCCCCATGTTAGCCAAGTGGTTCAAGTCATATTCATCAAACCATCTTCTTGCACACTTGAAATTAAATTGAAAAACAATGTTAGTTAAAAAATACAAGAAAACTGAGAAACCAATGTCATGTAATGTGTTTACTTGTAATTATGCAACTCTTTAGTGGGAAAAATAATGAAATGTAAAGGATTCCAAGGAATATTCTTACCTGCATGGCTCGCCAATAATATGGTGAAAATGAGATTACATAAGCAAGCTGTCTATACAGTTTTCCATTTTTGCATGTTGCATATTCATGGGTTTTGAAACTTCCAGCAAGAAAGTAGCAGGCTGTTGATTCCAAGTGTCGTAGCAATGGTATCTGTATTCAAAAGAAAGATAAAAGATGTTTATTCTAAAATAATTTTGAAATTAGTGCTAAATCAGTAGTCATTGCTTGTCTCTGACTAATTTACCTGACTAGTAAGTTGGTCAGCCATGAAAAAGTCAACCATCAAAACCTGCACATATGTACAATAAGCAAAAGTATGAACATGGCGAGTTACAACTTCTGAAACTTCATACAAAACCAATCGAAAAGATGATAGAAAGAAGCTTGAAAGTGAATTAATTACCTTATAAAATGGAGAGCATATGATGCTACGTATTATTCGAAGGAAACAGTATCGAGTTGGTCGATAGAAAATGTCGAATGGGCAGACCAGCAAGCCAATGAATATCTGCAAATCGAGATCGAAAATTAGTACCTCATATACTTCAAAGTTTTCAGTTACAAACAGTATAGAAACCAATAAAGTTGTTGAACCAATACCAGGAGGAGTATTCCGGGAATAGTATCAACATGAGAAGGTGAAAGGCCCCCAGCCCTTAATAACAGGTGGATGACCATGGCCCCAACCACAGACGTCATGAAAGTGGTACAAATAAGGAATGCATCTCTATATTTCAGGGATGTGCTTGGTGCAAACTCAAAGATGAAGTTGTAGTTTATTCTCGTAGCTTTCCACATAAACAAGTTGCACCCATACAAAAACAAGTGCAAGCATAACAATGCAAATACACTGCACAATAATGAAATTAATAATTCCAGTTAGTAATTGCAACCAATCTAAGTGTCACATGTTTAATAGCATATTAACTAATATTACTTGTTAATAAGTAAATTTTAATCTTGGTAACCAGTTTAGTAGGCTTGGCTGTAGGGTCAGTTCTGCTGTGCATTTGAAACATTAATGCTATACTTGCATGTTCTTAGTTCAACTATGCTGCTCCTAATCTTTATTTCCCTTTTAAACTACAGGTGTCCAAACATATCCGACATAGGTATGATGATATCATCCTTCAGTATATTGAGTAACATAACTGATTGATTTGTTGCTTATATTTTCTGATAATTGAAATTACATGGAATTTTAGAATGAGAAAAAATCATAGAGGCAAATAAATATGAGTACCTGAAAACAGGGTAGACAGTCTCCATGTAAGTTGTTTCTGTGCTTGGTGAGAATATTCCAGACAAGTGTGCCAATATTATATATACACTAAACAATGATGCAAAAGAACCTGTAAACAATCCTGCAAAAAGAAGAAGAAAAAATATATGTTGTGAGTCAGTGACCACAAAAATTCGTTGAATGTCAGCCTCACTGTTTCGAGGCCCCCCGGATCCCCTATAAATGGTTCATCATCATATTACTATACCATGATTTTATTTCCACTGACAGGATGGTGAATTAAAGTAATGATTTCATTGTTCAAGTGGCTCATATATGTTGAATTTTAGATGATAAAGTTATTATGTTATTGTCATTAAGAGGGGAAAATAAAGGATTATCTTCATAAGATTAATTGAAAGTGATAGACTTTTTATGACCATAATTTTAGATGGTTACCAACAAAGAAGGTGACCATGTGAGAGTTCTTCTGCTCCTGCGGTCTCAAGAACTTCATTGCCTTTTTCCTGTCATTCTTGGCGAAGTGCTTTGTGAAAATGGACTCCACTTCATCCATTAGTCTTACTACCTTAATTACCAAACCAAATAGAATTCATGATATTAGGGGGAAAAAAGAAACTCAAACATATCTCATTCTCCAATAATGCCAAAAGGAAGTGCAATTCAATGAGATTTCAATATCATTATCATGTATAAAGTTTAATCACTAAATTAAAGTAATTAATAATATAAGTTACGTGATTACATGATCCATATGATCCAAAATCTTCATTTTCAGAATATTAGGTAGTGGAAGTAGTTTCAATCCATCCAATAATTGTCTTTGCTTAAGAAATAATAAAATACATATACCAAAATACACAAAGGTGAAATCTACTAACTTACCTTATCAGAGCTAATGAAATGGGATCGCTTCACTGCTTTCAAATAACTTGCTGATGTCTGTTGGTTTGATACCTGTCCAAACCAGAAAACACACCATGTTTTATATAAAAAAGTCATAATTTTGGCTTGCATTCTTTATAAAGTTCGTGATCTATAAAAGAACTTATATTTGCTCATCCAAACAATGAATTTCTTTGGAATTCATATCCAAAATTGATATTTCTGTCATATTTAATGAGGCTGATAGATTACCTTGTCAAACTTCTTGAGTATCTTTGTAAAGGCCACCATATTTAGTGAGCTGCCAAAAATGGTCCATACATATTAGAATCTGATAAACTCGGAAAATAGTATCTTTCTAGCAACTATAAAAATGCACCAGAAAAAGAGCCAGTAAATAGTCCTTCAAGGACATTCCATTTATCACCCATCTCTCATTTCCTTTCAAGAATCTCAATATAATTAGCATAATACTCAAGTTTCATTGTTGTTTTTTTTTTTTTAAGTTATAAGTTAGTTCTATACTAGAAGTTATAATTATTACATATCAATGAATATGGATAATTCATCATAATAAATCTAAATCAAACTGACACAATAGATTTAAATATGGGGTTAAATGAAAAATCTTGCTCCCCAAGAAAGCACTAGCATTTGACCATCATAGCCGACCTTGTCAAATTTCGGGTTCCAACCTTATTTTTCTGTCTTATATGTGTTTTACGTGCATGGCATTTTGACAGTCAAGTGGTGGTCAATAAAAGCAAATTCAGAAACAGCCAATGTTATATTCATCACTCTCAATCTCAATCTCCCACCAATAATTTCTACTTGCAAATAAAATCAAAATAGGATCCTTAAAGTGTGTTCATACGTTAATTTTGTAAGTTATCCAAGAAGTGTTAGAGCTTGAGGGGGAATGTAAGTTGACGAGAAGTGTTAGAGTTTAATTTAATGTGTAATTAGAGTTTATTTCTAAGTCAGTAGTTTAGATTTATTAGAAGTCTTATTTGAATTATGGATAAATATTATTTAAATTATATATAAAAGTATAATTTTAGTTATATTAAAACTCTGTAATTGCCTATTTAAAGGCTCACCTTATACACATTTGATTAAGAAGAATAAGAGAAAATACAGAGAAACACATTGTTTTCTGTTGAAAATATTATTTTTGTTCTATCGTTAAACTGTAGCTTTTCATATTTTATTGTTCATTGTTCACCGGCGTTTATCTTCTCCGGCCACCATGGCCCCTTTCTCACAAATTTCCATGCCACAGAGGAACAAAAATAAAATTAAAAAATAACCTGTAAGTTTTGATCAGGCCAAGGCCTCTGTAGAGTTCAACAAAGGCACTCCGGATCATCTTTCCAGCACATTGGATCTTCTTATTGTTGATGAAATCCCCATGACCTTCTTTCTTGGGATGGTTGACCAGATCTTCCCAGATCATCGATGTGACGGCGGAGATGGTTCGAGCCGGCGTTGTAGCCGGGATGTCGATCCTCATAGCCATCTTCGGCTTCCCTTTCTTGGTTATCATGGTCCTGCAGCTTGCCGAATTCATGAAATTCACACCATTCCTTTCTAATGCGGCGATCACCTCGTCCGTTTGTGAGATCTCCGTGGAACTATCGTTCAACTCGGCGCCGCTCTCTGCATTTTTTACTTTGATTTACTTGATGTAACATTCAACAGTAGTGCATCAACCAAATTAATTCATTGAGTCTAATAGTATTTTTTTAATAAAATCTCTCCTAATTCCTACAAACAATCATGTACCCCATAAAAAGAGATCTTTTAAGAATATGAATAAAGCACGTAACATAGTCAATCAGGTAGGACAGGTGTAGTGTTAGACTCAAAACATGAAACAAAAGTCTTACAGACGGCATGAATGCCGCTGTATGCCTAATCTTTTCTTTTCTCTTCTCTTCTCTTCTCTTTCACCTTTATTCCTATCCATGTCGGTTTTATGCTTTAGCTTTTAAAGTATACTACTAATAATAACCCATATATAAAATATATATTTTTTTATTTTTATTTTGTTCATGGGTAAATATTAAATATATGAACGGTATATAATTCTCTATGTAATTAATCAACCAAATGATGACATATTATGAAAAACAAATTTAGATGAATTAAATTTTAAAATCTTTTGATGGTGTGTTATAGTCTGATTGTGTATAAATTATATCGTTAATGCATCACATATTAATCTTTTATTTATTTATACTAAGATTTAGGGTTGAAAGTTTTAACCCTAAATGTGCGCGAACTTAATATTTCCCCTCTTACAAGTTAGGCATAGATCATAAGTTTTTTTTTGAGCTATATATATATATATATTTTGATACACAAATTATGTAAATAAATTTACACAACCCTTCATATTTAAGCTATAAAGTGTAATACCAAAATCTCAAGCTCTAACACCCTAAAATCTAAACCTTAAACCATAAACCCTAAACTCTAAATTCTAATCATCAATCTTAAATTCTACACCCTACAACCTAAATCCCTAAACCCTAAACCACAACCTTAATATATGAACCCTAAAATTGTAAACTTTACACAAGCTTGTGTATCAAATTATTTTCCACATATATATATATATATATTGATACACAATCTGTGTAAAAAATGTATTACGCAACTCTTTTTAAAATCTAAAATTTAAATTACTAAACTCTAAACTTTAAATCATAATCTCTAAAGCATAAACCCTACATTCTAAATCATACAACTAAAAGCCATGAATTCTAAACTCTAAATTTAAACTATAATTCTAACAAGCTTGTATAAACTAACGTTTTATGATTAATTAGAACATTAATAGTTGATACAAATAATATTCAAATACAAAATTCATCCCTATAGAACTTTCGCCATGTAAATATGATAAGATTATAAAAAATATATTACATTTAAAGTGATAGAAAACAATCTAATAAATACAACTTAGTATATCTAATCATGATTAACAATCGAATTTGGAATTAATAAATAGTTTTATTTTATGTTTATCTTTATATATTATTTTTGTTAAATTTTAATTTTAATTTTAATTCTAATCATACTTAGATGGAAGGGAAAGGAAGACTTTAAAAAAAAAGAAGGAATATTTTTAATAGGTCTATAACCCATAATCTAAGAAAATATGAGCTACTTGATCAACCGACTAAATTATTAATATATTTGTTCAAGGACTAAGCTATCTGCCTAACTGATCATACACGGTTTTTAAATTACTAATTAAAAAATTAGAAAAAAAGATGTTACTTTAAATTGATATTATTATAAAAACAACTTTTTAAATTTTTATTATTTTTTAATAAGGTGGAAAAAGAAAGTTGAATAAAAGAGATCCAACAAGTTCAAGTTGGGATTTTAGATTAAGTGAGAGGACCAAAAATACAACTAAACTACGCAACATAACAAGCAGAAATTTTGACAAAAAATAAAATAAAATAAAATAAAATTCGGGAATGATTAGTGGACCATCATTCAAAAAATATTAATATTGATGACGAAAGCAATGATTATTTATTCATATACTTCCACCCAGTTCTATTCTGACTATGACACCAGTCAATATTCTAAGATCATTTTACAAGTACACAATAAAAAAAATGGGACATAACTCACTATTTTTATAATTTTATTATTATATGTTCTGATCAAATTTCCATGACCATGTCGTTTTTTTTTTATTCTTATAATAATATAAATTGCACCGTTGTTTCACGTTTGGAATGCGTTTATTTCAAATTCAAGTTATATAATTTTGTTTCAAATTAAAAATAATAAATATATCAAGTTTGATTCAATAACCCTAGCTGCTCTTCATCTTTTCCCTGTTCTTTTTCTTAGCCGCTCATCAATTCTTCTTAACCGCTCATCAATTCTTTCCCCTAGCGCCTCAAGTTTTGTTTTATAGCCGGTGGCGACACCGGTTTTACTGTCAGTTATTGACTGTCGGATCTATTTTTATTTTTTTGTTTAGTTTTTTAATAAAATAATTATGTCTTCGTGACACGGTTTTTGCCTTTATGGCACGTTTATCTCTGTTTATTGGCATGTTTAACTCTATTTATTGGCATGTTTATCTCTGTCTTTTGGCATGTTTTCTTCTACTCCGTTGGTCGTTTTGTCCGTTCTTTATTTTATGTTTTTATCAGGGTTGGATTTGACGATGCCACGACTGATCAAGATGACGCTTATTTGTAATCCTGCTGATTTTCCCTACTCCGGACCTTCGGTTTAAATTTGGATACACGGTTTGCGCTTGTGAAGAGTTTCTCACGGTGCTTGACTCTGATTTGCATTTTCTCGGTGGTCTATCAATAGCTTTATCCCCTTTTGTGGTTCGTTTTGCCGATGCAGTCAGGTTTCGTATCTATTTTTCGATCGAGTATTTGGATGTGTTTATAACCTTTTCATGTATGGTTTATGTTTGATCTAAAGTGGCTAGTTTTAAGAAAATGTCCAAATTATGTATTTAGTTTACAACGATAGTTTGTAAACCCTTATTGTAATTTTAGGTTTTCTCTCGTTAATAAAACTAGCGGCTTCATTTCAAAAAAAATTGTTTCAAATTGACAATAAATTTATTAATATTTTTTTCTCAAAACATGATTTTTAAATATAAATACTATATTTTTTTTGAATGAAAAACAATATGATACCCATGTTGACAAAAAATAAACATTATTTTTAAATATATAATTTAATTTTAATTATATTAGTCTCGCTAAATAAGATAAAAACGATTGAAATCATTTTTTTTAATAATTTTAAAAATAAAAACTATTTAAAAATAATTAGTCGTACATTACTTTCAACCCAGCTATATGTCTGACAAAAGTTTCTTTTATGTATATTAATATAATTTCCTTTTAATTTTACCAACATATTTGGTTTTCTTTAAGGTTATTATTAAAATATGAATTAAAAGCTTTTCAATGATTTTATGTTCATGTTATAATCTATATTGGAAGGTAATAATTATGATAAATTTGATTATACAAATTCAATATTTATGTCTAAAACTATTGAAAGAAGCAATTAACTATATTATGCCACGTCAGACCAATATTTCACAAACACATCAAAATTACCATATTGCCCATGCAACCTAGCTTTACCCCCACAAAATCGAACACGATACGCGGTTTTTGTCTTAAACTTTATCATAATAACATTTGGAAATCAACAAAAATAGATGCAAAAAACTTGATCAATATCTGACCTGAGAAAGAATCGGAGTTGGGCGAAGAAGAAAACGAGCTCGATGAACGTTGAAGGAGAGCCCCGGCCACCGGCTTCCGTCGCCCTTTGCGTTCGGCGACGATCTGCTTAAGGTCCAGCAGTATCTGAAGTTGCTTGCTGAGAATCTCTCCTCTCTCCAGGAACTCACTCTCTTTCGTCTTGTAAAACTGGTTCACCTTGTTTAACTCTCCATCCAATCTTTCAAAAAACACCCTCACCTGAAAAAAAAATCAAATCCCATTCCACAAATTCATGTATACATATATATATATATGCGTATATAATATATATATGTGTGTGTGTCAGTGTATAATATATATGTATGTATATATGTACCTCGTCTTCTTCAGAAAACAATTGAACGAGTTCGGTTTGATATAGTACTTCTTCTTCATCAGAATCCATGCTTTTACTCTTCACCTATAACATGAAAAAAGGTAGATTTTAATGTCTTTTTCTGACTGTTTTTTGGGTATAAGCTGTTGTATTCTCACGTTAGTTTCGTGATATTACAACCTGAAACCGTTGTTTATATGCTTTCGTGACAAAATGAGAAAACTCTCAAAATTAATAAAAAGTAGCCTAAAAAAGGAGAGCCCATTATATCGAAATCTTCAACATTACAATCCAACACTATACTAAAAATATCCAAGAATGTAGAAAGCAAGAGTTTCCACTAATGAGAAAAACAAAGAAAGGTGGCAAAAGTTTGATAAAAAGACGACAAAAGATGTAATAATTCAGGCAAGCATCGTCTCAAATAAGTTAACCCTAAAGCCAAGAAAACCCCCATTTTCCGAATGAAAAACTTCACAGATTTTACGTTAAAATCACTGAAGAAATGCGGAAATGATGACAACCCATTTTCTCTGGTGTAGTCTTTAATCACCTGAATGATCTCGTTAGTGTTGTTATTGGAGGATCCGGTAAATAGCTTGGATGAAAGCGAAGCTACTTTCATGGCGACGAAACGAATCGGGTCGAAAATCGAGCGACCAAAGTTTTCATGGTTAAGGTCATGCGACGAGGCAGGTTGTTTATTGTTCCTGGAGAGCTTGATCTTTTTTACGTGTTTCTTGAGTTGCCAATAGTTCACAAAGGCGTCTTTCCATTCTGGGATTAATTGAGCTTCAAGCTCTTTTGAGAACTTCACCATTGTTGTGTTTCTTCCTCTTCTTCTTTTTCTTTATTTGGAGAAAATAGGAAACTGTGGTGGTGGAGGTGGCATGTGGGGAAATAGAGAAAGGAAAGAAAGAAAGAGAGAGAGAAAGAGAAGGCACAGAGGGGTTTGAGAGGGGATTAGTGAGGTTTATATATAGGGAAAAAGAGAGATCGAGGAGAGATAGAAACGTGTGGAGAAAGTGGAGTGTTTGCTTGTTTATGTAAATTGTTTTATTTTATTTTTAGATTTATATATGATACATTGAATATACCGTCACTAAATCAAATAATACATTATTATAAAATTTTTAGATGAATGTTACGTTATTATAAATTTTATATTTAAAAATAAGTACTTTAAATTATAAATTTTATCACCCAATCTTTTTTTCACTCCTGTTTAGATAATTATAGTTTAAACTTTTTTAAGTTAACCATTGAACTTTTAATTTGCTCATATTTTGGTTACTCTATCGTTAAATGCTCAATAGTGTTATGATTGGATATTTGTCTTTTAAAATTATGAAATAGCTCCAAAATTTCTTTATTTTTTTGAAAAAATTATGATTTTGAATTCCCTTTGATTTTTCAATGATGGAGCCGCTTCTTCCGAATCCTAAAGGTGGGGAGGTAGAGAAGGAGGGATCGAGCAGTATATCCTGATTTCATGTTGATCGAACGGTGGATATTGTAGGTCAAAGTAGTTTGATGTTTTGTGCATTTTAGGTTTTGGCTTGAGTTTTACAAGTTTTAAAGTGATTTTGGAGAAACTTAAACTAATAGAGTGATAGGAGACGATGATGCGAGTTTATTGGTGTCTTGAGTGGTTGGAGAAGACACCAGAGAATGGTTATTTCAGCGTTGACGTGACATAGGGGTGAATTGTAAAACTTTTATCTTTGGAAGAAGAAGATAAAATAAAAAGAAAAAGAAAAAAATAGGAAAATGATGTGGATGACATGTGGCTATCATGCCAACAAAAATAGTCCACGCCAGAATATGTGGATGCCACGTCACCTTCAATTTACGATTTAATGCCCGAGTGACCAAAATAAGAACAAATTGAAAGTTTAGTGAATAAATTAAAAAAAATTAAACTTGAGTGATCAAAATAGAAATGAAAGGAAAGTTGAGTGATGATATTTATAATTTTCCCTTAAAAATTATTATAATGTGTTTTTTGAGTGATGATATTTATTATAATATGTTAGGACTAAATGAAAAACCAACCCCTAACTATATTTTTTGTTTGTTTTTAGCCCTTAAATTATTTTTTGGTCAAAATAAGCTCTTAAATTATCATTTCTGGTCACTTAAATTCCGATAGTTATTTAAGTCGAAAGAAAATTATTTCGACTAATAAGATGTTGACACCTCACAAAGTTTTTTTTACCAATATATAGTTTAGGGACTAAAAGAAGAAAAATGACAGTTTAAGTACTTATTTTGATCATAAAATAATTTAAGAACTTAAAGTGACCAAAAAAATAGTTTAGGGGCTTATTTTGACCAAAAAATAGTTTAAAGGCTAAAAAAAATAAAAGACATAATTTTAAAGTTGATTTTCATTTAAGCCAATGTGTTATTATTGATTTATTAAGTGTATCAAATATTAAGGTGCGTATTATTTATTACACAGTATTTGCATTATCAAGAAATTAGAAAAAGAAAACTAAGAGTAATTAATGTAATAACTGTGTTTATTAACATTGGTTAGTTTTGCTGATATTGTGAAGTTGATTAATGTGAAAATTGTGCGCCAAACTTTAATGAGAAAATTTGATTTTCTGGTTTAAAAGGTAAACCAAACTTTTGTAGTTAAACACAGAAAATAAAGAAGGGGAAAGAAAAGAAAAAGATTACATTGGTCAAATTTCAGCGTTCACATTGATGCTATTAACAACGTTTTTTCCCCGATTTTTAAAGCTTCGTCCTGACTAATTCGGATCTACTCGTATTGCACATATGATTTTGTTGGAAGGTGAGTCTCTCAGCAGATTTTTTTTTTTACATACACAACGCCTCGAACTCGAGACCTACTTAACCAATACCAAGCTGCTTATCACTTGGACCAACTCCGTTAATATTAACAACGTTTTTTTAAATAACAATAGTAATTATAATATAAAAAATATAAAGTATTAGTATGTTGAGATTGTAATCACTATTTTTATCCGGGGTCAACCCACTTTTATTTTCCGTTTAAATGGGCTTTGGGCTTTGCTAAGTTAATGTATATATATAGTACTTATTCGTTTAGGTTTTATTTCAGTTTGAAAGAAAAGAAAAACATATAAAAAATATATTATAGTCATTTGATTAGTGTTATATATTATTAATCGTTTTATTATTATTTCTATTTCGGTGTGCTACTATTTTTATTTTATGTTATTATATTACCATATTATTATTCTATTACATTATTATATTATATATTATTGTATAGTTATTATTGGTAAACAAAGCTAAAAAACAAACACAAATATTAAATATTAAATAAAAAGCCCATAAGATAAATAAATAACAGAGCCCAAACTTTATAATTTATTTAGAGTCCATTTACAAAACAAAAAGCCCAAAAATAATAATAAATGTTACAAGGCCCGTTTTGAAGCCCAAAAAACCCTAGAATTCTAATCTACCCTAAGATCTCATTTTGCGCAGCCCATTGTCAACCGTCAGATCTATTTTAGACCTGACGGTCCAGATGCAACAGAGGAAAAACCCTAATTAGGGTTACATCAAGCCTGACGCCGCATTGATTCTGGCTGTCAGATCAAGAGGCACACCAACGGTTACGATCGACGCTGGGAATTCTCCAGAAGCTACACGCGCCCACGCTCTGGCTCTTGCCCTCCTTCACGCGCGCGTGAGTTGCACTCGCAACTATTCCACTCCTCGAGACTGTCCAGCTTCTTGCCTGCCACAACCAGATCTGCACCCTCTGCCATCCTCTGCATCTGAGCCGTCCATCCACCCTTGATCCAACGGCCGCAACGGAGCCTTGCTCCCCAAGATGGTTCTCACTCTGGTCCCTTCCCCCTCTTGTGCGGCCACGTCCACCATGCAACACAAAAAGAAAGACATTAACAAGATTTCAGAAAAACACAGAAAGATAACCAAGCTATAATCAGCAAAAATAAAATACAATATCGACGGATTCCAGAACGAATTGTAGCGGATTTATTTTGTTTCTTACATGTAACCTACTTCGGTTATATAAGACCGAAAAGAACATTGTAATTTTTTCAGTTGGAAGCAATACAAAATCAAGCACCTTTAAGAGGAAAAGCATTTTTTTTTTGCATGCATGCACACCAAACATCAAAAAAGCCTTAGATTTAGAGGGGTGGATTTCTTACCCTTGTAGTTCGGAGCCCTCTGGTAACCTTTCGTTGGCAATAAACCCTTCGCCCAAAGGCTTGTATGGGTGAGTCGACGCTGGTTTAGGGTTGTCTCTTTGGCTTCCCCCACCAGTAACAAGCCTTTGGTCGTTGGCCGTTAGGGGTGAACTGGTCGGAAGTTTGAAACCCTTCGGTTCCAGGGCAGAGAGTCTAGATCTAAGAAGGAAAGGGGCTTTTGTTTTTGGTAGATCTAAACTATCTAGGGTTAGATCTTTGAAATCTGGTTTCGGTTATGTGTTTAGAAGGGAAAGATGGAAGCTTTTGGGTTTTTTAGAAGTTTTTGACCACCGGTGGGCGGTGGCCGGCGCAGCAAAGGAAGACTATTTTCTGGGTTTTATGGCGGCTCGGATGAACACCACAACGATGTTCATCCTTGGCCGAGAAATAGTTTGGAGAGGGTTGAAAGCTTTCTGGTTTTGAAAAAAATGACTCAGAACCTCAAAATGCCTAAACTTTCTCTTTTTGGCTTAAAATATATTATATATACTAGGCCATTTTTTAAAATCGGTTAAATAGCCGTATAAACCCTTCCGCACTCTCATTATTTCACGCGGAAGGGTTTTTGCCTTTTGTATTTACACTATAGGCCCCTGGAATATTTTCCAAACTTGTAATCTCATCCTGAAATAAGACCGATTATATTTGTAAAAAATGGTTTTATCTCTTTTTAGTCCTTCCGTGTTTTAAAGAAATCTTTCAAGGGCTTTCGTTTTTTAAAATTACACATGGGGTCCCTTTTATTTTAGTCCGTATTTTAGTTTAATCACTATTTTAATTAAATATGTTTTTAAAAGGATTAAGTACCCGTTTAGTCCATGTTTTTAAAAATCTCGATTTAATTCATTCCAGTGTTTTAATTTGTTCAATTTGATCCCTTTCCAGTTTTAAAATTACCTATTGGGTCCCTTAATTTTGCTTCTATTTTAATCTGGTCTTGCATTGCATATTTATTTAAGTTGTTATTTTATGTTGTTTATTTTATTTATTTATTTGTTTTCCCCATGTGTTCTTAATATCAAGTTGTCGTTTGTGTTTAGCCCTTTAGTTCTTAGTTTAGTTCTAGGGTAATCTTCATAGTCTAGTTTAGGCCCTTTAGGGTTAAAATAGAGTTTAAAATTTAATTTAATTAATTTAAACTATGCGCTCTTTAATTGGGGCATAGGCTTTAAATTAATTAAATTAAATTTAGGTTAGGTTTAGAGCCTTAGTTAGACTATAGGTTCGAACCAATTTAATCCATTTAAATTCACCCTTGGCTCATTGGGGTGAATGTTAAATGTATTAAAATTGGTTGAATAATTCTTACTAATTTTAGGGGTAAAATTTGAATTTCATGTAGATCACCTAATTTAAAATCATGACTAATTAATTCGATTAATTTTAGATAGTTTCCTTGGCTCATTGGGATTCTAGTTTAAAATTAATCGAATTGATTATTATGGTTCAAGATAACCAATAAAATGATAGTTTTCTAGTTTTTAGGATTAAATTAATTTAGGATTAATATTAGATTGACCTAGTTAATAATTAGATCACTAATTGGTCTTATCCAATAATTTGGGCCTATTAGGTTAGGGCTTTAGTGGGCCTTTGGTTTTAATTTTGTGCCTTTCTATGTCATGCATTTTAATTGTCATTCATTAGACCTTTTATTTTAATTGGACATTGCATGTAATTAATCAATATAAATCATAAAACGAAGATATTTATTAATTCCGATATTTGTGTCGTAACAGTCCTAGCTCACTGGATGTTGACCAAATATTCGAATTAATTCTTATCATCTAAAGGTAAATGTAATTCAAATTAAAATTTTGACAAGTCATAACATCATATTTAACTGTTTGCATCATGCATAAAGGTGATGAACGAAGTTCGAACCATAAATTAACACGACAGTCGGGCTTATTCGATGTCGGTTTAATCTATGGTCCGAGGTTTCGTCACCCTTATTAATTAAATGTTTAATTGATTTGAATTCACCAATTTGACCAAGCCCGTCTAATTAAAGTTTATTTTCAATTACGAACAATTTAATTAAATTTAATTTAAATTTCGATAATTTTCATCAATTTAAAGCAACATATATTCTGGTACCGATTTCCGGGAGCGATGGGGGTGCTAATCCTTCCCCACACGTAACCAACTTCCAAACCTGCTTTTTAATGAATCTCTGGTTTTGTGGTGTCTGGCCTACCTTAGTGGCCGGTGGCGACTCCAAGTTTTTTTTTATTTTCAAAAACACAAATTTTAAAGGACTTCCCCACATTTTCAAATATTTTCCAAAAGACGAAAGGAAACCCATTACTCCTTTTTAGCGATCATTCGAAAATTTTTAGGTCCCTACAAAGATTCAATTTTTGTTATAAATAAAGTAATAAAGAACAATAACAAAAATAATGAACGAGAAAAAGAGGGGGATTTGTATTTATTTTCAATATAGACTTGTGTACAATGTCTTCATCAAATCATCTGTTTATAGGCATAAGAAGTACATAATACATTGAACTCTAATTAATGAAGATAATATTCCTAATGATAAAATAAATCAAATCTCCTTGATAAAGTTCTTATCATGATATACATCCATATAGATAAATATTCATAACACTCCACCTTGGATGTCTATGAAGAAAATGTGCCTCATTAAAACCTTACTAAGATAAAAACCTAGTGGGAAAAATTCTTTAGTGAAGGAAAAAGAGTACACATATCTTTGATACACATAACATATTGTCTTATTAAAAACCTTACTAGGAAACCCATTGGGATAAAACCTCAGTTAAGAGAAAAATAGTGTAACAAGTATTTACTTCCCCTCATGAAAACATCACATAAGATCTTTGAATCTTCATAATTCAATCTTGAATACTATTTTTCCTGAAGATCGTGAGGAATGAAACTTTGGAGTAATATATTTCATTTTGTCATCTTTGATGTATCAACCTTTCGATTGAGATATAAATTTTGCATTAGATCCACACAAGATAGCTTATATCTTATCTTATGAAAGTAAATCACATATCTTCTAAATATGTTAGATCAATGGTCTTAGCCAAACACATTTTTGACTTGCCTCATGCATAACAATTATTTCTACATGATTTGAGAAGACATTGAGTAATGTTTGAAGATCTACAGGTAATGATCTTTGTAGCATTTAGATGATATTTCTAGACCAACTAATATATGATGCTTCTAGACCAAAGATTCATTTATCTTTCTTTCAAAGATAAATTTATTCACATCCAACAATCTTACAATCATTAGGATACTCAATAGATATGCTTTATCAATATTGAATCTTCTTTAAGATTCTTTCAACTTATGTCCATTCATAGACAAAAATGCATATTTAAGTACTCGATCTTCAGGTTGAGACAATTTTATCTCAGATTATTTTTTTTCAAATACTTTCTTTAAATAATCAAATGATTTGAAAGCTCTTCATGAGTTTACAATTTAAAGCTCTTCAGGAGTTCTAATGATATTTTAATTATCATAATGAATCTTGATTCAAACTCCTTTATAAAATGCATAAGGAAATATTATCATTCTTATAGTATTTCCTCGATAAGTACTCACTGAGGAAATTGTGCCAAATGCGCCAAAATATAAATATTCAAGATGACATATCTAAATAAATTTCTTCAAAAATTTCCAAATGCTTCTAGCATTTTAAATCCTTCAAGGATAAATAGGGATCCACAAAATAATTAGACGCATACAAAGTATTTCATAACTGCCAAATTAATTGCATTCACCATGAAGTAATTAGAAATTCTTCATAATTCAAGACGTTTTATATCTCACGACTACTTATTTGTACCCTACTTACATTACACCTTTAGGTGTTTAGACCATTGGTCCAAAAACTTCACTTTTGGAAGTTCAAAGCGTCTTTCTATATTGGCCAATCATTTCAATATCTATAGATTTCTATACAAGATTCTCATTTTCTTTTCTTTACTCCAATTTATGACTATCTCATACTAATTTCTATTTACGAGAATTTTGATCATTGGAACCAATTTCAACTATCATGCTTCAACCATTATTTACATTCATTCACTCTAACATGTAATTTAAATTTACAACATTTTCAGCTGGTATATAAAACTTGATTACTCTCATTAGGTCATTAAATATTTCTAGCAGTTGACATGTAATGATATGAATTATCTTATGAACTTTAGGTTCATATACAAGGATCAAGATAATGATAATTAATTTTCTTTATCCAGCTGATTATTATCTCCCTTTGACGTTAAGAAAAATTGTGTCATAAATAATTCTCCAATTAATGTTTAAGAATTTAAACATAAAAGGAGACTCATACTCAATATATATTCTCAATCCTTTTTATATATACCCATTTTATGCGTTGTGGTGGAACAATTCAACTATATATCACACATTATAAAATGGGAATAATGGTTTCTGACTAAAAACCAATCATAAAGGGGAGTTTATTATAACTTGTTGGCTTGATGCGTATAAGTGTTGTTATATGTAAAATACCATATAGATAATAAATGGTTTGTTCTCATAGTTTAGCTATTAAAGAGGAGGCATCCAAACACAATTTTGCTAAACTTTTTTGTTCATAATCAATAGGTTTTGTAACATTTATTTCAACTAATATAGACTAAAATATAAACCCACTAGCTTTAGAAAGACTAATAGTCTTAATTGCATAATCTGAATCTTTTTCTAATCAATCTCACAAACGCATGGTTGTAAGTTGATAATACATATGTAGATGCATCTACTAAAATCATGTAATAATTTCCACATTGTGGATAAATGAGCCCATTTTTCATTCAGATATGTAAGACATGCAATCTCAATTTTATTACAACTTCAAGTTCTTTTGGTAAGTGGGATCTTAATCAATTCTTTTGAGAATGAGCAACACAGGAACTTCATTTTTTTAGTAAGTGGAATGTAATCAATTCTTTTGAGAATAAGCATCGCAAGAACTTCATGTTCTTTTGATATATGTGCATGTAAATCTCAATAATTTTTGCATTATCATTGATCAGGATGGTCTAATCGATCATGCCAACTACATATATGTGTATTTCTGAATTTGTAAACTTCTAGTTTACCATAACATGTGATTCGGTCTCACTCGTACATGTCTTGTACAAATTTTGAAATTCAAGTTTCCTTGACACTTTATAATATATTGTCTATAAAAAATGTTCCTTTGAATAGGAATATATTTAGCTCTTTCAGAGTTTTCCAATGAAAATTATTCTTTTGGTAGCAATATATAGCTCTTTTAGAGCTTTCAACTGATTTTTTTGTTACCATAACTCTTATTGATCTCGTAAAATTTTCACTTCTGGTGATGACGTTATTATTACAATTAGCGGTAATTAATACAATATTCACAGTTATGCACTTTTTATAATGTGCTATCTCTCAAGAACTTATTGCTCTTCTGAAGCATCAATATTTTCAATACTTTGAGATATAGTACTTACATTTTTCCTTTGAATTCAAATGGGAAAATATTTCTTATGCTTCTACTAAGCATAATTCGTCACCATAGATTGCATTTGATAAGTAATCATGTTAAAGAAAATAAATAAATGTTATAATATATAACATAAATAATTAATGTGTAAAGTAAATAAACATAAAACAAAATAAATTAAAAGATCAATAATTCTCTTCAAGGTTATGAGAATAATTAGAAGACGATTTTCCCCTTCATGGGTTATAAGGAAATAAACAACATCCAAATGAGTGGACCAATATCATCTTCGTCATTTTCGCAAACAAAATTTGCTTCTATTTTCTTTCCTTTATCATTCAATGATTGTTGATGTTTCAGTGTACGACAAGTACGGGACCAATGGTTTGTAACATCACATTAGTAATAAAAGGATTTCACTTTCTTAGAATGACCTTTATCATACTTTGCATCCTTATAACCCCACTTTTGGTGGGTATAAGCATTCTTAAAATGATCTTCATGTCTATGTCCATGGCATCAATCGTAACCACAACTACTAATGTGGTATTTATTCTTCTGTTATATAATCTCACATCCACTTCAGGGAATGAAGTGGTGCAAATGGGCTTTTAAAACCTTTTTCACGATATTTTGTCTATAGGACATTATTTACGTGAAAAGTGAAGTATGTTTTTATTAACATATCCTCATCAGTGATACTCTTACCACATAACTTTATTTGTGAAGTAATTTGAAAAATATCTGAGTTATATTCACTAATTAAATATTGTTTTATCATGTTTGCATTTACTTCAAGGAATAAAACAAATCTAATAATCTCATGTAATAAACATCATGCTTGCATTCACGTCAAGACAACATATAGTTCTTTGTCTTCGATTGAAGGAAGTGGTTCAGTCCAAATTAATCAGGATATTGTATTAACCATTGTGATTTACGTTCTAAAATTAGCATACAATCTTCTTTCTGTTAGTAAGTTATCAAAGGATTTACAGTGCACTACTAAATTTCAGTTGCACATGTGTCAATTTCAGGCAATGGACTCAAGAAAGGTGATTGGCTGTGCTAGGTTGTCTAATGGAGTCTATCTTCTCAAAGGCCAACATACTCACACACAACCAACCCTCTCCAACTGTGTTTTTCAGCCTAAGTCTCTTCATATTTTTGAGTATGTTAATATAGTAATGTTATGGCATTATCGATTGGGTTATCCCAATTTTTATTATCTTTCCAAGTTATTTCCACAATTATTTGTCCATAAAAATCCTAAATTATATACTTGTGAGACTTTTCAACTTGCCAAACATACTAAACATTCATACTCTCCCTCGGTACCTAAATCTTGAAAAATGAGTTAAGACTTGAGATAACATCTAGGGGTAAGCTTAGCTATGAATTTGCAACAAAGAAAATGGGTAGAAACTCTTGAAATTTCAAATCCTTAAAAAACTCATTAATGGAAAACTTACCCTTTTGTTAAGAGAAAACACTTTTCTTGAAGCTCATGGAAAGGAGATCAACATACTTAATTCTTGAATCTTTGACGAGAAAAATGATTGATAAAGTTTGGATCTTTAAAGTTTAGAAAGAAGGGTCTGAGAAAGACAGAAAATGAGAGTGAATGAACAAAGGAAGAAGAAAAGAGAGATGAATGATCTCATCTTGTCCCCTCTTTATCACGTGAGAAGGCAAAGAAGTAAAGGGCATTCAGCCTTTATTTCAAAAATGGGTCTAGTTACAACATAAAACCCCAACGTTTTCCCCTTTTTCAAAAAGGCCACCTCCTAAGCTTGCAAGATCCAATACTCATCCAATTAACCCCAAACTTGGCCCAACGGATCTAATTACCCAATCTAACATGAAGGTCCATAACTTGAGTCAACACCCATGCATTTATTCAAAAAATTGGGTCGTTAAAACTCTTCTCTCTTAAAAAGAAATTCCATCCTCAAAATTAAACAAAAGAAGGAGATACAACTATCGCAGATCAAACCATCATTTCGTCTCACACACGTCTATCTCGACTCTTAGATCTCTCTACAAAACTTCCCTAGCTGAAGCTCTTAACACTAAATTTCTCAACTCTTCTCTTAAGAACCATAATGGTTCGCTCCTAACAACCAAAACAACAATCACATCGATCCTTAATTTGAGATAACACAAGATGGACTCAAATGGTACCGTCTAAGCATTGTCACAAGGAACTCATTTTGTGGGAGTTTCATCTTGGTACCAATGCTTAATAGTAAGCCACCAATCCATTTATCTCTACCAACACTTGTGGTTCAAAACCCTTGATCTCGATCTCATATGCGATTAGAGTGTGACACATCTCAAAGATGTACTATTAGAAGAACTTTATAGTCTATTACTTATCGATGCTCTATAAGCTTCAATGATACGTAAAACTTCTAACGATCAAACGCTAACGTCGGTCTATCTTGTGTTAATAACAACTCCCTCCAACCTGGTTAGCACAATAAAACTTAGCATCAAACTTTACTCGAATTTTGCCCTTGCCAATGAAATCTAACTCATGATCAAGCAACTCTACAAATTGAGCCACCTCAATTCTAGATGAAAACTATTGCCGTATACGAACTCTACTAGAGGTTAACGTCCATCCAACTACCCTAAAAAATTTGAACATTCCCTTCCAAACTAACAATCTAATTTCAATGAGCAGACGTGCTAATGTTTCCACAAGTCCCCAAGGACTCAAACGGTTATTCCAACAATTGTAACATTAGAATCCTGGTTATATACAATCATAGCCGATAAGCTACACTTCTGTTGTGCCACTCTGATAACTAACACTCTAACTTACCATGCGGGAGAAACAACCATGATGATTCGTTAGAACATCAAAATTTGATTCTTTGAGTCCACCATTACTGTCAACACATGTATGATCAACCTTGCAAAAGTTTTGTAGAGTCTAACCATCAAATTATTTACAATCTTCGTTTTGACTTCTCTTTAACCTTCAATTTATGAAACTCAAATTCTAAACTATCATACATAAACCTCAAAAACTCGTTGACCGATTACAAGGTAGTCGACCACAAGAAACGGGTAGCAGTCATTCACCATTACCCACTAGCCCACGACATTTTCCACATAATCTCATTAATTTACCATTCTTGGCAATAACATATACACGTTCCAAATTGAACCACTCGGCAACAACACTCGTATTCGACCCAATTTTACAGATGAGTCCTCACTCTCAAAACTCGGCCGATATCATGCTATAAGGTGATGAATAACGGCATCGAACTCGCCAATGCCTCTATCAACCTCTTGATTATCCACAAATTCTAAAGCTTAAGACTCTCAACTCTCGTATCTACCACGTGGGTCAAGAATATCACATATAATATTAAACCATCCTTGATCTAATATCATTAAAATATGATAATCACACTAGAAAGGTGATGCTCTCTCATGTCTATTACCAACAAATTGGTTCTTTTTAAACCCCGAAGCTTCGAGAATATCGCTCGAAATCAATGCATAATTCATGCTCAAACGACCACCCCAACACAAGGCAACATCCACTAATTAGAAAGAGAGTAAATCTAACAAGTCCACGGGCAGTTACTCTCAATCCCCAACCATCATCCATGATAAAATCATACCTACTAGCACTTATAAATCTAAAAATTAATCAATCTGACATCAACCTCTAGGTCTTACCACAACACTTATTTGGTGAGAATCAATACCATTGTATGAACAAAAAATTAGATTTTTATCAAAGCAACAACTGAAACCCAAAACGAAATATAGGTACTTGACATATTATCAATGGAAAAGCTATCATCTCTGACCTAAATGGTAACTATTTAACGTCTCAAGTGTCAACTCTAGCGATAGACCTTATAGTACCTCTACCATGGTACCTAGATGATGCGCCGTCACTACCTCCAGCTAAACTTTGACTAGACCAAGAAATGGTAAACCTCTAAGAATGAGCACGTAGTAGCATCATCTAGGATTGAGCACTCTTTCACCATGTGGCATGGTGCCCGACAGTTGTAGCAAACTCCACATAGAAAAATCACACTCTGAAGTGGTGGCGGCTACAATGCTCAACAACGAGTGGAAATAATATTTTGGCTGAACCATTCGTCTTCCCTTCAATAGTAAAAATCAATGGTCCCTTATGAACCCTCAATCTAATCCTTGATCGGTCCTTTGCGCCTACTTTAAAGTAATTCTCTTTAAATCTCTCGAAACATGAAACCTCCTAGACGAAGTTTGAGAAGGACCCATGATGTCCTAAGCTCCCAAAGTCTGACTTCTAGAGCCCTTGATCCAACTCAGTGTCATATTCTGGAGTTATTCTAATATTTTCTAACTAGAAGCTAACTAAGAGAATGTTTCAAGTGGACCCACTATCACATGCATCTTAACCTCTTATATTCCAATTCCTTCGTGGCAATCAACTCTGGGCATATTTGCTTAGCCACAGAAAATCTTACTCATATTCAAATGATGACCGATATTCTTGGTATAGGTGCATGAACTGATTTTTCATCTTATCCATGTGAATCTCACGGGCGTACTTATTCCTAAACCCGTCCAAGAAGAAATCCCAAGTTGGAAGTGTAACATGCAGTCCCAACTAAACGGTCTTCCACCACTCATGGGCACAGCCCTTAAGAAGGGAAACAATGCAATAGAGGCCATCCTCCGAACAACTTCTCAACTGTCTCAAAATCCTTTGCGTATCCCTCAACCATTGATCAGCTTTGATTGGGTCATCCTCACTCGAACTTTCAAAATCCTTAGGTCTAAAACGACAAAGTCTCCCCACAAGGGTCTTGCGAGGCATACCAGAAGGCCTCGTAATAGATTGGACAACATGCAAGAGAGTAGAGTTCAGTTTATAGAAGTAGTTTGCCACTCTACTTCGTATATTTGTTGGAAGGCATGTGTCCCCAGCATTCGCGACAGACTCCTAACTGAAGTCTTTCTCCTGGGAGACATTACTCTCATGTCGTGTATGACATCACTCGCCATAACAAATTCTAAAATCACAAGGAAACAAGGTAGCGCCATTAGGATTCCCAGTCTTGGAAGAGTACAACTTAACTTTAGGGGCTTGTATTCACTAGACACCTTACCACGACATCTCTACCACCTCGGGGTTTCATAGAACCAGCTAAACCTAGACTCTAATACCACTAAAAGCAAAACCCCGATCCTGATCCATATCTAAAGTGCTACATTCGGGTCACCCAAAATCTGACCTATCAAATTTCCTATTTAAAACTATAAGTTTAGCATTCTTTCAAAATATCAAATCACCCATGATTCATTTAATTAAATAAACAATATAAAATAGTTTACAAAATAAGACCTCCAAGTTTAAAACACAGTATATCAAAACAATATTCCAAATAGAGTTTAGAGACTCAACCACTGTAAGGTCCTATGAATACAATATTCCATAACTAAACATCAAGTACTATACTCTGGAGCGATGCGGTGCTGGAAAATCCCTCAACGATGTGCTCATCGATCATGATCAACCTACCAACTTACTGTAGTCACCAATTTTATCTGTCCCTTTAAATTTTATGCTTGTAAATATATTAGAGTTCATATATAAATTAGAGTCCATAAAAGAGTCTATTAAAAAATAAAATAGGAGTTCATGTACATGAGCAAAGGCCCAATTGGCCCATTTTTTTATTAATCCATTTTTATTATTATTAATGTATTTTAGTTATTTCTTGTAGATCACACAAGATCTTAACCATGTCAAATATAGGGAGATTGTAAGAGATTTTGGTCCAACAAATATGGGGAGTCAAGTGATATGCAAGGAATTCTGATTGTTGACTTATGACGAATTTTTGTTAGGATTCGAGCATTTTTGGGCCATGATATCTTCTTAAGAATTGACCGCCATTCAGTTATCTTTCTAACGCATCTTGAAATGGCTTAATCGAATGTTGGGAGCTCAAGATATGATCGTTTTACTGAATACAACGCGTTACGGGTCCAATACGAGAATTTGATTTTATTATGAATTTTAAATAAATTTATTTATTATTTGTAATTAAAGTCAAATTTAGTTTTTTCCCTATTTATTCTAATTAATTTAGGATGATTTTTTGTGTAAGGAAAGTGGTTTGATGGCCAAGTAAAGGCATTATTCTTTTTCTGAAAAAAGAATATTTAGCATTAATGTTTTAGGCTTTCTTGGAGCCTATAAATAGGCTTCATTCTTTTGTAATTCACACGTTCACCACGCACCACACCGACAACACAACACACAGAGAGCATTGTAAATGGAAAATACAAGAAGCGTTCTTGAGAGAAATAAAAAGCAGAGGTTTTGTTTATCTTCTTTTTGTTCGAGATTTCGTCATTATTCTTGATTCAAGAATAGTGAAAATCAAAGGCGTTACGATGTGTGAAAACTCCTCCAACCTAATTTAGAAACATACCTAGCCCTTTTTTAGTTATTCGATACCTTCATTTTATTCCTTTTCGATTTTACACTTTCTTTTTTATTTTTCGCATTTGATTTCCTTTACTTTTAAGCTTTCACTTGTTTATTTAAATTTATATTTTATTTTACTTTGTGATTGTCATTTTATTACTATTACAATTTAGTTATTTGTTCGACGTTTCTTTGTTTCAATTGTGTATATTTGTATATATTTGTTTTTTTTCTAAAAATATATGTAATACACCTATATGCATTTATATGTCATTTTATTATCATATATTTATTACATCTTTATAAATATACATTTTTATATTTATATACTTATTATTATCACATCATTATATGCATAGTATATATATATATATTATACCTACATTTATATCTTTCTATATGTAGTTGTACATATAGTTAATATTCTATGCATGTATATATTTTAATTCCTTTTTGCATATATTTTTGTTAACTATGGTAATTGACTAATTAAATTTAATCATTTATTTACATATTTGTTAGTTTAAATTTAATTTATTAACTTTTAGTATTTTAATTCATTATTTACATGTTTGATTATATCCTTTTTACCATAACATTAATTGATTTTGTTTCATTTAATATATATATATATATATATTTATAATATTCTGGTATTTAATTTCCTATATATGATATATTTTTATGGCATAATTAAAGTTATTAACATGTTATTTATTTATTTCTAGCATATCTATATGTATATATGTTGCATTAAATTTAGCATATTTAATTTGATATTGTATGCATGTTATTTGTTTATTTAATTGTTTAGTACAATTCGATCACCCTAATTTAATTTGTATGATTTCATCGATAACTTTAAATTGTATATAACTTGACAATTTATGATATCTTTTATTAATTAAACATGTTATTTAATTATTCTGCGTGTATATTTATTCCATTTTATTTTTGTAAATAAATTTGTATATTTATATAAACTAAATATTGTCTATTTTAAACACCTTTAATTTATTAGATCACATAATCAATTTAATGTATTAAATAATAGTTTGACTACTTTAATTCAATTTGTAATTAAGTCGATTTAATGTTAATATGTTACTAATTAAGCATGATTCTTTCCTTACATGTATGTATTTGCTTAATTTATGCACTACTTTTTGTTAATAAATTCATTAATCATAACGATACCTTAATTAGGATCCTTTTAAATGATTTGGTTATTTGATAAATTTGACACTTAGGTTAGATACTTTTAGATTATTTTATTTTGGTTACTTACAAGCCTCTTAGGTTAGTTTTTTAGTATTTTAGATAAATTCTCTGATTTATGATCTTGTAAATAATAAACTAGGACCTTTGCTTAGAGTAATCACTGGTAAATAAAAGTCACTAGAATTAGTTAGAATCTTGATAAAAATAGACTTTAGGTTTAATTAGAATATAACACATGCATACCAAAATTACATTAGAAAATACGAGTGACCAAATAAGTGTCGTTTTTACGGGCATTGTGGGGTGCTAATCCTTCTCCACACGTAATCGTTCCCTTGAACCTTGAGATTTCGTAATCTCTGGTTTGTTTTTAGGTTTCCGATCTACCTATTAAAAAAGGACCGATGACGACTCTGTTATCACAGCTTGGCGACTCCGCTGAGGACTTTTCTAAGAGGGCACAACTTCTATTTAGTCATGAGGTATTTTCTTTTATATTTTGGGTTTTGTTTGTTTATTTTCTTTTTGTTTTTTGTATATATTTGTGAATAAATGTTTTTCTTTTTGCCTTTTCAAAGTGCATCATGACATGGGCCTCCTACTCGGGCTTAATCCTTTTAGGTGGAAGTTAGTAGCTCTATCTCCGTGAGTAATCCTCCATATGGGCCAGTGAACACTTTCGAGGTTCAAAGTACCTATGCCTTCGTGAGTAATCCTTCGTATGGGTATAGCGAAATGCACCCCTCGAACTGTGTTCAATCCACAAGCCTATGATAGGCCAGGATCGAGCTTTTCACCTACCTTAGTAGGGGTAGGGTCAGTTCGAGTACCTTTTAGACCATGAACCCACTTGAATAAGTGTTATAGAAATCCCACCCCAGCCTTGCATGTAAACTAGGGTTTATATTTGTATAGTATACCATGTTTTAATGATTTATTATGTTGTACTAACTGTTTTTTTTGTTGTGTGTTTTATTTTTGTATTTATTTAGTGTGCATCATATCATACACTTTTGATATTCTGAAACAAGAGTCAGTCTTTGATCATGAATATTTGAGTGTCATTATCTAGTGTCGGAGCTTGTCATCCGAACACAGATGTTAGAAACAAGTCCCTAAAGCTTCAACGACAATATGGTGGTAGTGTGCAAAGAGAGATAGTTTGAGACTTGCCCAAACGGATACATATGGGCCTACCGCGAAACAACTTGTCCAAGCTGATCACTTTGTGAGAAAGCCTGAAGGCCCATGACTAAGCCATTTTTGCTAGAAAATTCAGAGACATAGCCTTGTTGCTTAGAGTAAAAGTGAACGAGCCCATGATCTCAACAACCGTTATATTCTGGGACCTGGCATATTGGTGTTTCATCTTTAACCAAGAAGACATGACCCTCACCATTGAGGAGTCTATGGTCTTGCTACGCTTGGAGGTGACTGTTGAACTTTCTGGATGAGGCCATTGAGTAGTACCAGCAGAAGAACTCGTTCTTCGATTGTATTCGGAGAGTAACTACCCTAGTTTTAAGGATCGAGCAGCTGGCATTGAAGTACATCAAAAGAAGGAAAGTGCATCCAAAATGATCGTATTTTTTTAGTTTTTAGTAATGTGTACACAAACTTCATGACCAATGAAACATGCTTCTGATTTCAGAATATCAACAATCTTGCATCATCCTCATTTTCATTTTCATCGCATTTTTGCATCTTATTAATGGTTTGAAACATTTTGAGGTCAATTAAAAGGTGTTATTATATGACGCCTAATTAAAGCTCATGCTAGGTAAGCTTCGTTCTCGTTGGCTCAGACCATTTCTAATGCATTTTTTCATGGCATAGCGGAAATTAAAAGCTTGGATCCAGAAAAAAGCTTCAAGGCCATGGCGAACATGAACAACTCCAAGATAAAAGATAGTGATTCCTGAAAGAGGAATTGCTGGGGCAAAAGAAAAGTGGGCCATTAATGCAAATGATCGACATGACATAAAAAAGATATGAAGATCCATTAGTGA
Organism: Hibiscus mutabilis; assembly: GCA_019671005.1. Taxonomy (NCBI): domain Eukaryota; kingdom Viridiplantae; phylum Streptophyta; class Magnoliopsida; order Malvales; family Malvaceae; genus Hibiscus; species Hibiscus mutabilis. The sequence goes on from CM033736.1 coordinate 36,699,210, forward strand.
TGAAATCATATTTGAATACTGAATGGGGCATCACCTTGCGTTGGGAAGGTTTTTATCCTCTTCACTTTCAAACAAGAATACCGCTCGAAGATATAAAGTCTCTTTCGCACTTTTAAACGAAGAGCGAAACATCTCATGCACTTTCAAATGGAGATATCAAGATGTCATCCGCACATTCAAATAAGGACATAAAAGCATCTTCGCACTTTCAAACGAAGATCCAAAGTCTCTTATTAGAGCGAAGCTATCGAGACATCCTCTACACTTTTAAATGGGGATACCTCCTGAAGACATAAAGTCTCTTTCGCACTTTCAACTGAAGAGCAAAACGTCTTATACACTTTCAAACGAAGATATCAAGATGTCTTTCGTGCTTTCAAACATGGACATAAAATTATCTTCTCACTTTCAAAAGAAGATCCAAAGTCTTTTCTTAGAGCAAAGCTATCAAGACATCCTCTGCACTTTCAAACAGGGTACCTCCTAAAGACATAAGGTCTATTTCGTACTTTCAAACAAAGAGTAGACATATCCTGCACTTTCAAATAGAGATATCAAAACATCCTCTACACTTTCAAACGGGGCCGTAAAAATATCTTCACACTTTCAAACGAAGATCCAAAGTATCTTCTTAGAGCAAAGCTATTAGGACATCATTTGTACTTTCAAACAGGGATACCTAATAAAGACATAAAGTCTCTTTCACACTTTTAAACGAAGAGCAAAACATCTTATGCACTTTCAAACAGAGATATCAAGATGTCCTCCACGCTTTCAAATGGGGACATAAAAGCATCTTCCCACTTTCAAACGAAGATCCAAAGTCTCTTCTTAGAGCAAAGCTATCGGGACATCATCTGCACTTTCAAACGGGGTTACCTCCTAAATACATAAATTCTCTTTCGTAGTTTCATCCAAAGAGCAAAATATCTCCTGTAATTTCAAACAAAGATATCAATAAGCCCTCCGCGCTTTTAAATGGGGACATAAAAGCACATTCGCACTTTCAAACGAAGATCCAAAGTCTCTTGTTAGAGAAAAGCTATGGAGACATCCTCTGAACTTTCAAACATGGATACCTCCTGAAGATATAAAGTTTCTTTTGCACTTTCAATTAAAGAGCATAACATCTCATGCACTTTCAAACCGAGATATCAAAACGCCTTCTCCACTTTCTAACAGGGCCATAAAAATATCTTCACACTTTGAAATGAAGATCCAAAGTCTCTTCTTAGAGCAAAGCTATCAGGACATCCTCTACAATTTCAAATGGGGTTACCTCATGAAGACATAAAGTCTTTTTCTCACTTTCAAATGAAGAGCAAAACAACTCTTGCACTTTTAAATAAAGATATCAAGGTGTTCTGTGCTTTCAAACGGGGACATAAAAGTATCTTCACACTTTCAAAAGAAGATCCAAAGTCTCTTCTTAGAGCAAATCTATTAGGACATACTCTACACTTTTAAACGGGATACGTCTTGAAGAAATTAAGTCTCTTCTGCACTTTCAAAGGAAAAGCAAAACATCTCATGTACTTTCAAATAGAGATATCAAGACGTCTTCTGCGCTTTGAAATAGGGACATAAAATCATATTCGCACTTTCAAACGAAGATCTAAAGTCTCTTTCTAGAGCAAAGTTATCAAGATATCCTCCGCACTTTCAAACAGGGATACCTCTTGAAGACATAAAGTCTCTTCTGCACATTCAAGACAAAGAGCAAAACACCTCTTGCACTTTCAAAAGGAGTTATCAAGATGTCCTCTGCACTTTCAAACAGGGCAGTAAAAAATCTTCGCACTTTTAAACAAAGATCCAAAGTCTCTTCTTAGAGAAAAACTATCAGGGCATCCTCTACACTTTCAAATGGGGATACTTCCTGAAGACATAAAATCTCTTTTGCACTTTCAAACAAAGAGCAAAACATCTACTGCACTTTCAAACAGAGATATCAAGAAGTCATTCGCACTTTCAAACGAAGATCAAAAGTTTCATCTTAGAGCAAAACCACCAAGCATCCAGCACATGCCCCTAGCCTTGTGCCCCGCTTCAAGCGTCCAGCGAGGAAACATGAACCATTCTATGCATAGTAGACTCCCTGTTAGTTTTCCTTAATTTTTTCTTTTGCATTTATTTTCATGTAGTTGTATTAAGGTAAATGTTTTTCTCAAGTTTGGGGCAAGTTTGTCTATAGTTAACAGTTACTTTTATTTTATTTTGTCATTCAATTATTTAAGCTTGCTATGCCATTGGTAGTTTGAGTATGCTATTTAAATTTTTGATATGTCCTATGATGATGAATTGTGCTTAATTGAAAGTAATGTGTTAAAATCTCTAGTGATTTGAACTTAGGGTTGATTCTACTAAAAATTATACTTGACACGTTGCATGATTTCAAACACTTAAGAAGCCTTAGGAAATTTTAGGTCAACTCTCTAATGCCTTTGCATAAATTGATAATAATGAACTGGATGCTCAATGTTAGCATAAAGGCTAAAAACTAAAACTCCTAGAAAAAGTGAGAAAAATAATAAAAAAGATGAATTTAAATGTAAACTCGATGCTAAAGGTAAATTGTTGAGGGACACTCTAATATGCTTTGCTAGCTTAGTACACTAGGTGAGTTATGTTTGCTCCATTTAACTTTCCTTGGTAGGAACAATAGTACTAGCATAAGAGTAATGAAAGTCTTCACAGGATGACTCTGCTCGTAGGGCTCGGGGATAGGGTGTTTGCTCCACTTCGTTTTCAGGCCTGAAGAGTAGTTGTGATAAGCTGAAGCCCCGAGGATACAGTCTAATGAACTAAATAACTAAGAGAGTAAAATAATACGTTAAAAAGGAAAAAAATGTAGGCAAGATGTTAACTCCTCAAAAGTACTAATTTTTATACATATATTACTATGCTTTTGCTTGTCTTTAGGTGTACATTAATGTATTTAGTTAGTAAAATCATGCAATTACATTAAGGAGTTAGGAGTTGTTTATTTTGCCAGGTTGAAGGGTTGTTTTGCTGGTCTTAATGTAGGTCAGAAGCAAGGCAGGCTTGGCAGAGCAGAGAGCTAGAAAAGCATAAGAGAATTGCCAAGTTGCAGTTGTTGGACCAGAAATTACCAAGCTCAGTTGGCAAAGAAGTGACGTTCGATATCCAATGAAATGAGCCATTGAACAAAGTACACGTCAGCCCTAAAATTCAAAAAGAGGATAACACGCCTATCCTGGTATGTGATCAAATTTAAAATTTTAAACTCATCTAGGGTTTCCACGAGTGCCTATTTAAAGGAAGCCGATCTATGAGCCAAGGAGGCTGCACCGTGGTGAAAGAGAAAGCTAGAGGGCAAACATGGTTCGACCCAGCTTAGACCAAGAGCTCTAAAGCCATTGAATAGTTGTATCAACGGATCTCATTCTTTTTACATTCTCTTAGTTTTATTTTATTTGAAATGATGATGTTGAGATATGATATTTTGTGGATGGACCACCCAGCCATGAACTAATTTCTTTTAAGTTGGCTGGAGATGTTTTTGCAATGAACGCTAAGTTAGTTTTTAGTTTTTAAATAATTGAATGCCTTGGAAATATTTTTCTATATGCTAGTGCTTTGTTTTCTTAAATTCTTTTCCAGAAGATAGTTGACATTGCATGCTTAATATTCCTTAATATCTTAACTAACTTGAGGGGTAACGATCAGTTTCCAGGTACTAAAGAGAGAAACTTTGACAGAAGATGTTCAAGTAGATGAGCTTACTTCAGAAGTGAATCTACTCCTTAGGAGTAAAGATTGAATCTTCATCAAGTTAATTTGTTTGAAAAACTTCACTATAGACATATAGGGGTTAATCATGATTAACTTAGGATATTGCCATCGACAAAGGCGGTACTATCCTTAAAATCTGCTCGGCAATAAAACCAAGGCTGAAAATTATTAACTACTGCTTATCTGGCGTGAAATCCAGGCATCCCTTGCCTACTCTCATCATCTAATTGAATACAACTATTTGCCAAACTATTTTTACTTTCATTGCATTTTCGTTAGTTATTTTCTAAAATCGAAATCCAAAACCCAATTCAAACACATTTGCTCCCTCTAACAAGCAAAATATTATGGCATTTAATTTTTGGACAGTTCCTATGGATACGATACTCAGCTTACTGCTATATTAATTGCTGATCCTGTATACTTGCACGCAAAAAGACCTACTCTTGGCATTATTTCCTTGCATATTTACACCGAATCTTCAATTATTTACCAAGTGTTAGTAAGTCGACAAGTTTTTTGCGTTGTTGCTGGGGATTGCAATGGAATTTATTGTTTTGACTTTTGCTTGTTTTTATTTAGTTTACTCATTTTTGTTTTGCTTGGTGTATGACTAGGAGTCGTACTATGGTAGAAGATTGGTCATACGACCCAAAAATTGAAAGAACCTTACGCAGATTAAAAAGAAAGCTTTGATAAATAACTCATAATAGAAATAGAGAGGATGGTGTCATAAACAATGAGAAGAATACACTGATCAATAATGAGATACCACCTACACTTGTGATCGCTACAAAGATTCCCGAAGAAAGACCTATTAGGGAACACTTGGCACCAAATATAGACAATTTGATGCTAGGGCTAATTGGTCCAGAGGTAAACACAGTTAATTTTAAACTTAAACCAGTAATGATTTAGACTCTATTGAATGTAGGTCAATTTGGTGGATCACCTACTAGAGACCCAAGGCAACACTTGGAGTAATTTATGGAAGTTTACCAATTATTTTAGCAACTGGAGTGACTGAAGAGACAGTGAAGTTGAGATTGTTCTCATTTTTCTAGAGAGACAAAGCAAAATTGTGGTTTAGTTCTTTGCCACCCGATTCAGTTAAATCATGGATAGAATTATGCCAGAAGTTCCTTTTGAGATTCTAGCCATCTAAACTTAATGCCAAGCTATAGAGTGAAATTATTACTTTTAGGCAGGCTGACGACGAGACTCTTTATGATGCCTGAGAGCATTTCAACGACTTTTTGAGAAGATGTCCCATGCATGGATTCCCTACTTGGACCCAGATGGAGACCTTCTATGATGGACTCAATGCGCATACCAAGACTATTATTGATGCTTCGGCAAATGGTTCTTTGCTTTACAAAAACTATACAAAGGCTTATCACATCCTTAAAAGGATTGCCAAACTGGAACCAGGACGGAAGTTGCTGGAAATTAGAGCTTGATGCATTATCATCAATCAATGCTCAAAACGCCAACCTCACGAATATAGTGAAAACAAAGCAGAAGCCCACTGATACTCGAGAAGTAAAGTCTTTGGAACCATTTTGCATAATTTATGGAGAAGATCTTGATGTTGATAAATGCCCAGCAATCCCAAAATTGGTAAATTCTGTTGGAAATTTCAATCATAATTTTAACCCACATGCCAATACTTATAATGTAGGTTGGAAGTAGCATCCAAATTTTTCCTGGGCAAATCAAGGCGGTAACCAATTTAATGCCCAATGTCAAAATAACAATGCATCCCAGGATTCAATCAGAATAGATGCCTTAGAAAACATAAAATAATTTTAATCAAGGGTAGAAATCTACCTAGGGGAATTCTTTGATCGAGTATATGGAGAGAAATGATGCCACTGTTCAAAGTTTAGCAACATCTATGCGAAACTTAGAAATTCAGACAGGGCAGATTGCCAATGCACTCATCAATTCGGTAAAAAGGGAGAGAATAGTGCAAAGCAGTCACTTTGCAGAGTGGAGAGTAATGTGAGAATGACACACCTATTAAGCAGTCAATTAATTCCCAAGACGAGAAGTTAGTGCCAATAGATGGATCCAAAGAAGCAGAGAAAAAGGAGGCAAGAGCTAAAAATGCCAGACCTTAATCTGATGCAGATATCAATCTGATGCCATGACTACCTTTCAAAACCAGCTGAACCAACATTTGCCTATCCACCACCATATTTTCCACAAAGGCTCAAGAAACACAAGCAAGACCAATAGTTCAATCGCTTCTTAGAAGTTCTTAAACAATTGCAAATTAATATACCATTAGTGGAAGCTCTCAAGAAAATGCCCAACTATGTCAAATTCATGAAATACATCTTGTCCAAAAAGAGGAGATTGGGTGACTTCAAGATCATCGCTCTTATTGAGGGATACAGTGCAATGATACTCAATTGATTGCCACCAAAACTGAAAGATCCGGGGAGTTTCACTATTCCCTACACCATTGGCAATAGATTCATGGGTAAGGCACTATGTGATTTGGGAGGCAACATCAATTTGATGCCAACGTTAGTTGTTAGAAAGCTTAGAATCAAAGCAAGCCCTACCTTTTGCATATCCCACAGATAAGATTGAGAATGTGTTGGTAAAGGTGGATAAATTTATATTCCCAGCTGATTTTATCATTTTAGAATATGAGGCAGATGTTAATGTCCCAATTATATTGGGAAGATCATTCCTTGCCATGGGTAGTGCCTTAATTGATGTTCAAAAAGGTGAACTGACTATACGCATGAATGACCAACAGGTTACGTTTAATGTTTTTTAAGCTCTTAAGTGTGCAGATAAACCTGAGGAATACCAAGCTATTGAGATGATAGAGTTCATTTTTAATGTGGACATGGCACAAATTTGTCAAGATCTAGATAATGATGCTAGATAACTAGATGATGGAGACAAGATGAGTGATAAATCTGAAGGACCATCCTTGGAGAGTGAAGTGAGCTATTTTGGGAGGCCTGAGCCATTGGAGTTGGCTGAAAGTCAAGGCACCTAAACCATATATTGAGAAGCCCCCAGAACTGGATGTGAAACCTTTGCTAGAACACCTCAAATATGCTTACTTAGGTAACAAATTTACTTTACCAGTGATTATTGTTGCTGATCTAACTAGTGACTAGGAAATGAGATTGTTGGGAACGTTGGGCAATTTCAAGCAAACATTAAGATGGACCTTAGCATATATCCGAGGAATAAGCCCGACTATTTGCATGCATAAAATCATTCTTGAAGATTACCATGGAAAAACAGTCAAGCCCAGAGAAGATTGGACCTGAGCATGAAAGAGGTAGTCAAGAAGGAAGTCATCAAGTGGCTGGATGCTGGGATAATTGATCCTATTTCTAATAGCTCGTGTGTTATCCCGGTGCAATGTGTGCCAAAGAAGGGTAGAATGATTGTGGTTTAAAACAAAAAAGATGAGTTGATCCCATCAAGAACTATCATAGGTTGGAAAGTGTGCATAGATTACAGGAAATTAAATAATACCACCCGAAAAGACCATTTTCCACTGCCTTTCATCGATCAGATGTTGGATAGATTGGTAGGTAAGGCATTTTATTACTTCTTGGATGGCTAATCAGGCTATAATCAGATTGCCATCACCCTAGAAGATCAGGAGAAAACTATGTTCACTTTTCTATATGGAACATTCGCTTTTACAAGAATGCCCTTTGGACTGTGTAATGCTCTAGCAACATTTCAACGTTGCATGATGTTGATTTTTCAGACATGATCGAAAACAATTTAGAAGTCTTCATGGATGAACTCTCAGTCTTTGGCAAAACTTACGAGGAATGCCTTCAAAGTTTGGAACGTGTCTTACGAAGGTGTACTGAAACCAACTTGGTCCTGAACTAGGAGAAATGCCACTTCATGGTGAAGGATGGCATAGTTCTTGGACATAAAGTGACAAAGAGAGGACTAGAAGTAGACAAATCAAAAGTAGAGGTAATCAAACAATTGCCACCACCCATAAGCGTTAAAGGTGTCATAAGTTTTTTGGGATATGCCGGTTTTTATCGACGAGTTATTAAAGATTTCTCAAAAAATTCTAAACCTTTATGCTTGTTCTTGGAACAAAGTACCGCTTTCGCATTTGATGATTCTTTTTCAAAAGTGTTTCGGGAATTAAAAAACATGCTGATTAACGCAATGATCGTCGTAGCACCAGATTGGAATGAGCCATTCGAGCTCATGTGTGATGCCATCGACTATACTGTTAGAGCTGTGTTAGGAAAGGGGCATGGCAAAATTTCCCATACCATTTATTATGCCAGCCAAACGTTGAATGAGGCCCAGCGTAGTTACACAACAATGGAGAAAAAGTTTCTCGCGGTTGTCTTTGCGTTTGAAAAATTCAGATCTTACTTGGTAGGTAATAAGGTTGTGGTGTATACAGACCATTCGACACTAAAATATCTCTTGGCAAAGAAGGATGCCAAGCCCAGACTGATCCGATGGACACTCTTGCTACAAGAATTTGATCTTGAGATCTGAGTCAAGAAGGGGAGTAAAAACTTTGTAGCTGACCATCTATCACTATTTAGAGCACCACCATGAAGATGGCAAAGCCGCTGCCATAAGGGATGAATTCCCCAATAAATACTTGCTTGCAGTCAATTCTATGCCATAGCATGTTGATATAGTCAACTACTTGTCAGCAATATTTTGCCACCGAATCTGGCAAGTAGTGCCAGAAAATGATTCATGTGAGATGTTCGATAATATTATTTGGACGAGCCATTCTTGTTCAAACAGTGTATTGAACAAGTGATACGTTGTTGTGTGCCAGAGGATGAACATCACAATATTCTTTAACTTTGCCATACGACACCATATGAAGGCCATTTTGCTAGGATGAAGATAGCGGCCAAAGTGCTGCAGTCAGGATTCTTTTGGCCTACGCTGTTCAAGGATGCCCAATATTTTGCCAAGGCATGTAATGGATGCCAGCAGAAGGGAAACATCTCCAGCAGACATCAATTTCCATTTTAGAACATTATTCCATTAGAGTTGTTCGATGTGTGGGGAATAGACTTCATGGGTCTCTTTCCCCCATCATTTGGTAACCTATACATCCTTGTAGATGTTGACTACATTTTGAAATGGGTTGAAGCTATAGCTTTGCAAACAAACGATGCCAAAGATGTTGCCAAATTTCTACACAAACATATCTTTACTAGATTCGATGCCCCCAGAGCCATCATGTACTTATTTTAAATTTAATTTGATAACTAAAGCTCTATGCAGATATGGAATCCAACAAAGAATTGCCACAACCTACCATCCCCAAATAAATGGAAAATCGAAGATTTTGAACAAGGAGATTAAGAATATTTTAGAGAAAACTATAAACCTAACGAGGAAGGACTGGTCCTTGAGGCTAGACGACTCCATTTGGGATATAGAATAGCTTTCAAGACTCATTTGGGAACTTCCCTATATAGGCTCATTTTTGGGAAGACGTGCCATTTGTCAATAAAGTTGGAACATTGAGCCTATTGGGAAACCAAGAAGCTTAATATGGAATGAAAGGGTGCTGGAAAGAAATACTTATTTGACTTGAATGAGCTGGAAGAATTCAGGGCTCAAGCCTATGAGAATGCCAAACTGTACAAAGAACGAACAAAAAAATAGCATGACAACAGAATATTGCCAAGGAAGTTTGAAGTTGGCCAAAAAGTTTTGTTGTTCAACTCAAGGCTAAAGCTATTTCCAGGTAAGCTTAAGTCAAGGTGGTCGAGACCATTCGAGGTAGTAAAGCTCTATGCTCATAAAGCAATGGATATTAAGGACTTGAAGTATGGGATAACTTTTAAGGTAAACGGATAAAGGTTTCTCGCACCGTTCTTTCATCTTAAACCCTTAACCCATCATTATCCTACTTCTTAAACACGTCTAAACTGCCACACGTCATCATTATCACCATTCAATCGCACCATTAAAACACTTAACTGTTTCTTTTTCCTTCTATTTAAATCCTGACCTTTCCCTTTGCTAAATCTTTACACTTTTTTCATCTTTCTCTCAGCAAGAAAGCAAAGAAATCACTTTTCTTTTCCCCAAAACTTCTCTGATTCCTCTAAAACTTTTCAATGGCCTCGTCTTCAACGCCTTTCAATATCTTCTTTAATGAAGAAATCCAAAAGAAATATGAGGAGAACTTTGCCGTATGAACATTCTGATATGAGAAGGGTTTTGAGTTTAAGAACAAATCCAACTTGGGTTATTCACAAGAGGTTGTTGCGGTGGTCAAGAAGCACAAGTGGGAGGTGTTTTGCCAGCAACCAGGGGAAGTGCATTCCAACACAGTTTGCAAGGTTTATGCCCACCTCACAACTAAAGACTCATCGTTCATGTTAGTGCGAGGTATATGTGTTCGATTTGATGAGGGGTATATTAATAATATGTTTAAACTGGATGGTACAAGGGAAGAACACTTCATTTTTTCTAAATCATTCGATACTGCCAAGTGGCAATTGTTGTTGAAAGACTTGTGCGAGCCTGGTACAAAGTGGAACATGTCATCAAAAGGTAACCGGACGGTGAAGCAACTAGTATTGAAATCACAACCGAACGGGTAGAACCACTTTTTGAAAGCAAATCTCATGCCAATCACCCATAATGAGACTGTCTTGAAGGAAAAGATTGCCTTGCTGAACTCAATTATCATAGAACGCAAGTTCAATATAGGATGAATCATCATCGATGAAACCTACAAATATGCTGGTAAGGGAAATGGTAGTTTAGTTTTTCCTTTACTAATCTCTACAATTTGTAAGCAACATAAGGTTCCATAGCTGGACTCAGACAATGTCCAAATGAACAATGGAATAACTATCACCCTTGCCCCGTGGAGGCAATTAACTACCATAGAATCCAAGGAGAAGGGAAAAGGAAAGGTTACAGAGCTAGTGTCCAAGGCCAATGTGCCTAAGGCAGAACCTATTACTCTTTTTCCAGGCGGTACCATGGCAATGTTTTCTCAAATCCACCAATGCCAAGAGCTCATCCTTCAAAAGCTCGAGAAAGTAGGGGATTAGAACATCATACTCTGGTAATACACTTATGCTTGGGACTATGAACTCAAGAAAACTTTTGAAGGCTTTTCTACGCATACTTTGCCACCGTTTCCTGAGTTCCCATATGAACTTCTTGCCATAGAAGGAATGCTAGCCAGTCCTTAGTTTGTTTACAGTCCGACCCAACAATCCGATGCCACTATACTTGTTTCGCCTGATAAAGTTGAATCTGTCAAGACTGAGACCTCACAAGAATCTGAAGATAAAGTACCTGCCAAGGCTGACGTGCCACCTACTACACCTACTGCACTTGGTTCTTTTACCGCTCTCGTAGACCATACTATATCTAAGCCGTTACAATTAATTGAGGAGGTTTTCTATGATGTGAAGGCCTCCACTGTTGTTTTAAAGAAGAGAAAGAAGCACGTGGCATCCAATAGAGAAAGCTTTGTCAAGAAAAAGACCCATGTTTCACGAACAGAACCCTCCGAAGGGGAGTCCTCTTCCCCTTAACTCATTCATTTCATTTTGTTAATCATCTCATACATTTCATTTATATATATATATTCTCATGCATTGAGGACAATGCACACCTTTGGTTTGGTGTGTGTGTGGCCTCACATTAATTGCCATGACATTCATGGATGTTTATATTTTAGTTTGTATTTTGTTTGCATTAGTTTGCCATATAGGAAGCATACATACCAAACCACTAAAAATATTTTTGCCTCGGTTAATTTTGGAATAATTTTCCAATACTTTGCTAGTTTAGTAGAATATGTTCTAGAATATTCCATCCGATAAAGAAATTGGACCTTACATGACATAAGCCAGTAGGTTAGTCATGCCAAGTTGCTTGGCAATTGATCTCTAGTTTAGGGAACATTAGTCTCACTCTACACGAAATATGCATCTAGTTCCCAAAACAAACTTAGGATTTCTTGACACTAAACTCAGATTAATAGGAAAAAAAGAGCCAGGGAAAAAAGAATAAGGCAACAATGTTCTGCCAAAGGATGAAAAACTTTAGAACACTTCTCTTCCTTAGAGACTATAAGTAACGTGGGTTTTAGTGGTTTGCCCCCTCTTAGTTCTCAAGCCAACAAAACTTTAGGGAATGAGTGTAATAGGTTAGCTTAGTGATGTAATCAGGATTAACGTGGGTATTCATGGTTTGCTTCCTCTTATTTCTCACACCAAATAGTTACATGACGTGAACCCTAATTAAATGCTAACATAAAGAAACCCTTGACAAATAAAAGAAAAAGAAAAAAATTATAATTCTAAGTTTGGGTAATAAAGATTGACTAAGGGAGCTTAAGGAAACTTGATGCATATTGCCTGCACTTCATGCACACTTCATGACCATAGACTAGAGCTATATTGTTGCACTTGAAATTGTTAATATGCTCGACATTCATATATTGGATATCCGAGGATAGACCTAGGATCATATTTTGCTTACTAACAGGTGTTGGGATTCAAAACAATTTTGCTGAGGTAATTTCCTATTTTCTGTTTATAGGTGTTAGTTGCATTACTTGAGGACAAGCAATGAGCTAGGTTTGGGGGAGTGTTAACTCCTCAAAAGTACTAATTTTTATACATATATTATGATGCTTTTGATGTATTTAGGTGTACATTTGTGCATTTAGTTAGTAAAATCATGTAGTTACTTTAAGGAGTTAGGAGTTGTTTATTTTGCCAGGGTGAAGGGTTGTTTTGCTGGTTTTAATATAGGTCAGAATCAAGGCAGGCTTGGTAGAGCAGCGTAGGAGCAGAAAGCTAGAAAAGTATAAGAGAATTACTGAGTCACAGTTGGCAAAGTTGGACCAGAAATTGCCAAACTCAGCTGGCAAAGAAGTAACGTTCGATGTCCAGTCAAAGGAGCCGTTGAACAAAGTACAGGTCAATCCTAAAATTCAAAAAGGATAAGAGGATAACATGCCTATCCTGGTGTGTAATCAAATTTCAAATTTCAAACTCATTCTAGGTTTTCTACGACTGGCTATTTAAAGGAAGTCGATCTCTGAGCCAAAGAGGTTGCACCGTGGTGGAAGAGAAAGCTAGAGGGTAAACGTGGTTTGACCCAGCTTAGACTGAGAGCTTTGGAGTCATTAAAGGGTTGCATCGACGAATCTCCTTCTTTGTCAATTCTCTTAGTTTTATTTTATTTGAAATGATGATGTTGAGATACGATAATTTGTGAATGGACCCCCCAACCATGAACTAATTTGTTTTAAGTTGGCTGGGGATGTTTTTGAGATTAATGCTCAGTTAGTTTTTGGTTTTTATTAATCGAATACTTTGGCAATATTTGTATATATAATAGTTCTTTGTTTTCTTAAATTCTTTTGCAAACAACAGTTGGCATTGCATGCTTAATATTCCTTAATATCTTAACAGACTTAAGGGGTAAGGATTAGTTGCTAGGTACTAAGGAGAGAAACTTCGACAGAAGATGTTCAAGAATAAAGAGCAATCCTAAAAATTCTTTATGTTCATTAAGTATTCATTGTAAGCAACACAGCGCACACTACACTTACAGTGGAATCGATCCTAAGAACGAATCTATTGTGCTTTGTTATATCGCATATATCTTTGATTTTTTCAGAGGATTTAAAAATATTGCGGCGTGTTCGGATTATTGATGCCAAGGTATAGTTTCTTTGTTTAGTTTTGCATGTCATTGCTGGAGGACAAGCCATAGCTTGGGTTTTGGGTGTGCTAACTTTGTAGAAAACCTATATTTTATGTCATTTTATTAGAGTTGTTTTGCGAAATCAAGCTCATATAGTTGCATTTAGGTTTATTTTACATTAATTTTGGAGTTTAACTTTGTGCTTCAGCAATTTATATTTGGATGTTATTGATGGGAAATGTAGGGCATTTTAGTGGTGTTTGTGCATGAAACTATGAAGCAATAAAGTGTTAGAGTAGTGGAGCAGCGCCCTCTCATGATCACTAACTCATAATAATCATAGTACTTGTTAAATTTTAACAGAGGCCATTTCTGACTCTACATCACTTCAAGAGATTCGCCAGGGCTTGAAAGAATTTAATTAACAAAGAAGTCCGAGGGTTTCTCTGTGTAAGGGAAAGTTAGAATGTTGATCGAAGTCACATGAGTTGAAGGTTTGAATAGAGAATGAACAACAAATTTTGGGGCAAAATTTTAGAGCATGAAGATTGATTTAATACTTCAAAGGCATAAATAAAGAAGAAAAAATCTTAAAAAGAATTTCATGCATCTATGCATCTCAATTAATCATGAGTTTACATGAATGTACGCATCTTTGCATCACATAACATGCCCATACATCATCTTAATCAAAATATTACCATAAAGCATTCATATAGGAAGTCAAGTAAGCAGAATCCAAGAAGGCGACTTCGACACGAATTTCATGTATCTTTGCATTGACAAGGAAAACACGCACTTGCATGTCGTCTATGTTTTTCATAAAATGAAGATTTCTTAATTCTATCATTTCTTAAGGATGTTTTTCTTAAAATGCAAAATAATTTCTTAATTCTATCTCTGCTTGAAGGATGTTTTTCTTGAAACACAAAAATTTCTTAATTATATCTTTGCTTAAGGATGTTTTTCTTAAAACCAAAAGAATTTCTTAATTCTATCCTTTCCTGAGGATATTTTTCTTTATTCTCCTTGGGTTCGAATAAGCAAAGAATGAGACAGTGGAGATAACCATTTGTGATTATTTCATTAACTAGGAGTGCAAGACCACTAGATGGATCGAGCAAATGTGCAATGATCAAGCAGAAGTTGGAAATTTCTCACCATGAATACATGAGCCATTTATAGAAGAGGTCATAGGCGAACGACACCCTATGCCACTTCATTTTTAGCAGAAGTAGTAGGCAAACGACACCCTACCGCTTCAGCACCATCTTCAACCGAAGTAGTAGGCGAATGACACCCTATCATTTCGGGACGTTACATCCTATCTTTAGAACATGTCATAAGCGAATGACACCTTATGCCACTTCATTTTTTAGCAAGAGCAGTAGGCGAATGACACCCTATTGCTTCAGCAACATCTTTAACCAAAGTAGTAGAGGAATGACATTTTATCATTTTGGGACGAGGCATCCTATCCTCAAAAGAGGTCATAGGCGAACGACACCCTATGCCACTTCATTTTTTAGCTAGAGCAATAGGTGAATGACACCCTATCAACTGAAGTAGTATGCGAATGACATTTTATCATTTTGGGATGAGACATCCTATCTTGAGAAGAGGTCACAGTTGAACGACACCCTATGCCACTTCATTTTTTAGCATGAGTAGTAGATGAATGACACCCTATCGTTTTGACATCGTTTTTAATTGGAGTAATAGGCGAATGACACCTTATCACTTCAAGAAGAAGACATCCCATTTTAGAATGAGTAATAGGCGAACGACACGCTATCGCTTTGACACCATTTTCAACTAGAGTAATAGGCGAACGACAACCTATCACTTTAGGGACAAGACACCCGCATTGTTTTCAACCAGAGTAGTAGACAAATGACACCCTATCATTTCGGGATAGGACAACGGTTACTAGGAACAATTTAACCAGATAAATTGATGTCTTTGGATATTTCCTCTATTCATGTTTCACTGAAATGAACAAAGAAGGATAGCTATAGTCACCAATTTTATCCGACCGTTTAAATTTTATGCTTGTAAATATATTAGAGTCCGTATATAAATTAGAATTTATAAAAGAGTTTAAAATAAAAATAAAAGAGGAGTCCATGTATATGAGTAAAGGCCCAATTGGCTTATTTTTTTATTATTTCATTTATTATTATTAATGTATTTTAGTTATTTCTTTCGGATCACACAAGATCCTAACCATGTCAAATATGAGAAGATTGCAAGAGATTTTGGTCCAACAATTATGGGAAGTAAAGTGATGTGCAAGGAATTCTGACTGCGGACTCATGGTGAATTTTCGTTAGGATCCGAGTATTTTTGCACAAGGATGTCTTCTTAAGAACTGACCGCCTTGCAATTACTTTTCTAATGTATCTTGAAAGCCTCAATCGTATGTTGAAAGCTCAAGATATGTTCGTTTTACTGAAGACAACGCATACAGAAATTTAGATAGGGTCCAATACAGGAATTTTATTTTATTACGATTTTTCAATGAATTTATTGATTATTTGTAATTAAAGTCAAATTTAGGTTTTTCCCTATTTGTTCTAATTAATTTAGGATCATTTGTGTGTAAGGAAAGTGTTTTGATGCCCAAGTAAAGTTATTATTCTCTTTCTGAAAAAAAATATTTAGCTTTAATGTTTTAGGATTTCTTGAAGCCTATAAATAGGCTTCATTCATTTGTAATTCACACATTCATCACACACCACACAAACAACACAACACACAATGAAACACACTGAGAGCATTGTACACGGAAAATACAAGAAGCATTCTTCAGAGAAATAAAAGACAGAGGTTTTGTCTATCTTCTTTTTGTTCAAGATTTCATCTTTATTCTTGCTGCAAGAATAGTGAAGATCCAAGGCGTTACTACCTGTGAGAACTCCCCCACCCTAGTAACATACCTAGCCCTTTTTTAATTTTTTTGATCTATTTGTTTTATTTCTTTTCGATTTTGTACTTTTTTCATTTTTCGTATTTTATTTTCTTTACATTTAAGCCTTTAGTTGTTTTTTAAATTTCTGTTTCATTGTACTTTGTATTTGGCATTTTATTGCTATTACAATTTAGTTATTTGTTCGATTTTCTTTGTTTCAATTATGTATAGTTGTATATAATATATATTTGTTCTTTTTCTTAAATATATGTAATACACCTATATGCATTTATGTCATTTTTTGACAAATCTTATCTAATCTTAATCCTACCAAGATGGAAGGGAAAAGGGAGATTCTAGTAAAAGAAAAAGGGCGCTCCTAGTGGGTCTAGAACCCATAATTATCATATATTTATTACATCGTTTTGAATATACATTTTTATATTTATATACTTATTATTATCACATCATTATATGCGTAGTATATATATATATATACATACATATATATATATAAACTATACCTACATTTATATGTTTCCATAAGTAGTTGTACATATAGTTAATGTTATATGCATGTATATATTTTAATTCTTTTTTGCATATATTTTTATTAACTATGGTAATTGACTAATTAGATTTAATCATTTATTTACATATTTGTTAGTTTAAATTTAATTTATTAACTTTTAGTAATTTAATTCATTGTTTACATGTTTTTTTATATCCCTTCTACCATAACAATAATTGATTTTGTTTCATTTAATATATATATATATATAATATTTTGGTATTTAGTTTCCTATATATGATATATTTTTATGGCATAATTAAAATTAATACCATGTTATTTATTTATTTCTAGCATATCTATATGTATATATGTTGCATTAAATTTAGCATGTTTAATTTGATATTGTATGCATGTTATTTGTTTATTTAATTGTTTAGTAAAATTTGATCAACCTAATTTAATTTGTATGATTTCATTGGTAACTTTTAATTGTATATAACTTGACAATTTATGATCTCCTTTATTAACTAAAAATGTTCTTTAATTCTTCTCCGTGTATATTTATTCCACCTTATTTTTGTAAATAAACCCGTATACTTTTGTAAATTGAATATTATCTATTTTAAAGACCTTTGATTTATTAGATCATATAATGTATTTAATGTATTAAATAATAGTTTGACTACTTTAATTCAATTTAATATCAATATGTTACTAATTAAGCATGATTCTTTCCTTACATGTATATATTTGCTTAATTTATGCACTATTTTTTGTTAATAAATTCATTAACATAACGATACCTTAATTAGGATCCTTTTAAATAATTTGGTTATTTGATGAATTTGACACTTAGGTTAGATACTTTAGAATAGTTTCCTTTGATTACTTACAAGCCTCCTAGGTTAGTTCTTTAGTATTTTAGATAGAGCCTCAGATATAGGATCTTGTAAATAATAAACTATGACCTTTAATTAGAGTAATCACTTGTAAATAAAAGCCACTAGAATTAGTTAGATTCTTGATAAAAATAGACTTTAGGTTTAATTAGAATATAGCACATGCAAACCAAAATTACATTAGAAAATACGAGTGACCAAATAAGTTCCATTTCTACGGGCGTTGTGGGGGTGCTAATCGTTCCCCACACGTAATCGTGCCCTCGAACCCTGAGATTTCATAATCTCTAGTTTGTTTTTAGGTTTTCGGTCTACCTATTAAAAAAGGACCGGTGGCGACTCTGTTATCACACCTACGAACCGAAACAACGATTCCGAACGTTGAGCTTACAAAGCCATTGGTATATTTCTACTCTACCATAATTCTTGATTATCATAAAATAAGCATACAAAATAAATACAACCTAGAGAGCATAGATATGGCTTCACTATCTATGAGTTATCATCTAGCCTACACTAGCTAGAGTTCTTAGATCACATATCTCAAGGCATTAATAAGTCTATAAGAACTCTTACATGTTCCACAATGCTTCGCAATACTCAAGGTCACCCAGCCCTTCGAGGTAAATATATCTGTAAGCTATCACACATGGCACACAAGATCAAACCATACTCGAGATCTCATTAGATCATCGAGACAAAAGCATGTGTATCATACAATAACAACCTAAAATGAGGTATGGGTCACACAGCATTGGGAACATACACTCTGAGTGAGGCCCGGGTTATACAACATCGGGAACATACACTCCTGGTAAGGCTCGAGTTACACAACATTAAGAATGTACACCTATACTCGGAATCCCCCCTCGAGTATCTTCAAATGAGGCTCGGGTCACACAACATCAGTAACTTACGTTCGGGGTTGCTTACCATGGTGTTAAAACATACACGCACTCACCCTCTCTGGGCATCTAGATCCCATCAACCAACGACTATACCAAGCAAATGCCTACCCATCATACAAGCAACATGATCCCGTGGATCTCTCTATGGTTGCTAATCATCAACACCTCATTAATTTACATTACCAATTTGTTAATTCATTATGGAGGAGTGCATAATTATTACCCGTTAGTCCACGTTGGCCCATCAATCAAGATGACTCTATCACATAAGTGCCAACATGGCACACGTCATCATGACAAATCAAAAATCTACGATTACTTTTGCTTACAAGCCTCCTATTATATCATCGAGTTATTACTCATTGTGGAGAGTATAAATCATTACGTCAATTCATTTGAGTTCTTTAAATAACCAAGTAAGCTACTAACTCATTATGCTTACCAATAGGGCGAAATCTCAGTTTTATAAGCCGTGTTATCTCATTTGAAACTCATTAAACCATATTACATATTTTTTCATCCCCTTGGGCTCTATTTCACTATTTTTTGGGTAGAATGCCTAGTTGGTACCGGTACTGACCCTCGTGTACCGGTACGGTACCCATGGGTACTGGTACTTACATGCATATCTATACCAAAATGGCTTACTGGAATTTTCCAATCCTTTTTGTACCTATACTAGTCGACCCATACCGATACGGCTTCATATGGCATACCGGTACATGTTGAACACCGTACCAGTACCCTTCTAACAACTTATCCTCATTCGTTCACATTTTTCAACTAGAACACTAGCGTACCGGTATAAGTTCCCCTTGTACCGGTACCGAAGCCAAAAATTGGTTTCTTAGTCTCGGGTAATGGTTCCTAAAGCCCCAAATCATTCATATCAACCATTTAGCTCGATCCTACATTTTATGGAAGTTATTAGGGTGGTTTACTACCATTTTTACACATGTTTAACATTAATTCCGAGGCTTAATAATAAAAAATCATCACTTTGATTTCCTTAAAGCAAACTCACCAAATACAACATCCATAAAACTATAAAATCAAGCAAAGTAATTACTTTATGATCTTCAAGAATACATAGGAGTCAGGGATGTACTGACCTTAAGCAATAAATCCTGGATTTAAGCTCCCACATAAAATCTCTTCAACTTCTTCTTTGACCCAAGCTTGGAAGAAAACCCAAATCACCTCAGCTTGTTATACCAACATGAAAAATGAGTTAAGACTTGAGATAACATTTCGGGGGTAAGCTTAGCTACAAATTTGCAACAAAGGAAATAGGTAGACACTCTTGAAACCACAAATCCTTCAAAAACCCATTAATGGAAAACTTACTCTTTTGTGAAGAGAAAACACTTTTCTTAAAGCTCATGGAGAGGAAATCAACATACTCAATTCTTGAGTTCTTGGATGAGAGAAATGATTGATAAAGTTTGGATCTTTAGAGTTTAAAAAGATGGGTTTGAGAAAGAGAGAAAATGAGAGCGAATGAGGGAAGAAAAAAGAAAAGAAAGATGAATGATCTCATCTTGTCCCCCCTTTATCACATGAGAAGACAAAGAAGTAAAGGGTATTCAAAATTTATTTCAAAAATGGGTCTAATTGCAGCACAGAATCCCCAAGGTTTTCCCCTTTTTCAAAATGACCACCTCCTAAGCTTGCAAGATCTAATACTTATCCAACTGAGCCCAACTTGGCCCAATGGGTCCAATTGCCCAGTCTAACATGAGGGTCCATAACTTGGGTCAACACCCGTCCGTTAACTCAAAAATTTGGGTCGTTACAAGGCAAATTCCAACCGATAGCCTCTTGATTTTCAACAACCAAACCCGACTGCCGAGCCATAAAGCCAGCGTCACTAGAGCAGACTTAAACTAGCATCCTTTTGTTTCTCACAAATATAGATTCTTGACTCATATGGGAAGGATCAAAAATCTTATTATTGAGCTGGAGCCATATATTCCATAGCAAAGTACTGAACAACGCCTGCCAATTTTAAAATATGCATTGAACCATACCATAGCGTAACTAGTTTTTTTTATAAAAAAAGCTTCTCTCTCAACAAATTTTTTCTTCATCTTGTTTAGCCTTCGCTGGCGAGAATAATTTTGGTGTTGGTTGTCGACCGTCGGTAATCTCTCTTTTTTCTTTGCTAGTTTTTATTATATTATATTTATGTTTTTTATCTAGTTTTTATTGAGAATAATAATACCTCTGTGGGACTTTTTGTTGTCTTTATTGAAGGTGGTTTGGTAGTTTTTTATTTTTTTAAATTTTTTTCAGGGTTGGATTTGACATTGCCTCGACTAATCAAGATGGCACATATTTTTTTATTTTTTTCAGGGTTTTCTCATGATGCTCGACTCTGATTTGTTGTTGTCGGTGGTCTTCTAGTAGTTTGATCCCCTTTTGTGGTTCGTTTGCCGATGCAGTCAGATCTATTTGTATCCATCTTTTGTTCGAGTCTTTGATTGGGTTTTAACCTTTTCATTGTTTAGTCCTTGTATGATCTAAAGTGGCTAGTTTCTCATGTCATTGGTTATTAGAAAATGTCTAAATTATATGTTTAGCTTGCGTTTATGATTGTAAATCCTCATTGTAATTTGGATATTTTCTCTTTTTAATAAAACTAGCGGCTTCTATAAAAAATGATGCATTGAACCATAAAACGATAAAAAAGGCATAATGTCAATAAATGCCCAAACATTTGACTGAATAATCATTTTAGTCCCAATTCTTTTTTGAAACAATTAAACTTTTAACATTTCATTTTGATTTTGACCCTCTACAGATGAAAATTGTTAGTCAAATAACGGTGAACAGCTTAAAATGACTTGACAGAATGACTCGTCAATAGAAAAAAATAAATTTATATTTTATATAATTTTATAAAATTATTTTTTGATTAATGTGGCATTCTTTCAAGTCAACACATTTGTTTTTATGCCAATGTCATGTCAACATACACTGCAATATAGGTTTGTCACGTCATTTCAAGTCATTTACTATTAGTTGACCAACAGTTTGCATCCGCATAGGGGTCATCTTGACCCAAAATGAATCATTGAGGATTAAATTACTTCTAAAAAATCAAAACAATGTAACCAACATTTTTTTTGGGGTTCAAAAAGGTAAAAGCCAGACTATATCTTCACCATTTTTTGTTTAAACCTTAAATCTTAAGCAAGTTTGAGTGATTTTTTTATAATCATTTATATTCAATTATTTGATCAATTAATCTAGATCGGTTATTAGAAAAATCTATTATAAAAATAACTCTTCCAATCAATTTTTTCATTCACAACGTTAAAATTTAAACTTTTAACTTTATTTAAGTATTTAACTAAAGTTAAATTGAGTTTGAGTTAGAGAGATTTGATGAAAGATTAGTGTATGATAATATTTTTATATCTTTAAAAATCGATGACCTGTAAAAAATAAGTTTTGAGGATATCCTAATATGAGTTAATCTCATGTAAGTGATATTTGTCTTTCATCTATATGATTTAACCAATGGAGATTACATAAATTAACCTTATTGATAATTCTCCTAAGTCTTCATTTATATAATTTTGAATTTCATTAAATTTGCTTTTAAAATACTCTATACGTTTCTTTATCATCAACACTTCCAAATCCAGTTTGAACAAGGAACAAAAAAGAAAGAAATTGAAATTCAGTTTTAGAATAACGATATGAACTTCAATAGATTCTATATATTAAAGAGTTTTTAAATTTCACGTATTAAACGATTGTCATGTGCTAATTTAAATACTAAATTATTGGTGCACAAATGAAGGTGTTTTTTTTTTTTATGAAAAGAGAAATTTATTAACCTTAAAAAATGAAGCTGTTTCGAAAGAGGGCTTCTAATTGGGCACTTTTTTATTAGTTAAATTTGCATCTATGTATTATTTTCAACATTTTTATTTCTAAACTTCTTAATGTATTACTAATCCAATAACCTTAAAATGCATTTCTAAAAATATGGTTCAAGAAAATTGATAAGAAACGAAAATATTTGTTAGAAAGCAACACGGTGATTTGCTTCTAAATTAAACAAATCCAAATAAAGGACAAAATTTATTTATTTTAAATTTTAAGAAAACCACATCAAGCAAATGCTCTTTCAATTTATAATTTTTTTAAGAGATCTACAAGCTATAGGAGGGGAAGGGGGAAATGTCCTGGACCTAGGGAGGGAAGGAGATATCAACGGTGACCTTTCAACGTATAATTAAATGTTATTTTTTCTTCTTTCAAATAACAATAATTTACAAAAGCATCCAACTATATGTTGATATGGTAAAATAAGACAATAAGTCTCTTAAGTAATGTCAGTGTTCGAATCATGGCGTTATGAATAAAGAAAACTGAATTGTGTCAGTGTTCGAATCATGGCGTTATGAATAAAGAAAACTGAATTGAGAGAGTTGTCTCATAATAAACCTTTACAATACTTAAATATAAATTAGTCGATCGATGAATCAAATAAGACTGATTATATCAAATAATAATAATAATAATAATAATTTAGGAAAGCTGATTTTATTGCATTGCTTGCTCAAATTTATGCTTTGCGTTCCTTTTATGTAACAATAGCCTACCTATATAAAATATGATTTCACATCATAAAGGTTTGTTTAATTGATTTGGTGCATAAATTTAGATATATAACGCCTACGTATGTGTTGAAAAAATGTGATAAATTGGTAACTTTGAGTCATAGTTTTTATAGGTAAAGGTAGAGATTCGAATAATGAATTTATTAGTTCATATTCTACTCCATGAGATTTTTACAACGGTATCTCATATGCTCAAAACGGTTGAGCGATGAATGATAAATTGATATTCAAAGTAAGGTACTTGTGAATTGTGTAAGGAAAATAAAACCCCCTTATCCCACGTTGGTGGGATAACAAACATGGGAAGGGTTTAAATACACCAACCACTTATTAGTCATTGAATAAATTTGATGGAAATTGTGCCTTGTGCGTAGGCAAAAGGGGCTACAAATCAAAGCTTGTCAAACTTGTTTGGGTTGGGGGTGCATGTGGGCAATGAGAATGTTTGGATCTTTTGAGCCTTTTCAGATACAGTATTAATGACATTATATTCGGAATATATTATTTTCCAATTATTCTCCTATGTGAAACTCCTATAAATATCGTGTAAACTTACTAGGTTAAACACAATTTGAATTTTTTTTTTCTTCTCCTAAAATTTTTGGTGATAGACAAAGGCAAGGGTATAGTTCGTGATCTCTACAGTCATGCAACTGTAGCTGATCATCTCGTTGTTGTATTTTGGGAGGCAGACGACCAAAGATCTCAAGCACCTCAGAGTGGCCGAAAATCTGTCTTAAGGAAACTGCGTAATTGCAGGCGTCAACCCGTTTTCTACTAATCGATTTTTCTGTCTACTACAAGTAAACAATTTCAATTTACTTTTTTTTAATATTCGATTTATGTTATGAATATTCTTGTATTTCAATTCATTACATGTTCGATTTATCAATAATAATTTCAGTATTTTATTTTTATTATTTATTATTTTCTTGAATTATTAACGTCACTTTTTCTAACATATATCTATCATTTCATTCTATTTCTTGTTTTATTTATACATTTGCATCCAAATGCTTCAATTGCAAATTCATATATAGATATATAATACAGTCAGAGCGTAAAATGTTATTGATTTTTAATTTTATTTTTTGTGAAATTCTTGAGCAATTTCAGTTCCATTTGAGAATTGAGAGATCAAAACGATAATGACAAAAGGGGGCATGCTTTTAGTAGAGTATAGGGTATCTAAGCAGAAGAATATTCCAAAGGGAGAAAGCTTATTAGAGAGATTTTGATTTAAAGTGGGGAAGCGAAATCAATAAAGCACTAGAGGAATCAACAATCAGTTGATCTAGTAGGATGATGCGCTAATTTCTTTAAGTAATGTCAAGAGTTTAAATTTTGATATTGTAAATAAAAAATTAGGTTGGAAGGGCCGCCCTTATAATTAGTCTTTACAAAACTCAATCCGAATTAGTCAATCTATAAATTAAAAAATGATAGATAAAAAAATAAAGCACTAGTGTAGCTTAAATGAAGGGTGTGTCCTTTTTTCTATGTAAGTTGGGGCATCAGCCACGTCTCCCACCCAATTACTTATTGCTTTGCCTTAGTATTGCTAACTCATCTTCCACAAACCACAGCTTCCCCAAACTCCAAATTGCGTTTAAGCTTCTTATGGCTGATGGAGGTGGGGTTTCCCTTTCCTACATTATTCAACAAAAGTAGATGAGGTTCAAAGATTTTGGGGGCCTGTGTAATTTTTAAAATGCGTCTCTTAATTTATAATCGGAAAGAGATATAAATTTTTTTTCTTCCAAAAAAGTACCTTAATAGAAAAAATATTATGCATGATTAAAGTTTTAGATAATTGTTATATATATACATAATTATATATACAAATTTATAATTTTTTACAATTATTTATCTTAAGTTCTCTATTTTTGGGGCCTTCTCTCTCTAGGGCCATGTGCGGTCGCTCCTATCGCGCCTGCACATAATCCCCACCGAACAAAAGTAGCAATAAAGGTGAACTTGGGTTAACGTACTTGTTTCGTAAAACCATTTTTAACCTTTAGTTACAATTAAGATGTGAACTCGGGTTTAATCCAATTCATTGATTGTGTGAAAACATTTTTTTAGAAACCACATTTGATACATATGGAATTTCAACAATATCAAATCTTTAAGGGGTTAACCACTTCACCGAACTTCGATATATGTTTTCTATTTGTTTAGTCATAAAATAAGTGTTTAAATTATACTTTTTGTAATAAGTACTTAAAGTATTTCTAGATAAAGTATGTGTTTAACGTCTTATTCCGTAAATATTTTAAGGTCGAACCATTTACATCTGCTAAAAAAATTGTCACCTCAATCATTGCTTGACATGTAACCTTATTTTAATTTGCTTTAGTTTTTATTTTTAAAAATCAAAAATTTTAATTAAAATCCAAAAAATCTCTATTTTTTCACAAATGAGGTTAACCCCTAAGTTTTCTAAAAAAAATTAAAACACAAAAATTTTAGGGTACGACCGACCAGCGGGTTCCAACAACAGTAGAGTGCGGTGATGGTTGGCGGTGGCAATGTTTGGGAATATGATTTAGGGATTTGGTATTGGAAATTTAGGGATATAGTGATTTAGGATTACAACAATGGGGGCAGTCGATCAATGGAGGGTTAATGACGGAGGGGGTGGAAGTTGTCGTCGATGATGATAGTGGGCTTTGAAGGATTAGAGATTTAAGATTTTTTAAAAATTTAAGTATTTAAGTTTAGGGATTTAAGATGACGATATAGGGGAAAGTAGTCAGGTCCAACAATGAAGGAGTGGTGAGCGATGGCAGTGAAATATGAGGATTACGGATTTTAGAATTTTTTTATTTTTATAAAAAAAATATACATAGACATTGAGGTTTTTTAGAAAACTAGGGATTTAACTTTTTTTTAAGAAAACTTTTGGAAATGTGTGTGTCACATTTCGATCGATAATAAAATTATTTTAATGTTCAATACGGAATTATTTTAAAATGGTTATATAATGAATCGCTAAATATATTCGTTGTCAAAAAAAAACTTTAAGCATTTATCATAAAATGAATATAGTTGAGACATTTACTTTGTAATTAAACGGTATAAATATTTTACTAAGAGAAATTAAACCTTGATACTTTTAAGGGATTCCAATGTTTAACACTGAACCTACTTCATTATTTGTAATTGAAACGAAAAAAAAATTATAAAATATATTACTAAATAATAATATGGATATAATTGTCTTTGATCTTGTTTGGTAAACAATGATTTGAGCTAAAATTAGAGGTTTGAGCTACAATTAGAGGTTTGACCGGTCAAATTCGTTAATTTGGATGTTTGGTGAATAGCTGATTGAGGTGAAACCTCTAATTTTGAAAAAACTGTTAATAAGAGCTTTTTGAAAATTGAAATTAAAGTTTTCACATAAGAGTTTTAAAATATTCTTTTACCCTTAACAATTATAAAAAATCTTCAAATAACCAAAATTTAACCTTTTCTATTTTAATTATTATCCCTCACGTATTTATATTGTGACATTTATAAACCACTATGATGCGATCCAGTTTCACACCATACTCATTTTCACCATACTTTCAACTTGTTTTACAAAGATGAAAGTCAAGGGAATTTTTATTACTTTGCTCACATCTATTATAACTATATAATTATATTACTTCTAAATAATGCATGCACGTATATTTACCATTCATGTTTACCTCATGTTTATGTTAATACAATGCTTAGTGTATTCGAGTATCATAACATCCTTTCTTACATTATACTCTACATTTGGCATGTTAAGTAATGTTTCATGCATGCATATTAAGTAGAATCACATCGTTACTTAGCTTATTATCTTAATTCTTATTATAAGCATTACTTATATTTGTTTTCTTTGATTATAGGTCATCACAGCTCAAGGTACAAGGGATACATTAAAGGGAATGCTCATCTTTGATCGTGCAGCTCATGGTTAGCTCAACTAGCTCAAATTAGCTCCTCACAGCTCACTCATTTCAGCTAAAAGAATGCAAGCTACTTTCAGCTCTAATTCTGCTCCAATAGCTCGAGGCAAGCTCAAGGACACTAGAGGATAAGCTCACCTAGCTAAGGGCGGCTTGTAACAGCTCAAGCAAGCTCAAAAACTAAGTGAAGCTCACTCAGCTAGCTAGCTCAGCTCAAGCTAGCTCACTCCTAGCTCGATCAGCTCATCTCAGCTCAAGCTACTCAGTTTCAGCTCAACACCCAAAGCGCACGACCCTTTCCCAAGGGACACAAACGACCAACCTTGGAGGGAACATGCTTGGCGCCAACTTTTGGAGGGAAAATGGGCGGCATTTGCTTGGAGGGAGACACCATTCAAGCTAAAACATCACTAGCCCTTTGTCAAACCAACACAAGGCCCATACATACCTATTCGACCACCTTTTCACCCTTGTACATGCTTATTCGGCCACCCCCTTGAAAACTATAAATAGGGGTTCATTTTGCACTTTGTAACACACAACTTTCTTTGAATATATTTTATCCTTTGTGAGGTTTTCTCTCAAACTTGTTCTTTTAAGAACTTTATAAACTTATCAAGCTTTGCTTGTGGCATCTCCTATCCTTTCATTTATACTTCGGGTTCTAGGTTCATCTAACCTACGGGTCCAAGTCCCTTACCACCCTCAAAGTCTTTCTCCTAAGAAATGAGATTATACTTTTTAGTATAGTTTCTTTCTTTGAATCCTTTGAATACTACTATCCATTTTCATTCCATTTCACCTTCCTTTTCTTTCCCATTCATTCACCATAACCGAAACTACCCTACACTTAACCATTTCCTTTCTTTCATCCATTTCCTTACACACCACACATCAAATGCTTCCGCACCCTAAACTATCATCATCTTTCCCACTTCATTTTACTTCAAAGCATTCGGATTATAAGGCTTACTTGCATTCACGGCCGGGAACAATCAAAGTTTCTCTCAACAACATCAATTAGAGAATTAGAGTGTATCATATGGTAATCAGAGCTTTTGGAAGAATCAAGTAAGCCCTTATCTTTTGTGATTTCATTTTTGTGATAAAAAAGTACAAAAAAACAAAATCAGAATTCCTTCTCATCTTCTTAAGGAATTTGAATAGTACAAAAAAAGAATAGTGAAATACAAAGGTGGTGAAGGCAAAGCAAACAAATAACAAGCTCGAAGAAGACATCAAGATTGATTGTTTCTCGATCGAGTTGTAAGTGAGCTTTGTGGCACGTTTGTTTTACTTTCTTCTATTTCATTCTATTTATATTATTCTACCTTTTCATTCTTTTCTTTCATTTCTTTTTATTATTCCTTTCTTTCTATCTAACCTTATTGCAGCCAAACGTCATATAGTTAAAATTTGACAGGTCTTGAGTAAGTTCTTTCAAGAACTTGTGACGAGAGAATCGAGCAGTAAAAGGAAAGAGAGTTGTGAGAATAGAAGGGGAAGTAAAAGTCATATTCCCAAGAGTGAAACACGAGTGTTTGAGTGGAGTGACATCAATTTTCTTGGAGTGACCGAGAGGTTTCTTTCTTTGGTGAGGTTTTAAGTTTATAATTTTTTTTACTAACCATGTCATAACATTCTGAATCTTCAAAACCTTGGAGGAAGACAGCAACCCCAAAACCTCCAAACTCAAGCATTGATTCAAGAAATGCAAAGGCTATTGCGCGCCAAACTTGAGCCTATTCATGAAAGGATGGATTGGTTGGAAGAGTCACAAGGTAATGTTCAAGGCATGGGGAGGCAACAACATCTAAAAGAGTTCGTAGAAAATAATGAGGAAGAAGTTAAACAAGTATCACAGAGAATTGCTCTGAGATATCAAGGAGGGCGTGACCAAATTGATGACAATCTCAACAACAATCGAGTCACTATTCCACCATTCCAAGGCAAAACTGATCCGGAGGCATATCTGGATTGGGAAAGTAAAGTGGATCATGTGTTTGAATGCCAAAATTACTCAGAACAGAAAAAGGTATGATTGGTTGCCATGGAATTCATAGATTATGCTCTTATTTGGTAGGACCAATTAACCTTGTCTAGGAGACGTAACAGCGAAAGGACAATTACAAATTGGCATGACATGAAGAGCATAATACAGAGAAAGATTATTCCAACCCATTATCATCGGGACCTTTTTCACAAGTTGCAAACTCTAAAGCAAGGCAACCAGAGTGTAGAAGATTATTACAAAGAAATGGAGGTTGCAATGATCCGAGCCAATGTTGTCGAGGATAGAGAAGTAACCATGGCTAGATGCTTAGCGGGGCTCAATAGAGAAATTGTCGATGTGGTAGAGCTACAACACTACATTGAGATTGATAAAATGGTGCACATGGCCATGAAGGTTGATCGGCAACAACAGAGAAAGATCACCACATGGGGTACTAATACCAATGGTCCAAAGTGGAACCAGACCAACACTCGGAAGGCTACACCTTTACAGATCCGAGAACCAGTTGAGACTCTAAAACCAAAGTCAGCCGTGGTGGAAACAGGTCGAGACAAGCAAGTAGAGAACAAAGAATGCACTAGTGACATTAATGATTCAAATGTTTGGGACGAGGCCATATAGCTAATCAATGTCCAAATCGTAATACTATGCTGCTTTTGGATAACGGTGATGTCATATCAGACCATGAAAATGAAGTTTAGGAGGAATCCGAGCCTGAGGTAGAAGAAATTAAACAAGTCGTGGATAGAGAACTTCTAGTGGTTAAACGACTTCTGAATGCACAAATGGCTGAGGAAGAATAGAAAATAGAGAACATTTTCCACACCCGGTGTCATGTGCATAACAATGTATGTTTCGTGATCATAAATGGTGGAAGTTGTACCAACACTGCTAGCACAATCATGGTGGAAAAGCTGGGTTTAAAAATGTTGAAGAATCCTACACTATACAAGCTTCAGTGGCTAAATGATGGAGGCAAATTAAAGGTCACCAAACAGGTTCTAATTCCCTTCTCAATTGGAAATTATAAAGACGAAGTTTTGTGCGATGTTGTACCCATGCATGCAAGCCATATTCTACTTGGAAGACCGTGGCAGTATGATAAGAGAACCATTTATGATTGTTTCACTAATTGCTACTCTTTCAAGCACGAGGGAAAGAAGATTGTTCTTGCACCACTTACTCCAAAGCAAGTGCAGAATGATCAGAATCTGATGAAAAAGAGTAGAAGATTGAAAGAATGAACGGACCAAGCAAAAATCCAAGGATGAGGAAACAAAGAAGATCAGTGCTTATACTAGCATTGAAATAAAAAGGGAATACCTTTTGACACACCCTTTAATCGAGACAGATTTTTCTAACCCTCCACAAGAAAATTTGTTTTCTTCTAATTTTCAGGTTAGCAATGAGGAAGCAAACTGGAGAATGATATATACAAGGATTCAATTATCTCAAGGGCAAATGATTGTCCTAAGATAAGAAGCTTCAATTTGAGGACAAATGGCTTTAAAGAAAGGGGGGATGATGCAATCCTGTTTCACATCATACTCATTTTTACTATACTTCCAACTTGCTTTACAAGGATGAAAGTCAAGGGAGTTTTTACTTACTTTCCTTACATCTATTATAACTATATAATTATATTACTTCTAATCATGCATGCACTTATACTTTCCATTCATGTTTACCTCATGTTTATGTTTAATACAATGCTTAGTGTATTCAGGTATCATAACATCTTTCCTTACATTATACTCTACACTTGGCATATTAAGTAATGTTTCATGCATGCATATTATGTAGAACCACATCGCTACTTAGCATATTATCTTAATTCTTATTATAAGCATTACTTATATTTGTTTTCTTTGATTATAGGTCTTCACAACTCAAGGTACAAGGGATACATTAAAGGGCAATCTCATCTTTGATCGTGCAGCTCATGGTTAGCTCAAATTAGCTCCTCACAGCTCACTCATTTCAGCTAAAGGAATGTAAGCTACTTTCAGCTCCAATTCAACTTCAATAGCTCGAGGCAAGCTCAAGGACACTAGAGGATAAGCTCACCTAGCTAAGGGCAGCTCGTAGCAGCTCAAACAAGCTCAGAAACTAAGTGAAGCTCACTCAGCTAGCTAGCTCACTCCTAGCTCGATCAGCTCAAGCTACCACATTCAGCTCAACACCCAAAGGGTACGACCACTTCCCAAGGGACACAACCAACCAGCCTTGGAAGGAACGTGCTTGGTGCCAATTTTTGAAGGGAAAATGAGCGGCATTTGCTTGGAGAGAGACACCATTCAAACCGAAACATAGCCAGCCCTTTGCTGAACCAATACAAGGCCCCTATATACCTATTCTGCCACTTTTTCACCCTTGTACATGCTTATTCGGCCGCCCCCTTGAAAACTATAAATAGGGGGTTCATTTTTCACTTTGTAACACATAACTTTCTTTGAATATATTTTATCCTCTGTGAGGTTCTCTCAAACTTGTTCTTCTAAGAACTTTATCGGCCTATCAAACTTTGCTCGTGGCATCTCCTATCCTTCCATTTATACTTGTGGTTCTAGGTTCATCTAACCTACAGGTCCAAGTCCCTTACCACCCTCAAAGTCATTATCCTATGAAGCGGGATTATACTTTTTAGTATAGTTTCTTTCTTTGAATCCTTTGAATACTACTATCCCTTTTCATTCCATTTCACTATCCTTTTCTTTCCCATTCATTCACCATAATTGAAACTACCGTACACTTAAACCATTTCCTTTCTTTCATTCATTTCCTTACACACCACGCATCGCACGCTTCCGTACCCTAAACTATCATCATCTTTCCTACTTTATTTCACTTTAAAGCATTCGGATTACAAGGCTTACTTGTATTCAAGGTCAGGAACAATCAAAGCTTCTCTCAACAACATCAATTAGAGAGTTGGAGCATATCACAATATTTTTTTTATTTTTTTTATTTTTATTCTCACACATTTATATTTGTATTTAAATTTAATAACTAATTAAATTATAATAAAAATAATTATATAAATAATAAATTAATATATAGATCCTTCAAATATGCTTAGTAATGTTATATTAAAAAATTAATTTTCATAATCTAATTAATATTAATAGATACAAAATATTGATAACTAATAAACTATTCAAACAAGTATCAAATATAATCATGTTCTTATATGTCATTTTGCTTGTTTAATTAATCAAACAGCTATCAACTATTAGTTAATTTTACCAAACACTTTTATATAATTTTCTAGTCAAATCAGCTAATGCAATCAGCTATCAGGTATCAGCTATCTGCTAATTGCCAAACACGACCTTTGTATTTTTTGACAAATTCTAATCTTAATCCTACCTAAAGGGGTGAGGAAGAGGAAACTCTAGGGGAAAGAAGAGAATGTTCCTACCGGGTCTAGAACCCATGACCTAAGGGGATGTGATGGAACAAAGATGAACAGCTTGGCCAACCGACTAAATGTTTGCCCAAACATGACCTTTGTATTTAAATAGAGGAAGTTTAGTATATTTTCATTAAATCTTAGAAAATAAATGATGTTTTGAAGTATAGATGATGATGTAAGTTTCATCAAATCTCAAGGTGGTTTATGTACTTTTCTTACTATTTAATATTTTATTAAATAAGTCATGATTGAAGGCAAAACAAAATGAATGAAAGAAGGATAAAAAAGAAATGGAGGAGCTTAGATATTTGGCAAGGGGGGAGAGACGATTCCACCATTAAATTGTTTATTAATTAAGCATAAGTTTA
Source organism: Hibiscus mutabilis (assembly GCA_019671005.1). Classification (NCBI taxonomy): domain Eukaryota; kingdom Viridiplantae; phylum Streptophyta; class Magnoliopsida; order Malvales; family Malvaceae; genus Hibiscus; species Hibiscus mutabilis. Next base: position 36,732,269 of record CM033736.1, read on the forward strand.
TGATTAATGAGGTGTATATTGGACTAAAAAAAAAAAAAACAACCAAAGTGTAGCAAATTGGCATCCACTTGGAGTTAATTAGAGGAAAAGATTAATTAAAACATCCAAGTAATTGTTAATTGGATACTACTGGGATCCATCATCCACTGTTAAAACCACTAAAATTCACTATCTCACGTCCATATAAAATAATAACAATAATAAACTAACACCACCAAAATTGTGGGTGGAGGCCTTGAATATTCCTTTTCAATTTTCTTGGCTGCCAAACACGTGTTTAGATTATTTATCGTGTGATGTATATTAGGTTTCTATAGAACTTAAATCCCAACCAGGATTCTCCGGACAGGATCTGATACTTATAAAATAACTGTTAACTAGTTGTTTTCTACAGTAATAAACTATGAAGCATGGGTACGGCATTTGAAGGCCGTCTTATGTACCCGATACATTTTTTGAATTTTAGGTGTCTAAAATATAATTTTATAAAAATAGGTGTTTAAAGTTTTAAAAATTATAATTTTAGGTGCTTAATTATTTTGAATTTTAGGTGCCTAAAGTATATTTTTGTAAAAATAAATGCCCAAAGTTTCAAAAGTTATAATTTTAGGTACCCCAAATATGCCACGTGTCAAGCATTGATTGGTTAAAAAAATTTTAACACCCATTAACGGTCAGGCACCTAAAATTATAACTTTTGAAACTTTGAGCACCTATTTTTACAAAAAAAATACTTTAGGCACTTAAAGTTAAAAAAAGGCATAATTTGGACACCTATTTTTCATTTAAGCCTTTAAATAATTATCAGCTCTTATTAAAAGAAACTAGAGTTTTTTTACAAGGATTTTGTTATTATTTATTATTATTATTTATTTTTTATAAATACAATTGACTCAAACTCTTAATTTAGATCTAAAAAAATTAATTTTAATACTAATTTTGATGTAAACTAATCTTATAATGCAACCATACAAGCATTGTAAGCCATAAATAAATTTTTTTAGAATTACAAATTTTATTTTGAATTTTAATGTTTTACTATTATTTATATATATTACAATTTATTCTATATTTATCGTATCATTTCCGTACTCGTACCCTATAATATTAAAAATTACCGTTTCTCATCTCGTATCCATACCTGTACCCGTATCAATGCAACATAGGTAATAAACGTATAAGGAATCCCTGTTAGGGATGGTGCGAGAGATAATGGCAAATCAACTAGTTTTTTTTTTGTCAAATTATAACACGTCCCTGCACTATACATTTTACAAACCCAGTCCCCATATTATAATTTGAGGTTTGTATTCATTTTACTTTTCGAAAACTGTATTTTCATTTAGGGTGGGGGAGCATTTGTTGGTTTTTTTTTTTGCTCGGCAGCCTTTGTTGGTTTAAACAGACAAAATCGACCCACCGATTAATTCAGTCAATTTTAGACGATTTGATCGGGTTTTTTTTTTAAGATAAATTGGATTTCGGTAAAACTCCCTTGATAACTGAAACCAAAAATTTTGTTCCGGACACTAATAAGAGGAAAAAAGTGTTCGTTATTTTATTGATAGTCTAATCACAATCAGAACAGATCAAACAGTCATAAGACTTTACAACAACTCAGTAGCTATCCAAAAAATACAATGAACACCCGCAACACTTCTGTGCCGCATTTGATTAAGTGATAAGTACCTTATCCAAATATTTTTCATTTTTTGAAAAAAATTATAACAGATAAGTTTAATTTTAAATTATCAAACATGCTTAAAATATTAAAGCGAATTAAAAATTTTCAACAAGTTATCAAACAAACCCTAAGTCATGTCAAACTATTCAACAGAATAATAAAATAATTTGATCTTAAGATTCATAATACACATTTCATAAAATATAGGACTAGAAATGCTCAAAGTATAGTTATAGGGACTAAATCCATTAAAAGCGCACAATAAAAGGGACATTCTATAAAGGCTTAAAGGAAAAATAGATGCCCAAAGTATACCTTTTTGAACTTTAAGTGCTTACAGTATTTTTTGTTGTTGTAAAAATAGGTGCCAAAAGTTTCCAAAGTTATAATTTTAGGTGTCGGATAGTTAATGGGTGTTAAAAAATTCTATCGAATAAAAGAGTGACACGTGACATATTTAATTAATTAATTTTTTTCAAAAATAAAAAATATAAAAAACTTTCAGTTTTTCAAAAAATCCCAAAAACTTTGAAAATTTTACAAAATAGTCCCAAAATCCCTAAAAATACCCAAACCCAAATCCTCCAATTGCCACCGTTTCTGCCACCGAACGCCGCCGCTGAGCACATTGGTTTGGTCGCCGGACCAATCGATGTTCGGCTGACACGTCGTTCGCCGTTTTTAGCGACGCCGCGTGAGGGGAAATGACCGCCTTGGTCCGGTGACCAAGCCAGTGTGCTCAGCGGCGGCCGAAGCGGCTGCGATTGGGGGATTTGGATAGTTTTAGGGATTTTGGGACTGTTTTGTAAAATTTTTCAAAGTTTTTGGGATTTTTTGAAAAACAGAAAGTTTTGGGTATTTTTCTTTAAAAATAAATTAAATATGTCACGTGTCAATCTTTGATTGGTTAAAAGTTTTTTTAACACCCATTAACTGTCAGACACCTAAAATTATAACTTTGGAAACTTTAGGCACCTATTTTTACAAAAAAATACTTTAAGTACCTAAAATTTAAACAATGTATATTTTAAGCACTATTTTTCTTTTTATGCCTTCTATAAAAATTGATCATTATTTATTTATATAGCTTTTGAAGTGAGATTTGTTTGTTGATGACATTGTGGTGATGGAGAGTCAAATCCACCGATACTTTTTCTTTTCTTTTCAAGTGTTTGCATATGACGTATGAAACACTATTCCTTTTTGTGTGTTCCTCCCCACGAGTAGGACAAAGTCACAACCAAATACCCCAAAATATTACTTTGGTGTAGGCCAAGCATCTCACTAATGGGGACAATATGCTCCCATCCAGAGATTTCAGGGGTTAGAAGGGCGTGTCGCATCTCTAAAATTTTGAAATTTTTTATGATTTAGAAATTTTTTAAATTTTTTTTATAAATTTTCTATTGAAATTTTTTTTTGCCTTTAAAATTTTATAAGTTCGGCCCTTTAGGATTTTATAAGTTCGTCCTCTTAACATAAAGTTTTGCTTTCGTCACTGTTCACATTTTATGCCTTTCAAGACAATGATTTCAAGAGAAAAAAACAAAAAAAAAAAACTTAGGTGTTGTAATATTTGGACATTCTTTTTATCTAGTGTTTAGATATGTTTTGACGCCTTGTGAGTGTTCATCATTTTGGTGGTCGGAGAACTTACAAGAAGGAAATAGAAATAAGAGTTGTACAAAAATTCAAACGAAATATTAAGAGGAGAGAGGTCGAGATAAAAATCAAAGTCGAGATTGAGGTCGAAGTCGGAGATTAACTTGACCCCAACAGGATAAAAGAAACTCGTTTACTTTTCACAACCCTAACCCTACGCATTTTTTTGACAAGGATGGAATCGAATGGGTACCATGTGGGATATTCGAGTGACGCTGAATGTTCCCCTTGGGCATCCACAAGATAAGTTCTCAAATAAGGGCAGCATGGGGGGCACTAATTTGATTAATGGGGTGCCCTTGCAATGTGGGGGGTCATATATTTCACTGTACAGTAAAATTTTATGTCGTGTGCAAATTGTTAGAGAATTATACTAAAAATTTAGCGGGTGTAAAATTTTAAAATTTCAGGGTGCGAATTTAGATCATTGATAAAAATACAAAAAAATAAAAAAATACTCAAACTATATGAAAATTTGAAATTTTTAAGCAGTGCGACTACCCGTCCAACAGAATAAAAACTTATTTGCCCATTTTCGGTGCCCCTTGCTATGTCCCAACATTAAAAAATCAAATTTTAGGCTCTATCCAAATTCTAAATCCTAAACCTTAAACACTAGACCCTACAAAATACACCATTCTTCAAATTCTCTAAACCTAAATTGTAAACACTAAACCTAAATTTTTAATGTGAGGCATATATAAAAACACTAAAAAATTTCAGATGATTTTTATTTCCTCCTACACCCCTAGGTCCACCCTTGCATATATGGGCTCTTTTCATGCTTTAAAAGTCAAGCGGGTCAGACCATCAGAGGGGTCAATTAGTTAATACAATCTAAAGAGGAAAGGGTACAAAAACAAAATCTAAATTTCTTTTGTTGGATGTTTAGATGATAGAAATGGGTTCACTTGACACGCAAGATTGTAACATTATTTTTTTGAATAATAGGAAACGACTTTCTAGGCATATTTCCATTAACCTTGGCTACAAGTGTTTCATTATATTAAAAGAATGAAATGAACGGTTATCCCACTAATTCTCTTATCTGACTTTTATTTAATTATATATGGTAGTGCTGCCTTATTTCATATGAATTCTACCTCCATATCTACCCCTTTATTTTATTCTAAAACAAGGATTGATAGTTTTAGCAAAAATTAGCAAAAAGTAAAAAATTGTACAAAAGATTAATGGGTGTAATCCACTATTGCTTATAGGGAAAGGCTGCATTTCTCTTCTTTTACACGCACATGCATAATGGTGGACAACTATATGCATATCCTCATGCGTATTTTCAGATAAGAAATGGAACAAACATTTTGATTCCTTGACAAAAGATGCATAGATTCAGTACAAAGATGTGTATGGTCTCTTTTAATTAATTAATTTTGACAAAAGAAAAACATTAATTTGGATGTCTATTCCACCTCGCGTAGGATACATATTGCCTGTATGGAAGCAAGTAGACAATTAAAAAAGAAAAACAAACAAAATTCTTGTTCTTTGCGATGGAAATTAAGTTGAATATTGTCAGGTGTTTAAATACTAGTTGAATATTATAAGTACATACTTTTTATTAAATATACATTTTGATACTTCATTTTAAAATTAAGTTATCCATACTTAGCTACGTTTCAAAATATATTAGGCATAATATCAAAAAATGCCCTTAATATTTGTCTGAATAGTAACTTTGACCCCTATTCTTTGTTTTTAAGCAATTTAGCCCTCAACGTTTCATTTTGGGTCAAAATGGCCCCTCTGTGGATGAAAACTATTAGTCAACTGACGATAAACAACTTGAATGACTTGACAGAATTAGAGGTGGCAAACGGGTCATTCGGTTCGGTTTTGGTTCGGGTCATTTAGGTTCGGTTCATTTCGAGACTGACTATATTTGGTTTAAATTCGGTTCGGTTCGAGTTTGGTTCTGTTTTAGTTTAGATCTATGGTGATTTCGGTTCGGGTATCGGGTCGAGACTTCGATTCGGTTGATTTTCAGTTCGGTTTGATTTCGGGTCAGTTGCTTTTTGGTCGGGTTAATAGGAGATCGATCAGTTTTATTTGGGTTTTCAGACCAAGTTAGGTTTTTCCACCCTATATATGACTTTATATAGCATGAATATTTGGCTTTTTGGTGTGTTGTGCGACAATTCACATCTCATCTTTATTTATTTTAATATTGTTTATTTCAGGCTGCTTTCGATTCGGCTCCATTCAGTTTGAGTCCTTTTGGTTTGGTTGAAAATCGATTCAGGTCTATTTTCGGTTCAACTAAAATTCGATTCAGTTTCGGTTTGATTCGATTTATTTCAGGTTTCGGATCAAATTTGGGTCATCGTGTTTGGGTCGATTTTGGGTCTCAGTTCAGGTAAATCGGTTCGGTTCTCGGGTCTCGGGTCAAGTTTGCCAGGTCTAGACAGAATAACACGTTAGAAGAAAAAATATTTTATATAATTTTTTAAAATTATTTTTTGACTTATGTGTTATTCTGTAAAGTCGGCATATTTATCTATATGGCACTGCTATCGCGGCGTGCACTGCCATGTAAGTTTGTCACGTCATTTCAAGCTATTTATCGTCAGCTGACTAACTGTTTTCATATGCAAAAGGGCTATTTTGACCCAAAAAGAAACATTGAGGGTTAAATTGCTTCAAAAACTAATATGGGCTAAAATAACTATTCAGTCAAACGTTAGAGCCATTTTTTGACATTATGCCAATATATTAATAATTATCTAGGTTTGGTGTCTGTCTCTCTTAGGATTAGGGTTAGGGTTCTTTAGTAGTTTAGGTTATGGATTTGGGCCTGGTAACTAGGTAAAGCTTAGGTAGACAGATGGGTAGTTGGGCACCGGGTGTAATGGGTAAACGGGTATGCAGGGTAGTTTAAGTTAAAAAATAAACTAAATTAAATTAAAATAAAATAAAATAAAAAATTATTTTTTAAAAATAACTCGTTAACGGTTAGGCACCCAAAATGACCGTGGTAAAACTTTAGACACCTATTTAGGGTGAAAAATAGTTTAGGTATCAAAAATGAGCAGCAAGTATAATTTGGACTCCTTTTTTGCTATTAAGCCTTGTTTTTTTCAAAAGGATAAAAGTTTAATATACCCTCAAAACATAAAAGTGAATCATTTGGTCAAATTTGGATTATATTGTTACTTTTTCTTTAGCTTTCATTATATGTTGGAATCAAATCCATAAAAGGCCCCAATTCATTTCCTTTCAACTTTGAAGAAAGTAAAAAAAAAAAAAATCTTTGAAAACCTAAAGAGATTATCAGAAGAGAAAAATAGAAGCAGTTCATATGAGAGAAAGTAAGAGATCAAAGCAAACAAAAGGCACATTGAGTGGCATGGTACTTGTAAAAGAGTTTGAAATCAAACTAAAATCCAATTTCACTATTTATATTTCTTTTCCAATTTGAATGCTTCGAGCTATTCTTTTTCACAAAAAGATGAAAGTAAAAAAAAATTGAGTTATTATCTTTTCCAATTTGAATGCTTCGAGCTATTCTTTTTCACAAAAAGATGAAAGTAAAAAAAAATTGAGTTATTATCTCCACCATTACAGTCCCTAACCTTTTTTTATTTCATTTTATTACTTTGGCCGTTCCATAAATTCATTCATTATTTTTATTAACATGTAGTTTTTTGGTTGCCCTCACAGTTGCACATGGCTTTGTACTGACTACTCCGGATTGATTCGCGCTGCACATTTGACTATAGTGGGCGAGTCTTCCAACGAGGATTTTTTTGCATACACAAGGCCTCGAATTCGAGACCTACTTAAGCGATACAAATTCTTTTACCACTTGGACCAACACTGTTGATAATTAACTTGTATTTTTTAAACATTGAATTAATAGTCCAAATTGATTCACACATAATGGAATAAGACCCCCCGCCTCGGCCAAGCTGAATTGGTTTGGATTTAAATTATGTAAAATTATTATAAAAACAATTCTTAATATTGTAATATTTTTGAAGTATTGAAACACTCAACAAATAATTCTTTTATTATTCAAACTTGACCTAATTTGAGTTCACTCATAAATAGTTCCAATTTCTTGATCACTAGGGAAAAAACTATTCAAACAATTGTAATAACCAGACATCATGGGGGGACCATATGTTCATCATCATCATTATCACCAGCTCCAAGAAGAATTCATTTTTCTACATATATAACCAATCAGGAAACTAATTTAGGGACTCACATTTGAGGAATTTGAGTGGGTAACATTAAAATGCAATTATAATTTGTGTAACTAATTGTAAGGAAAAGCCAAGCACCACTAGTGGATGCTTTTCCAAAAAATTTAAGTTTTGATAGACATAAATGCACCCACTAAATCTGGCATGCAAATGAAAGAGATAAATTAATTTATTATAAATTTCTTTTTGGTGGGTCTATTTGCACGCCATCAAAAAACCTTACTTAAGGGAGGTGCATTCAAATGTCCAATTTTATTTTTCTATATTTGATCTCGATTAATTTAAATCAGGTACTACAAAAATTTATTATAAAAGAGTGACTCTTTGAATCCAACATGCTCCATTTATAATATTAAAATTTATAATTTGAACATTGTTTAAAAGATTTAGCGTTTTATCTCACTAAATCAATTGACTATCGCTAAATGGCGTTTGACATTGTTATTAACTCTTGAATATTGATTATCTAGTTTGGTATTTATTGATACAAATTACGTGATCACATAATGAATTTGTTTTAATTCTGTGGATGATGGTTTTAACGGTAGCTAACGACAATGACTGTAATGAAAGCGAGATAAAAGTTGGGTGACCGTATTGAATGATTTAAAAGCTAGGTGACCGTAATGAATGTGCCCTAAAAATTTGGTGACTACCAGTATAATTTACACAATTTTAAAATAAACTTGGATTGTAACACCCCCTTCCCGTATCCGTACACCGAACACGAGTCGGAAATGTCACGATAATTCAAAATTCATCTTACATTAAAAATCAGGATTAATTAATTTTTTTAACTTATACATAATGATATCATCATATAAAAAATTCTATCATAATGCGTAAAAATTATACATATAACATATCATTTAATATACACGACAAAACCATTACAAGGCAGGCCGGTTAGATATTTTAACAAAATAGACAGATTATTTCGAACATGCCACTAATCTTAAACAAAATCAGGATGTCATAAGTACCGAAAATAACCTGTCGACGTAGAATCTCCTCCCAAAAGAGATGTTGATGCAAAGCTCCTCTACCACTTTCGATTACCTCGCGTATAACCAAAATACACGCTAAGTATAACTTAGTTAGGCATAAGGAAAGTACCATATTTAAAAATACTTAATAAAAATATGATACTTTCACAAGCATAATATTCTTTGAATTAAAAGCATACTTCATTTCATGAAATCATATAGCCCAAGGTGAATATCAAGTGATTAAGGTACGAGTTGTGTACTATAAAGTACTGTCCTTTACGGGCGACACAAAGTGTTGAATACAGGCGCCACAATAAAGTGACGAATACGGGCGTCACAAAGTGTCGAATACATCTTAAACTTATAATAGTATACCACAATAAGATTCAACTCAATATTTTACTACCAAGGGCAAACTTTAAAACAATTCTTGCAGTAATGATAGGTAACCCAAATTTCATTCATTCATTCATACATACATACATACATACATACATACATACATACATACATACATACATACATACATACATACATACATACATACATACATACATACATACATACATACATACATACATACATACATACATACATACATACATACATACATACATACATACATACATACATACATACATACATACATACATACATACATACATACATACATACATACATACATACATACATACATACATACATACATACATACATACATACATACATACATACATACATACATACATACATACATACATACATACATACATACATACATACATACATACATACATACATACATACATACATACATACATACATACATACATACATACATACATACATACATACATACATACATACATACATACATACATACATACATACATACATACATACATACATACATACATACATACATACATACATACATACATACATACATACATACATACATACATACATACATACATACATACATACATACATACATACATACATACATACATACATACATACATACATACATACATACATACATACATACATACATACATACATACATACATACATACATACATACATACATTTATCATATAGAACCTCTTCATAATGGAGCAGTTCATACTCCAATATATTCAATAACTTTTCATGGTATACTACCATTTAAAAATATATCGAATAACTAGTCATGAAGATATCATGCTATAAAATATGTGTAAGCATAAAGAATATGCCACAATCTTTAAATCATCAAAATAAAGTATCATGCTAAAAACATGTTTTGCTTTTATAAAATCTTTACATTTTAGGTCGACTTATCACAAGTCTTCCTATAATATGTATGTTAACTAACATACAATTTATAAACATGTATGCACTCACCTTAGCCTTGCAATATGATTTCCTATTCGATATTAGTCTCGAATTATATCCTTTCCCGGTCTGCTGGCACAATCTTGATTTTTATCAGAATCTACATTAAAAAATAACATATACCATTTCAAAGTATATGTTAGAACATACTTAGTTCATATATAATAATGGAAAGTAAATAAATTAACTATCCATTAAACATAAACTCGATCCGATAAAACTTTCCATATTCAAATCAAAATTTCTCATATTTTTCTTTAAATCTCAAACTTTTTCTCAATATTCATATTTTAGTCCCTAAAGACTCTTTTAAGCTTCCAAACACCATTTTCAAGCCAAATCTTTATATTTCTCATCATTTACACTTTAGGATCCAAACTTTAAAAATTTACAACTTAGTTCTTAAATTTCCGAAATTCACAAATTGGTGCCAAAGTTAGTATAAACTTCACAATCAACCTTCCAACCATTTAACTTGATTTTCTAACATAACATACTTCAAATATAAGCTTGACCATCAAGTCCCTAAACTTTCCAATATTTACAATTTGGTCCCTAATGTCAAATAGTTAGGGATTTTCATTCTAAACAACTTATATCATCATAATAAACCTTTCTTCCTTCAATTACACCTTAAAATTCCCACTTTGAAAATTAGTCCTCAATTCAATATTACTACCTTAATTCCATCATTACAACTAAAAATTAGATTTAGGCCCCATACAAAACTTCAATTTCGATTTGGTCACTTAACTTTGACAAATTGTCAAAATGGTCACTAATTCAATTCAACATCAATTTAGCATTCTAACTTTATTTTCTTGTCTCTAACATCATTAATAACATAAATACACTCCAAATTCTAAAAATTCAGATTTGGTCATTCAACTTTTCAATTTGCCGAAATGGTCCCTACACAATTTAACTTAGGGTTTTGCTTCCAAACAACAATTCAAGCTTACTAGATCATTATTTCAACATCACAAACCCTAAATTAAACTTGAATCCATAAACCCTAATCATCTTCATAAAAATCAAAATGTGTAAAACTTAAATCCCAACTCAATATCATGATTTTAACATCATACTAGCTTAATTCTAACTTGAATTCAATCATGGAAACATAAAATCTCAAAAGCCCCAATTTGATCCATAACCCTAATTTCTTTCTCATGAAAATTCTCATCAACCAAGCATGTATTCCATGAATTATTGATATCAAAAGACAGAGCTTGAAGAGTAGAACAACTTTGTAGTTGAAGAGATTACCTGAAAACCGAGTTTCGAGGCTTAAATCGAGCTTGGAAAATTTTCTTCTTCTTTCCCCTCTTTCTCCACGTTTCAAGGATGGAAAAGATGAACATTTTTTCATCTTTTCACCATTATTTGAAACATATATCTATTAAATGAATATTAAATTCATTTAATAGTGGAATTACAATTTTGCCCTTTTTATCCAATGGTTGAGATTGATTTTATCATCAATCAAGGGCCAAGATTGAATCTTCCATTTCCTCTTTCCAAAATTGCCCTTATAACTTTTTAAATATTTCAAAATTGCCATTGGGGCCAAATGACCAATTTGCCCTCCAACTAGTCTTTATTTACTAGTGTGTTTCCAAATTGCCATTCCATTAAAATCTATCTAAATCTAGTTAGAATTCAACCAACCATAATAAAATATTCATAAAATAACATTTATGACTTTTCTATATCTTTTGGATCATTCTCCAAAATTTCCATTCGATCCAATATCGATAAATAATCCTTTACTCAAAAATAAACTGTAGGATTCACCTGGAATCAAACTAAAAATATTTCCAACACTTGAAAATTACTTTTATAACCTTTCTCTATCATATGGAAAAATTTCAAAATTTTGCAGTTCTATCCGGGTATCCGAATTCCACTTAAACTTTAACTGCGATTTTCCCAATAATCAAAATATCAGATCGAACCAAAATCTTCACATTCGATCCACACCCTTAGGTGATCTATTTATATATGAAATAAAAACCCTTAACTTTTAGGAAATTACAACTTTAGTCCCCAAACTTTTCCAAAGTTCATACTTTAGCCATAAAATTTTTAGAATTTACATTTTGGTCACTAACATTTAAACTTAAATTCCCATTCCAATTTTCCTTGAAATTCAACCAAAATTTAAGAATACCTTATTCAATTCACTATCTATCACATGACACCTTTAAACCTTAGAAATTTCCTTTCCAAAACCCATAATTAAAGAAATCCTAACTTTTGCATTTTTTGTCATTTTAGTCACTAAGTTAGCTATTAAGCTATTATCTTAGTACTAAATGACCTTTAATCAACTTAGTAAATTTTAGTGTATTACAGATAGACTCACCTCTATCCTTACATTCAAAAACATAATGTTATTCATATACATTAGATACACGGATTTCTCATGGTGGACTCACCTCCACCAAATCTCACTTCTGCCGGGAATAGGCTCACCCCTACCCCATCATGATAGACTCACCTCTACCACACAACAATAGGCTCACCCCTATTGTAAGAAACCAAAGAATACCATCAGCCCCAGTAGCCTCACCGCTATACATCAAGAGCCGCGGAGCGGTCGACTTTATTTTTTTATTGCACTTTTATTCTATGGCTACCCAACTATATCCGATACTTTCTCAATACATCACATAGCCAATATATCATTTTAAAATACATGTACTTACTGTTTTTTCAATGCATTTCACAAAACTGTTTCATATGCAAAACCACATTGCCAAAGGCAACAACACATTCCTTCAAGGAATAGATCTCAATGCTCATAGACATCCATATACTTTGATAAACATTGCATATTAATCACAAAATGATGCATTAACAGTAAATAAACAAAAATATGTTAATCAAAATCTCATATCAAACTGATATTCAAAAGGCAAAAATAGAGATAACTTACTTCCGAGCTTAGCTATGCTTGTTAGGCTTTAACTAAACCCCCAAAGCCATAAATCAAACCTCTCTATAGTACCAAAACACATTTGCACTCACCAACTTGTTATCGTATCGATGCTGACGTCTCGACGCCAACGCCTCGACGCCTATCCAAAAATTGCCCAAACACTTGCCAACCTCCATAAGAAAATGTAAGGGTCAATATCGATAGGACCACACTGAAGTAACCAATATTAAAATACCACATTCCACAAATTGCCTAACCGAACCATTTCTCAATACTCACCCTTCGAAATTAACCAAAACATCTCCACTTAATCCCTTTTAAACCAACAATTACACAAATATAAAATGGGCAGTTCTCAACCCACCATTGCCCTGTTTAATTTCCCATTTTCATCATCTCTTTTATTTCCACGCATGCTGCCCACAAGGGAGCGGACAGCAGCAGCAGGCCACAGCCCCTGCGTGCGCTCAGGGGTTCTGCAGTAGCCACGCAAGGCAGACTGTCCTGCTTCCTCACACACACTACTGCCCCGATTCGCGCCCTGTTTCGGCTACATAATCCCCTTCCATTAATCCTTTAAAATTTAGCGATACAACACTCTGTTCGGGAGTTTCATCGAACATAATTGATGCACCTTAATATGTGATTAAATAATTCAATCAACCATTAAATCTATTACCTCATTCAAGAATCTAAATCTAAATTTAACCAATTAGATTAATTATGGAAATTAAATTACAAAATCAACTTTAGATTATTATTACCCATGCGCAAAACACTAGAACTCCATAGAACTTATTAGATCACTGCAATCTAATCAAGATTTATGATAAAATTCATTAAAATCTAACAATTCCATTAGAAATTTGTTTTAATTATTCCAAAGCATGAGAAATCATAGATTAAGAATCAATATCTTGTAGAAAATCATTAAAGAACAATTTCTCACATTGCTTGATGAAAAACCAACTTGAAGATGAACTCCCCTCTTGATTTCCAACAAGAAAAATAATGAAGATGATGTAAAATTCAAAATCCTTAATCCACAATTGTTTAGAAATAAATAGATAAGAAATTGAAGTAGAAATAATTAAGGAATCAAGAAATCCTTAAGTTTTGTTTGGAAGAAAATGAGAGAAACTTAGAAATGTCTTTCTCATCTTTTAGGAAAATATAACCATTAACTATTTTTGTTAAAACAAGAGAGAAAAGATATTTTTTTATTTGAATTAATAATTCCATTAAAATAGCACTTAAATTCAGTTTTACAATACTGCCATTATTAATATTTTACAACCTTTTGCAAAATAGTGACTATCTAATTTAATATCAAATCAATCCATTCAAGATGAGAAAATGATTTTCTGGAATTAATTAATTAGTTAAGCCTAACCCAAAAATTCCAACCTAATTCCAATAATTTACTCGAAACTTCTAGCGCGTTTTTCGGGGTGATACACAATCAAATACAATCGGGGTGGCACCTAGCCATACCCGAAACATAAACTATACTCACCAGACAATCCGAAGCTATTTCGGCTCCCAGATGACAACAACCTTGTTTGGGGCTTGGACTTGCTTGAAGGAGCTTGGTGATTTTTCACCTCCAATGGATTGCTCTAGCATAAACGAAACATAAATTCATCAATATCAACTTGCTTTCCATGAAATAGAATAAACTAGGATTTCTAGCAATTCTTAATCATGGAATTTTCTATCCTTGGACTTAAATCTTGATCATAGATAACTAAATCATGTTAGGATTTAAATCCTAGCTTTCTTGGATGGATTTCCATGAAATCAACCATGGAAAGAAGATTCGATTCCTGGGCTTACCTTGGAACTAACCTAAGATTAGAAGTGAATAGCTATTTTTAAGAAAATTCAAGCTTGTAAACTACAAAAATAGAGTTGCTTGCTTGTTCAAGTGGGAGGTTAAAGGAGGGGAGGTGTTTGCTTAAGGTTTCACCCGATGGTGAACTTTCTTATCATCTTTTCTTTCTTTTCTTTCATTAACTTGTTTGCAATTGTCTTGCAAACCCAAGGATGAAGGATGAAGGAATCATTCTCATCCAAGCCACGTGTGGGGTGACTAACACCTTTTTGGGTTATTCACACGGATAGTCACCCTACACTCTAATCTTTACGCTTAAGCACCTTATTTCCCAATTCTTACACTTTAGTCACTTAATTTAATCAAATTAGACCTTGATTCAAAATTGAGCATATTTTGTGTCATACTTGAAAGATTTTATTGACATGGTCATGTCATGAGATTCATAAAACCTTGTCAGAAATGAAATTTTTCGTTCATCATAATTCAGTTTTCTACTAAGTCTATTTTAGGGGTGTTACAGTCACTCAATTTAACAAGATAAAATAAGTACAAAACAAGATTGCAATTAAACTAAACAAGAACAAAAATAAAAAGCCAACAACTAACATTCAATTACTATAGAAAACATATAAAATAGATACACTACAGATAAATCCCGTGAAGAGAGAGAATGATAGAGTATGCTTTGGCACGTGGTAACCTTCAATTTGATGGCTTGGAAGCAAACCTAGGGCTTTAGACTCGAACAAGGAAGTTAGGCGCAAATCTGAAAATTTAAGAGAAACTAGTTGGGGGTTTCTTGAAAATTTCAGATTTAATGCTGGAAATTCAAGAAACGAAGATAAGAGGGAAGATAAGATGATGATTAATAAGAATAAAAACAAAAGATTGAAAAAGACTAAGATAAGCAGATACGTAAAACAAATCTGAAAATTTCCAGCTTTGTTTATGGCTTGTGGAGATGGCGTGAAGGTTGAAGATGGCTTGGGATTTGTTGTTGTTGTTTTGTCCTTGGCACCCTCTTAGACGCAATTATCTAAGCAAGCAACCTCAAGCGGCTCTAAACCACCCTCCTAGATGCAATTACCTAGGCAAGCAAGAGTGTGAAGATGATCTCTCTCACAAGAACTCGATGATCTTATGTTGAAGATGGCTTCTAGACAAATTTACCGAACACTTGCAAACTCAAAGAATACTAAAATCTCCAAAGAGAACTTTTTATTAATCAATGAAATCTGAATTACAATATGGGTGAAGCCTCCTTCATATAGGCCATGGAGAAGTTTTAATCCTACTAAACTTAGGAATTAAATACAATAAATAAATGCTAAAATCTAATCTCCTAATTAGATAAGTAACTTCTAATAATAAATAAATGCTAAAAATAAAATCCTAGTCAAATAAATCTGATCCTAATAGATATTGCAGAATCCTATATTGATTTAAATTACAAATAATCAAAAAAAACTTGAAAATTCGTAATTATAAAAAAATCCCGTATTAATCCCGTATAGGAATTTCTGCATGCGCTGTCTTCGCTAAAATAGGCGTATCTTGAGATCCAGATATCCGATTGAGGCGTTTCAAGATGCGTTGGAAAGATAATTTGCAGCCGGACAAGTTTTAAGAAGACATGTTGACCCATAAATGCTTGGATCCCATCCAAAAATTCGTCGCAAGTTATCTGACTTTCCAAACTTCACAAACAGATTCAGTTTCTTGTCCAAGATGCATCGTTTTTGACCTCCTATGCGTGCATTGTTTTGGCCATTATTGTTTGCATCGAACAAATTAAGCTTCTTGTCCAATATGAGTAATTTAACCCCGCTCGTGCATGTATCATTCCCCCACTCCTCGAAAGGATTCGTCCTTGAATCTAAATCGGCAATGAGAGAACAATCATCAACTTCAATTGAAAAGGCTTCTTTGTTGTATGTGGAGTGATCTAATTGAGCTCCTCTAAATAGTCAACAAAATCCTGAAAAAATAAGAAAACACTACTCGAACATTTGTAATGACTAGTCAAAACAAAATCACTCGTCACGTTTTTTTCTTGTCTTTTTCTTTTGGGCTTTATGTGACTTTTACCTCATATGTATTTTCACTCACCAAATTTGGGCCATTAATTTGACTTTTTTCACTCTCGGCCTCTTTACTCAGTCTTTTGTATCTCACATCCCATATTCCTCTCATAAAATTTATCATCAATGTACAATTTCTGTAGAGGAGAAAGTGTTTCTAACGGAATGATAGGACACGAATCAAATGAAGGGTTAGAATTACACTTACTTTCTTCGTGGGGAGGTGATGAGAGTATAGCAAGTGGACCTACTACTTCACACGAGGGATTATAAGCATTGTCATCTTGTCTAATGTGTTTACTATCACTATCCTTTTGTTTGGGAGATGGTTCTTCTCCAATATCAACATTTGCACAAATGCTAGAAGTAAAGAGAATCATGTGTACCTTCTGGTTTTGGGATGTCTTCATGGTTGGTTGCCTTTGTGTGGTCAATTGATTCAGCCTTTTGCGCTTCCAATCTTTTTCGTTTTATCCTCTCACACTGTTTTTTTGCTTTTGCTATTTCTTCATCTACTTTTTCCGGCTCTATTGTAGCAAACGAGAGCTTCTGGCCTTGGTGCACAACCGAGTATCCATTTGTATTGATTCGATGGACAGCGCCCCGATCATTTTCCAAGGTCTTCCTAATAGTAAGTGGGTGACTTCCATAGGAACCACGTCACACCATACATCATCACAATAGCTTCCAAGAGTAAAAGAGATTAAACAACGTTCGATTACCTTCATATCCGGTCCGCTATTAAACCCTTGAAGATGATACGGCTTAGGGTGTTCTTGGCATGGTAGATCGAGTGCATCAACAATGAAGCTACTCACTAAGTTTACACGACTATCACCATCAATAATTAAAGAACATAGATTAACTTGTATCTTACATCGTGACCGAAAAATATTTATTGGTATACGATAACGAGTGTTGAAAAGAGAATAAAACATCCTAATTGCTTTAAGAATCCAAAGAAAAGGTTAGACACCAATAGAATTATAGTTGCAAGGAGAAAGAAGAGTATGCAACTTTTAGTCCTACTAACACAAGGAAACAAGAAGGTGTTAGAAGATGTGTAAGAAGCAATAAAAGCTAAAACAAACGAAAACTAATGGCTAAGAATGAAAGAAAATTAGAAAAACCCCGAAAACCCTAGAATTTTGCAGCAACTTGATCTACTTCGTTCGAGGTGTTCCCGATGTCAAAAAATTCTGAAATTTTATTTGGTGACTCCTCCAAAGGTGTAGATCTGATCTGGAAATTTTCAGCTCAAAATTAGCTTGTTTGAATTTGACGAATTTTCCCTAATTTTTGAGTTTTTCACCCAAAAACGCCAAAATTCTTGTCAAGATCGTCCCAAATCTGATACCAAATGATAGAGTATGCTTTGGCACGTGGTAACCTTCAATTTGATGGCTTGGAAGCAAACCTAGGGCTTTAGACTCGAACAAGGAAGTTAAATAAATCTGAAAATTTAAGAGAAACTAGTTGGGGGTTTCTTGAAAATTTCAGATTTAATGCTGGAAATTCAAGAAACGAAGATAAGAGGGAAGATAAGATGATGATTAATAAGAATAAAAACAAAAGATTGAAAAACACTAAGATAAGCAGATACGTAAAACAAATCTGAAAATTTCCAGCTTTGTTTATGGCTTGTGGAGATGGTGTGAAGGTTGAAGATGAAGATGGCTTGCGATTTGTTGTTGTTGTTTTGTCCTCGGCACCCTCTTAGACGCAATTATCTAAGCAAGAAACCTCAAGCGGCTCTAACCCACCCTCCTAGATGCAATTACCTAGGCAAGCAAGAGTGTGAAGATGATCTCTCTCACAAGAACTCGATGATCTTATGTTGAAGATGGCTTCTAGACAAATTTACCGAACACTTGCAAACTCAAAGAATACTAAAATCTCCAAAGAGAACTTTTTATTAATCAATGAAATCTGAATTACAATGTGGGTGAAGCCTCCTTCATATAGGCCATGGAGAAGTTTTAATCCTACTAAACTTAGGAATTAAATACAATAAATAAATGCTAAAATCTAATCTCCTAATTAGATAAGTAACTTCTAATAATAAATAAATGCTAAAAATAAAATCCTAGTCAAATAAATCTGATCCTAATAGATATTGCAGAATCCTATATTGATTTAAATTACAAATAATCAAATAAAATCTTGAAAATTCGTAATTATCAAAAAATCACGTACAAGAATTTCTGCATGCGCTGTCTTCGCTAAAATAGGCGTATCTTGAGATCTAGATATCCGATTGAGCCGTTTCAAGATGCGTTGGAAAGCTAATTTGTAGCCGGACAAGTTTTAAGAAGACATGTTGACCCATAAATGCCTGGATCCCATCTAAAAAGTCGTCGCAAGTTAGCTGACTTTCAAGACTTCACAAACAGATTCAGTTTCTTGTCCAATATGCATCGTTTTTGACCTCCTATGCGTGCATTGTTTTGGCCATTATTGTTTGCATCGAACAAATTCAGCTTCTTGTCCAATATGAGTAATTTAACCCCGCTCATGCATGTATCAGAGAATTGATGAAGAATATGACCATATGGGATAATGTAGGAGTTTGCGTGTTGTGACATGGGTTAATGATGAGTAATTTTTGGGTTTTGTGCAAAAGAGATAAACTCTGAAAGTAAAGGAGTTGGGCCTGAAAGTTTGTTAAAAATTGGGTGGGCTGATAAGTAATTTTTTTAAATGTTTATTTTTTAAATATATTTATTATGTATTCTTGGTAGGTAGGGATGATGTGGGTCATGCGGGGTTCGGGTAGGGAGGATTGGGATGAGACGAGTACAAGGTCATACCCACTCCTAATTCACCCTCGACGAGTGTAATTTTTGTCTCTATCCCTATCTCACCACCCACGAAACTTGTACACATCCTCGTCCAATTGGGTGAGTAGTGAAGCGATTCCCCGTGAAACCCTCCCCAATGACATTCCTAGCTTAAGGAGTATTTTTTCCCTAGGTTCGTACCAAATAATGGGTTTATCCTCTTCGCGAAAAGCATACAGAATTTGACCCTTAAACTCGCAAATTGCATCAATTTAGCCCTTTAGTTTATGCTTAAGGTAAGGGTGTCAATTGGACAGTGGTACGAAAGGTGCTCTCTTGTACCCATCCCCGACAAGAATTTTTATACTTATCCTTGTCATGTGAGTCATTGTGGGTTCAAAACATAAAACCATTTGATGGGCTCGAATATGTCAACCGAATCGCCTAGAAGGTTGAGTTGGCTTCTTGAAGAATTTGCAGAAGCAATAGAAAATAAAAAATGTGCACAAAGATTTATAGTGGTTCAACTTTCTAACCAAAATCTACACCCACTACCTTAGCTCCCCACTAAAGATTTTCCACAAATTCACTAATTTGTCTTTATTTTGAGGCAAAAGAGATAACCTAGCACAACCAAGACTTATACCCCAAAGTCTTGTCTATCCCTCTCTAAAAGAGAATTACAAAGGAGAAAACAAATGAAAAACCTCACAAGGCAAGTTGTTTGCAAATTTAAGCTCTCACTGAAATCATAAACACTTGAGCCAATATGACAATTGAGCTCACTAGTGTTTTCTACAAAAATATGAAAAACTTAAGTAAAAAATGATGTCTCTATACAAATAATGTTTGCAATATTTTTCTTGTTTTTCACTTAGTGCTTGAAGACCCCTTTTATGTCCTTTAAAGAGTTTGTGGTCGTTACTAGCCAATGGGTGTAGTTTGGAGCCGTTGGGGACTTAATTTCCAGAAATAAATGCACTTCTATTGCAACTGATTTTGACTTTTAAAGTACGTTGAAAATATTTGTTTAAGTCAAAACCTCTTCAAAAGCCTTTCAAACATATTTCTAAAATTAATAGACTTTGAATTATTTTGCAATTTAGTTTAAGTACAAAAACATTTTCCATTAAAAGTTATATCAAAATAAATATCCCAACAATCTCCCCCTTTTGATATAACGAAACCACTTGAAAATTGTTTTCGAAAAAGCTCCCCCTTAGGAAAATAATTCTAGAAAAAGAGAATATTTTAGAAAAATATTTTAAGCTCCACTTTTTCTTTTTGAAATTGAATTTTTTAAACATATCTCTCCCCTTTTTGTTATATAAAAAATAATTCAAAAAAAGGTTTGAAATAACAATTAATTTCAAGATAACAATGGTTGTAACGCCTTGAAATTGAGCCTAGATGTGGGCCGGACTGGGTAGGTGGTTCGGGAGAACCGGTTTAGGCAATTTGAATAGTTTCATGAATTTTTTTTCTATAAAATTGATCTTGGGTAAAATAAAATATGGAAATATACTAGAAATTACTTAATTAATATTTTAAGTAAATTGGTGAATTCAATTTGAGGTAATTAAGTCTGATTTTAAGGCAATTTGGTCTAGTGACTAAATCGAAAGATTTTAAAACTATTTTTGGTGACTAAATCATAAAAGGGTCAAAACTTAGAATCATTAAGGAGCTATTTGATCAATCTTTTTCAACAGATTTCTCTTTTAAATGAGGCTATTTTAAAAGGTATTTTAAATGGTTTTATAGTAAAATAAAAAGGGAATTTATTAGAAAGATTTTTAATTGCTAATTCACTTTCTTACGTAACTACTTTTCACCCAACCTTTTTATCTCAACTTTCTAATCAACCAAACTAGGATTTCTACTCTAAAAATTCTAGGAATCAATTCATATTGATTTTCTTTTTTATTTCTAATTGATTTCTTCAAATTCTATTGCAAAATCTTCTTGGATTTCATCAAAGCTTGGCCAATTAAGGGGGAAATCAACAATTAGAGGTGATTTTCGTTTCTCTCATCTAATTAAAATTTTTTTAATGTAATTCCCAAGTTCTTGATCCTTTGTTGCTGATTTATATCGTGGAGTTATGATTTAAACATTGAATTGTTAATTAAATTGAGTTTTCTTGGAAAATTTATAGAAACTGAGTTGGATTTGTTTTGGGGATGGTTTTATGTGATTTAATCTTAATTTAGATGTGTTTTAATGTTGAAAGGATTGATTTATTAATGGAATCCCGAAACTATGTGGATTGCTAGTTTTTAGGTTGTTTATGGTTGGTTTAAAGTGTGTTTGGTTGTTGTGGTGTTGCTGGAGATATAAGGACGCGTTTAGGTTGTTTTTGAATGTTAATTGATGTTGTTAGTGTGTTAGAATTGTTGGATGTTGGCTGGGCTTTGCTTGAGTAAGGTTAGGTGGTGTTCTTGTTGGTTTTTGGAAGGTGTTTGGTAGATTCTTGTAAGATTTTGTTGAGATTGTTGGTTGCTAGAGGGTTTTGGTACAGAGATGTGTTCTTAATCCTCTGTTTTGGCTTGGTAAAGCAGGGGAGCTGAATCCTTTACATAACGAAGAAGGCGTGGGAGTTGCAGAGGCTTGAATAATGCATCGACAAGAGAGCGTTGGTTTGTTGGTGAGTGGATAAACGTTTTAATGCTGTAAAAAGGTTTGAAAAGGAGTTGTGGGAGTTTAGATAAGGTTTGAAACACCTATCTAAGCTCAAAAGTAAGTATCAGATGAGTTTCTCTCGATTTTCAATTCTTACGAATAAATTCTCATGCACATGTTTATGGATTTATTACTCACTGTATTATGTATGTTTTGAAAGTGGAAAATGATGCAAATAATCATTGATGATGGTTTTGAGAATAGCATATTGGTTTATGCAAGTGTTTGAGAATAGTTAAATACATGGTTTAATGTATTGTGTTAGAATGGTTTTGATGCATATGTAAAATAGTGATGTAATGTTAGTTATTGAATATTTTGGCAAGTGGTTGAGTTTAAAATGTTATCGGATATAGTTGACCGATCATAGGATTGACAGTGCACTATAAAAAGTCACCTCATGTGTGTCGAGGATGTTAAAGTGTCTGTATTCTCCACCATGAGAACCCTAGCAGTTGAGGTGGGTAAATGTTCTATTTTCTTCTGCTGGTGGATTTATACATCCAAACCGTAAAGGTGGGTAAATGTTCCTTTACTCCAGTTTGAACCGTTGAGGTGGGCAAGTGTGCTGGTACTCCGTTTGAGGTATGTATGTGAAGTGGTTGTGTGAACCACTTGTGAATATGTGTATCCGATGTGTTTTATGATTTGGAAGGTTACTATTTTGAGTCACTTGAAAGCTAATATATGAGATAATGTATCATGAGAAATGGATTATGTTTGTATAATGTGATTTATACATGTATCACTCTTTAAGCTTGTTAAAAAGGATTTGTAGTGTGAAGCTTAAATTGAGGTAGAGTTTGAATCCATGATACATGTGTTGAAATGATTTAAATGAGCATATTTTGAGATGACATGAGAAGCATGAGATGTTTTACCATGATTTATAAACATGTGTTTTTGAGCTAAATGGTTTTAAATGCATTGATGAGAGTTTTGCGGTTTCCCTCACTAGGCTTATTGCTTACACTCTCTTTTTCTCATCAATGCAGAGGAATAGCTATCCGGGCTGCACGTGAGCAAGAAGGATCCAAGCATTTGATACCTTTACAAAGTATGGTTTTATTACGCACTAAGTAGTAATAAGAAGACAATGTGACCGGGTTGTTTTGGGAGCTATATTTTGGAGAAACTCCCGGTTGTAATAGTTTGGATTATGGTTTTAGAGTTGTATGATGCTTTCTACTTGTGTTTTGAGGGGTTGGGAAACTTTAAGCATGCTTGGGTAGAAATCATGCGCTTAGGTTGATGTTTGTTAATGCTATGCTTAGTGTGGCATCTTGGAATGTTGCCATGACTGGTGAATGAGTGCTTTTGATGTTATATGATGTTTATAGGTTGTGTGGAGGGAGTTAGAGTGAGCCAAAGTGTCACATGTTGGACCTAGAGGTTATTACAAGTCCTACCGTACCGGTACATGCCCTCTTGTTTCGGTACGCGGGGACTGATCACGGCTCAAATGGTATAAATTTGCCTAGCCGTACCGATACGCATGGTAATCGTATCAGTACACCAAGCTTACAAACAGTGGAGGTTTTGGTACGCAAGTAACTGTTATGGTACGGTTCTTAGCCACTAGAATCTGGATTTGGAAATTAAGCATACCGTACCGATACGACTGAGGACCGTATCGGTACGCCATTATTCTTCAACACCGTATGGATACGGTGGACACCCGTAGCGAAACCCTGACAATTAATTTGGTTAAGATGCTGTGTGAAGTTTGAAATGATTGCATTTTGGTCCATGTTTCTTAGTTATGCAATTAAATGAGTATGAGTGATCGTTTTGGGTTGCAATTTAACATGAAGGCATGGAATGTGACTAATTGAGGATTGGTAATCTTTAATTTGGTAAAAGCCCTCGTAAATATAAAAAATTACATTTTAGTCCCTTGAACGCGGATTTGAGTAATTGGGTGTCTAAATGACACCCGATTGAGCTGAGGTACTAACCACGGTATGTATGCACACCCTAGGACCTAAAAATGCATGTAGAAAAGATAAAAGAAAAAATGGATCGGTTCGAATGTTTATCTCTTCGGGGTTTATTTTGGTAAACCTTAATGTAGCTCGCTCGATTCAGTCTTGTGATTAGACCGAGTCAAGGGGGTTACAGGGTAAAGCAGGGGAGTTGAATCCTTTGGCTTTTGAAGAAGGCACGGAAGCTTCAAAAGCTTGATTCGCGCATCGGCAAGCTAGCGTTGGTTTGTTGGTGAGTGGAAAAATGTTTTACTGCTGTTAAAAGGTTTGAAAAAGAGTTGTAGGAGTTTAGATAAAGTTTGATACACTTATTTAAGCTCAGAAGTAAGTATCGGTTGAGTTTTCTCTCAATTTCAGTTTTGCAAAATAAAATCTCATGCACATGTTGGTTTTAATTACTCACTGTATTATGCATATTTTGAAAGTGAAAGATGTTGCAAATAATCATAGATGATGATTCATGAGAATTGCATATGGTTTATAAATGTGTTTTTTCTTGAGATTGTTAAAATACATGGGTTAATGTATTTGTGTTAGATTGATTTGATGCATACGTAAAATAGTGAGGTAATGTGGTTTATTGAATATATTGGCAAGTGGCTGTTTTTAAAATGATATCGATATAGTTGGCATGCCATAGGGTTTAGAGTGCACTATAAAAAGTCACCTCATGTTTGTTGAGGGGTATTAAGAGTCCGTAATCTCCAACATGAGAACCATAGCGGTTGAGGTGGGTAAATGTTCTATTTTCTCCCGCTAGTGGATTTATACATCCAAACCGTAGAATTGGGTAAATGTTTTGTTACTCCGATTTGAACCGTTGAGGTGGACAAGTATGTGAAGTGGTTGTGGAAACCACTTGAGAAATCCGTGCATCCGATAAGTTTTGTGAAATGAAAGGTTGCTGGTTTTGAGTCACTTGAAAGCCAATATATGAGATAATGTATCATGTGAAATGGATTATGTTTGTATAATGAGATTTATACATGTGTTACTCTTTAAGCTTGTTATAAAGGTTTTGTGGTGTGAAGCTTAAATCGAGGTAGAGATTGAATCCATGATACATGTGTTGAAAATGATTTAAATGTGCATATTTGAGATGATATGAAAAGCATGAGATGTTTTGCCATGATATATTTACATGAGATTTGAATCAAATGGTTTAAATGCACTGACAAGCGTTTATGCGAATTCCCTCACTAAGCTTATAGCCTACGCTCTCTTTTCCTCATCAATGCAGAGAAATAGCTTTCTCAGACAGCACGTAAGCAAGGGAGTATCCAAGAAACATTTCATTACAAAGTATGGTTTATATACGTTAAGTAGTAATAAGAAGACAATGTGACTGGTTGTTTTGGGAGGTGTGTTTTGAGTTACTCCCTGTTATAAAAGTTTGGATTAATATTTTGGACTTGTTTGGTGTTTTGGTATGTGGTTCTGAGGGGTTGGGAGACAATAAGCTTGCTTGGGTAGAAATCATGCTCATAGGAGATTGCTTGATTATGCCACGCTTAGTGTAGTCTCAATCTATGTTGTTATGTTTTATGATTGAATGTTTATGATGTCATATGATGATTAGATGTTGAATGGATGGTGTTAGATTGAGCCAAAGTGTCATATGTTGGACCTAGAGGTCAATACAGGTCTCACCGTACTGGTATAAGCCCCCTTAGGTTTCGGTACGCGGGGAACTTTCCAGGCTCAGAACGTTCAAAATAGCCTAGGCATACCGATACGCCTGGTAATCGTATCGGTACGCACAGTGATGTAACAACAATTATTTCGGTACATAGGTTACCATATCGATACAATGCATAGCTACTGGAATTCTGATTTTTGAAATATACAATCTCGTTCTGATACGCCTAGAGACCATATCGGTACACCTTTGTCTTTTTGTGCCATATCGAAACGCAAGTCACCCGTATCGGTATGCTGACCGTTAATTCAGTTGTATAAGCATATGTAGTTTGAAATCTTTGCATTTTGGTCCATATTTCTTAAATCTGATATTAAATGTGTATGAATTATCATTTTGGGTTGAGATTTAACATGAAGGCATGAAACATGATTAATTGAGGGTTTGTAACTTTAACTTCATGAAAGTCCTTGTAAATATTGGAAATTACGTTTTAGTCCCCGTAAAGCATTTTTGAGCAATTGGATGTCAAAATGACGCCCGATTGAGTTGTAATTTTAACCATGACATGTGTGAACACTATAGGACCTAATAATACATTTAGATAAGATAAAAGAAAAAGTAGACCATTTTATTCGTAATCTCTTCGGGGTTTATTCTGATAAACCCTAATGTAGCTCGCTCGATTTGGTCTTTCAACTAGACCGGGTCAAGGGGTTACATTTGGTGGTATTAGAGTCAGGTTTTGATTGTTGGAAGGTAGGTTATGGTTATTTGGTTGGTTGATGTTGTATGTATATGTTGTTTGACATGTACGTTGATTGAATTTGTGAATTTATATTTGATATGTAGTATGTTTGGGTGTTTAAACTTGGGACACATTGCCTTATTACTACTTGCATTAAATGATTTTGTATTTAAACAAGAGTGACTTGGATTCTTGCTGCGAGCTGGCCTAACTGGTTTGTTTTGTTGCATTATTATGTTTAGACTCATATTTTCGTGTATGTGACCGAGACGAGAGACTAGAGCTCACATGGGTAGTGTGGTGGATACACACGATGATGAGTTGCCTCCTCCTCCACCGAATCCTCCTGCTGGTGTTGAAGTAGAGGGAGGTGCGCCTCAGGCACCCCAAGCATCTGTTTTTGGTGATATGGCACTGTTAGTCCAGGCGATGAAGAAAGCTTTCCAGACAACCATAGCTGGAGTGCATGTACTTGCACTGACGCCTGCAACTGTTAATACTGGGTTACCTTTAGAGTGTTTGTGTAGCCTTGGTGGTCTTGAGTTCAGAGGTTTGATTCCTAAAGCATCCGAGGAATGGTTTGCTAGTACCGAAAAAATCCTTGGCCAGATAGAGTGTACAGATGTACTCAAGCTGGGGTGTATTGTGTCATTACTTAAGGGCGATACTTACAGTTTGTGGACAACTATGATCGCAGGAATGGAACCTGCCAATTTATGTGGGAATTCTTTTGTGAGGATTTTAGGAAGAAGTATTTGGGAACTCGATATAGAGATGAGAAGAAACGGGAGTTCATGGCTTTGGAGCAAGGAAATATGTCTATTTTTGGGTATGAGATTTAGTTTGTACGATTGAGTAAGTATGCTCATGAGTTGGTTTCGGATGAGCAGTAGAGGTGTGAACGGTTCTGTTACGGGTTGATTAAGGAGGTGAAGACATACATGCTGGCCACCGACTACACAGAGTTTGATGTTTTGGTTTCTCGAGCAAAGGACATATAACAAAATGTGGGCTTGTCTGCCTGTTCTGAGAGTTCTTTAGAGGGAAGGATGAGTACGAAGTCTGATGTTGGTAAGGATCGTTATCAGAGGCATAGAGACAGGAGGTACCGTCCAGATCAAAGACGTGGAGGAAATGGTGCTGGGTGTGGTTTTCAAGGTCATAATACCTTTGCTGGAGTTCTTGAGTGTAGAAGGTGTGGTAGGAAGCATTCAGGGAAATGTTGGGGTGCTATAGGCACATGTTGGAGTTGTAGATCGAAGGATCATCTCATGAGGGATTGTCTGCAGTTGGCCAGAGAGGGTCAGGCTTATATACAAGTTGCTGTGGCGCAAAGGGGGTCGTGGGCGATGTCGTGGACATTTTTAGCACATGAATGATGGTCAGAGAGTGGTGGCACATACCGTAGCGGTTCAACCTGAGGAGGATGGACCAGTGAGGGTCTTTGCTCACCGTGTAGGGAGGAATGATACCGATGTGATCGCAAATAACTTTACCTTGCAATCCATACCTTTGTTATCTTTGATTGATTTCGGTTCTACACATTCCTACATTTTGCACGAGCATGCATGTTTGTTGGATTTGACTATAGAGTTGTTTGATGTTGGTATGAGGGTAACAAGTTCTTTTGGTGAGACGATTGTAGCTAGAAAGTTGTATAGGAGTTATCCTTTGATGGTTCAAGGGCATGTGTTCGAGGTTGACCTGATTGAGTTACCATTTCACGGTTTCGATGTGATCTTGGGTATGGATTGGTTGTCTCAACACAAAGCTGTAGTGGATTTTGAAGCCAAGGGGGTTTCTCTGAAACCTGCTGAGAATTATGAAGCTGTGGTTGTGGGCGAGAATGTAAAGTTCATGTCAAATGTGGTTTCTGTTTTGTAGGCGCGGAAGTTGTTGGAGTTTGGGGCTCAAGCATACCTAGCCTATGTTATGAATCTGAATATGAAGGAAGTTCATGCCCAGGATATTCACACAGTTTATGACTTTCCAAGAGTGTTTCTAGAAGAGTTGTTTGGTTTGCCGCCGAATAGGGAGGTGGAGTTTTGCATTAATACGTACGTGGATACAGCTCTGGTGTCAATTGCTCTGTATCATATGGCACTGAAAGAGCTGAAAGAGTTGAAGACGCAGTTACAAGAGTTGCTGGATCATGGGTTCATTCGGCTAAGTGTGTCACCTTGGGGAGAATTGGTGTCGTTTGTGAAAAAGGATGGTACGATGAGAATGTGCATTGATTATCGGCAATTGAACAAGTTGATGATTAAAAACAAGTATCCTTTGCCCAGGATTGAAGATCTATTTGATCAGTTCAGGGGTGATACAATGTTTTCTAAGATTGATCTGCGGTCGGGGTATTATCAGTTGAAGGTGAAGGATAAAGATGTGCCGAAGACAGGTCTTCGCACACGTTATGTGCATTACGAGTTCTTAGTGACGCTGTTTGGTTTGACAAATGCACCGACATTGTTCATGGATATGATGAATAGGGTATTCTATGAGTTTTTGGACCAATTCGTGGTAGTGTTCATCGATGACATTCTTTTGTACTCGCGTACCGAGGAAGATCACGATCGACATCTTCGAATTGTGTTGCAAGTTCTGTTGGACAACAAGCTTTATGCCAAGTTAAGTAAATGCGAGTTCTAGATCAAGCAGGTGGGTTTCCTTGGACATGTTGTTTCGGCCGAGGGTATTCACGTGGATCCGCATAAAGTTGAGGCCATTGTGAATTGGAAGCAACCGAAGTCTATTTTGAAAGTTCGTAGTTTTCTGGGGTTGGCAGGATACTACCGACGCTTCGTAGATGGGTTTTCAAAGATTGTTGGCCCTTTGACGAAGTTGTTGCAGAAGGACGTGAGTTTTGAGTGGACGGAAGCTAGGCAGCAAGCTTTCAACAAGTTGAAGGAATCTTTGACGCAAGCTCTAATCTTGATTCAACCTGAGTCAGGGAAGGAGTTTATCGTAAATAGTGATGCATCCTACATGGGTTTAGGGTGTGTGCTGATGCAAGAAGGAACGGTTGTAGCTTATGTATCTAGAAAGTTGAAGGCGCACGAGTGCAACTACCCTACGCACGACATCGAGTTGGCTGCGGTGGTGTTTACTTTAAAGATTTGGCGACATTATCTGTACGGTAAGAAGTGTATTGTGTACACAGATCACAAAAGTTTGAAGTATTTGATGTCGCAGAAAGAGTTAAATCTTATGCAACGTATATGGTTGGAGTTGCTTAAGGATTATGACCTAACGATTGAGTATCATCCGGGAAAAGTGAACGTGGTAGTGGATGCCTTGAGTAGAAAGGTCGCGGTGGAGTTGAGGCAATGTTTACGTGGTTGAGCTTAACGCGAGATGGTGAGTTGTTAGCGGAGTTGCAAGTGAAGCTTTCGATGTTGCAGATGATAAAAGAGAAGCAACACTATGATGAGACGTTGGTGCCTCACGTTAAGGATATCTTGGATGGGAATCAGACGAATTTTGGTTTTAATGAGGACAGAATGTTGTGCTTTAAGAGTCGAGTGGTGGTGCCGATGGATGAAGAGTTGAGGCACACTATCTTAACTGAGGCACGTTTGAGTCCTTTTGCTATGCATCCGGGGAGTACAAAGATGTATCAGGATCTAAAGAAATAGTATTTATGGGTTGGTTTGAAAAAAGATGTTGCGGATTTTGTGGCTCGTTGCATGCTTTGCCAACGTGTGCTAAGGAGAAGAATTAGTTTCCTTCAGGGTTGTTGCAACCGTTAAGGGTTCCCGAGTGGAAATAAGAGAGAATCACCATGGATTTTGTATCTGGTTTGCCTTTGACGCCTTCAAAGAAGAATTTTGTTTGGGTGATCGTGGATAGGTTTACGAAGTGTGTACATTTTCTGGCTGTGCATACGACATATACTTTGGATAAGTTGGCAGAGTTGTACATTGCTGAGATTGTGAGGTTGCATGGTGTACTGAAGTCTATTATGTCAGATAGAGATTTGTGTTTCATCACGAGGTTCTGGGAGTGTTTGCATAGGGCCTTGGGTACACGGTTGAACTTTAGTACTTCGTATCATCCGCAAACGGATGGTTAGTCTGAGCGTGTTATCCAAGTGTTAGAAGATATGTTGCGGTGCTACATCATAGATTTTCAACGATCGTGGGAGAAACAATTGCTGTTGGTGGAGTTTGCTTATAATAATAGTTACCAAGCTAGTATCCAGATGGCACCATACGAGGCTTTGTATGGTAGGAGGTGTCGTACGCCACTTTGTTGGGCGGAGGCATGGGAGAAGTATGTTTCTTTGCAGGATATGTTGAAGGATACAAATAAGAAAGTAAAGCTTATTAGTGATCTGTTGAAAGCAGCTTTGGATCGACAAAAGTCTTATGCTGACTTGAAGCGAAGGGAAATTGAGTATGCAATTGGTGATCGTGTGTTTTCGAAGGTTTTGCCTTGGAAAAAGGTGATGAGGTTTAGACAGAACGGCAAGTTGAGCCCTAGGTTTATTGGACCGTATGAGGTGTTGGAGCGTATTGGTCCAGTTGCGTATAGATTGAGGTTGCCGACTGAGCTAGAAAATATACATGATATTTTCCATGTGTCGATGCTTCGGAGGTATAGATTGGATCCTTCACATGTAATTCATGTTGAGGAGATTGAGTTAAATCCGAATTTGACCTTTGATGAGGAACCGGTGAGAATTCTAGATTCGAGTAGCAAAGTTCTTCGCGGGAAGACCATAGAGTTGGTAAAGGTGTTGTGGCGGCATCGCAGTTTAGAGGAAGCTACCTAGGAGAGCAAAAAAGACATGTTGAAGCAGTTCCCTCATCTTTTTCCGTCAGGTAAATTTCAAGGAAGAAATTTCTCAAGAGGGGGAGAGATGTAACGCCCTAAAATTGGGCCTAGATGTAGGCCGGACCGGGTAGGTGGTTCGAGAGAACTGATTTAGGCAATTCGAATAGTTTCGGGAATTTTTTTCTATAAAATTGATTTTGGTAAAATAAAATATGGAAAAATACTAGAAATTACTTAATTAATATTTTAAGTAAATTGGTGAATTCAATTTGAGGTAATTAAGTCTGATTTTAAGGCAATTTGGTCTAGTGACTAAGTTAAAAGATTTTAAAACTATTTTTGGTGACTAAATTGTAAAATGGTCAAAACTTAGAATCTTTAAGGAGCTATTTGACCAAATTTTTTCAACAGATTCCTCTCTTAATTTAGTCTATTTTAAAAGGTATTTTAAATGGTTTTATAATAAAATAAAAAGGGAATTTATTAAAAAGATTTTTAATTGCTAATTCACTTTCTTACGTAACTACTTTTCACCTAAACTTTTTCTCTCAACTTTCACAACAACCAAAATAGGATTTCTACTCTAAAAATTCTAGGAATCAATTCATATTGATTTCCTTTTTGATTCCTAATTGATTTCTTCAAATTCTATTGTAAAATCTCCTTGGATTTCATCAAAGCTTGGCCAATTAAGGGAGAAATCAACAATTAGAGGTGATTTTCATTTTTCTCCTCTAATTAAAGGCTCTTTATTGAAATTCCCAAGTTCTTGATCCTTTGTTGTTGATTTATGTTAAGAAATTATGATTTTGATATGGATTTATTGGTTAAATTGAATTTTCTTGGAAAATGTTGGAAATTGATTTGGATCTATTTTGGTGATGAATCTAATGGATTTAGATCTCCATTTAGACGTATTTTAATGTTGAAAGAGTTGATTAATTAATGTAATCATGAAACTATGTGAATTGTTAGTTTTCTAGGTTGTGTATAGTTGGTTTTTGGCTTGATCATGTTGCTGTAGTGTTGCTGGAGGTATAAAGACATGTTTAAGGTGTTTTTGGATGTTAATTGATGTTGTTAATGTGTTAGAATCATTAGATGTTGCCTTGACTTTGTTTAGGTAAGGTTTGGTGGTGTTCTTGATGGTTTTAGGACGATGTTGAGTGGATTCTTGTGAGGCGATGTTGTGTTTGTTGGTTGTTGGAGGTTTGAGGTACAGAGATGTGTTTTAATCCTTTGTTTTTGGTTGGGTAAAGCAGGGGAGTTGAATCCTTTGGCTTTTGAAGAAGGCACAGAAGCTTCGAAAGCTTGATTCGCTATTGGCAAGCCAGCGTTGGTTTGTTGGTGAGTGGAAAAGTGTTTTACTGCTGTTAAAAGGTTTGAAAAGGAGTTGTGGGAGTTTAGATAAAGTTTGATACACTTATCTAAGCTTGAAAGTAAGTATCGTTTGAGCTTTCTCTCGATTTTGGTTTTGCAAAATGAAATCTTATGCACATGTTGTTGGTTTTAATTACTCACTGTGTTATGCATGTTTTGAAAGTAAAAGATGTTGCAAATGACCATAGATGATGATTCATGAGAATGGCAAATGGTTTATAAATGTGGTTTTTTTAGATTATTAAAATACATAGGTTAATGTATTTGTGTTAGACTAATTTGATGCATATGTAAAATAGTGAGGCAATGTGGTTTATTGAATATATTGGCAAGTGGCTGTGTTTAAAATGATATTGGATATAGTTGGCATGCCATAGAGTTTAGAGTGCACTATAAAAAGTCGCCTCATGTTTGTTGAGGGGTGTTAAGAGTCCGTAATCTCCAGCATGAGAACCGTAGAGTTAAGGTGGGTAAATGTTCCATTTTCTCCCGCTGGTGGATTTATACATCTAAACCGTAGAGGTGGGTAAATGTTTTGTTACTCCAGTTTGAACCATTGAGGTGGGCAAGTGTGTCGTTACTCCGGTTGAGGTATGTATGTGAAATGGTTGTCGGAACCACTTGAGAAATCCGTGTATCCGATAAGTTTTGTGAATTGAAAGGTTGCTGGTTTTGAGTCACTTGAAAGCCAATATATCAAATAATATATCATGTGAAATGGATTATGTTTGTATAATGAGATTTATACATGTGTTACTCTTTAAGCTTGTTATAAAGGTGTTGTGGTGTGAAGCTTAAATTGAGGTAGAGATTGAATCCATGATACATTTGTTGAAAATGATTTAAATGTGCATATTTGAGATGATATGAAAAGCATGAGACGTTTTGCCATGAGATATTTACATGAGATTTGAATCAAATGGTTTAAATGCATTGATGAGAGTTTATGCGAATTCCCTCACTAAACCGATAGCTTACGCCCTCTTTTCCTCATCAATGCAAAGAAATAGCTTTCTCAGATAGCACGTGAGGAAGGGAGGATCCAAGGAACATTTCATTACAAAGTATGGTTTTATATACGTTAAGTAGTAATAAGAAGGCAATGTGACCGGGTTGCTTTGGGAGATGTGTTTTGAGTTATTCCCTGTTGTAATAGTTTGGATTAATATTTTGGACTTGTTTGATGTTTTGGTAAGTGGTTTTGAGGGGTTGGGAGACAATAAGCATACTTGGGTAGAAATCGTGCTCATAGGAGATTGCTTGATTATGCCATGCTTAGTGTAGTCTCAATCTATGTTGCTATGTTTGTTGATTGAATGTTTATGATGTCATATGATGATTAGAGTTTGAATGGATGGTGTTAAATTGAGCCAAAGTGTCATATGTTGGACCTAGAGGTCAATACATGTCTCACCGTACCGATACATGCCCCTCAGGTTTCGGTACGCGGGGACTTGTCCAGGCTTAGAACATTCAAAATAGCCTAGGTGTACCGATACACCTGGTAACCGTATCGATACGCACAGTGATGTAACAATAATCGTTTTGGTACGCGGTGTACAGTATCGATACGGTGCTTAACTACTGGAATTCTAATTTTCAAAATATACAATACTGTACCGATACGCCTAGGGATTGTATCCGTATGCCTTTGTCTTTTTGTGCCGTATCGAAACGCAAGTCACCCTTACCGGTACACTGACCGTTAACTCAGTTGTATAAGCATCTGTAGTTTGAAATCTTTGCATTTTGGTCCCTATTTCTTAGATGTGCAATTAAATGTGTATGGATGATCATTTTGGGTTGAGATTTAACATGAAGGCTTGTAACATGATTAATTGAGGTTTGGTAACTTTAACTTCATGAAAGTCCGTGTAAATATTGGAAATTACATTTTAGTCCCCGTAGAGCGTTTTCGAGCAATTGAATGTTGAAATGATGCCCAATTGAGTTGTAATTTTAACCATGGCATGTGTGAACACTATAGGACCTAATAATGCATTTAGATAAGATTAAACAAAAAATGGACCATTTTATTCGTAATCTCTTTGGGGTTTATTTTGGTAAACCCTAATATAGCTCGTTCGGTTCGGTCTTTCGGCTAGACCAGGTCAAGGGGGTTATAATGGTGAGTAGACCAAATTTTTTT
This sequence comes from Hibiscus mutabilis, assembly GCA_019671005.1. NCBI lineage: Eukaryota > Viridiplantae > Streptophyta > Magnoliopsida > Malvales > Malvaceae > Hibiscus > Hibiscus mutabilis. Next base: position 36,767,211 of record CM033736.1, read on the forward strand.
GACAAAATAAAGAATTTAAATGAAATGGTCCCCCCTTAATCAAGCATATAAAATGTTAGTCCAAACATTTAAGAGAAATATATTGAATTTCATAAAACAAATAAATCAAGAAATTTAATCAACATGACATATATGAACTTAAATCAACCAGCATACAAAGGCATGGCAAAAAGAAGCCAAAATGTTCCTTTTGACTGTGTTCACCGGTATGAAAAGTCGCGTATCAGTACTAGTTGAATGCCTTATTAGTAAGGTATGGGCTGTATCGGTACTAACTGTACATTTTGGTGAAAATTTGTAGAATAACACATCCTCAAAGCCTTACAAATCAAAATAAATATAAAACGAAGGCTCTAAGAGGTCCTAGATTCACATTTCAAGCATATTTGCTATATTTGATCAACATGTTTCTCAAAATCATTCATTTAAACTAAATCAAGCATGAATTTCACCAAATTCAACAAAATATTACAAGTTTAAGGCCAAAACCATAAAAATAAGCATATTAGGCCAGAGTCTTGTAACTCATGCAATTTGCGACTCCCCCTATCTATATGCAATCAAGGAAGCATGTGAAGTCAAACAAACATGCTTGGATTATCATAAACATCAAACAATTAACACGTGATCAAGCAATTGCATGAAATTAAAATCTTTACCACTTGAACCAAGGTAGGTTGTTAAGCCTCACCCTCTTCAAGTGTCCTTCCTATAACGATCCATATTTTGGAATCCATGGGTCAGATCACCAGAGCCATGGGCTCCTTATTTTGGGTTGAGTGTTAGGCCCCTTAGGTGCTCAAGGACACCCTATTGGGCCCAGTTAATATCTTGTTGGGCTTGGGTTATGACCCATATGAGAGGGAGGAAGGATATGAGGGGTTTATGTTACAAATAACTCCTTTATAAAAGAAGGCTGTCTCACCATTAAGATCTCTGCAAAAAAGAGGGTGAATGATCTCACTGTTGTCCCCTTTTTCTTCTTCATTCACAGATTTCCTATCCCTTAACTCCCACACCTAAAGAAAGGTTGAATCTTGTCCATATTATGTTGCAATCGGATTTTAAGAGGTGGAATTTTGTAATCTTCATTTAGTGATCTACAGGAAGAGGTAAGAATTGTCAAATATGGTGGTGTCAAAACCATTTTTAAACCGGGTAATAATAGCTTGATGTTTAATCTTTAAAATTAGGGGTTTTCGTTTAAATTTGATTTTGAAAATGATTTGGAGTCTCCACCGGTCACTTTGGTAGACGTGACACTATAAAAAGCAACCAAAGATTCGTTCTTTTGAAAATTGGGGTTCGAGAGTCGATTACGTGTGGGGAAGGATTAGCACCCTCACAAACGCTTGATATCGGTACCTTAAATTTTGTGTGGCATGTTGGCGTTTTGAGAATAATATTTTGAATTTAATTTAATCATTAATTATTAGCTGAGTTTGTGTTCTGAATGAGAATATTCCTTTTATATGGAAATATATTCTTGAATCGAATATAAATTGGAAGCACCCCTATACGTTCAGGGCACCTCGATTCATATTCGAAAATATATTTCGCATATAAAAGGTTTTAATGAATGATTAATTATCGTCTTGTTCATTTTATGTGCTAATCTAAAGGGGCACTAATTAAATTGTGTATTTATTAATTCTAAGAATATTATTTAATTTAAAGGCTTATATGAGATAACACCCAATTGCTTGAGCATTATCCATGATTAAAATCCAAAATTAGATAATATTCCTTAATTCATTAATTAGTCTAATTATTTATGTTCCAATTCTAATCAAGGCTCTAATTATAAGTTACTTATCAATTTCTAAGGTTTTAATGAATACTAAGTATTCTACTTAAAAGCCAATGCTGGATAGCACCTAATTTCAATGGGACACCACCCAAATTGAAACTTCAAAATTTCCCACTTAATATTCATTAATTTGCTACAATGGTATTCTTAATTAAATTATTAAATCCTAATAGAACCTAAAACTAAGGCTCTAAACAATTCATTAAATCCAAATGGTTAAGTTATCTAACAAATATACTACATTCCATATTTAAAATTATGCATCAATCATATATCAATTTAAATCCAATTAAGGAAGACAAGGACCAAATTAAATAAATTGAAACTTCAAAACAAAAGGAAAAGGGATGAAATTCAATATTATTAAGACTAAAGTGCTGAATTACAATGATGAAGGAAGATGAGCGCAGGCTGCTTTGGGGATATGCGGGTCAAATGGCCCGAGAGTGGACCGTCCATAAAAGGGCATTATCAGACGCCCATTTTCCCTTTTTTCCACTTTTTAAATTTCCTCTCTCTCTTTAAGTTTAGCCACTCTCTCAACTCTCTCTACCCTATATCTTCATAAACACCCATTTCCTAGATTTCAATTCCCCAAACGAATCAAACCCTTGATTTCTCACCAAAACTCAACCATGTTCTTCATTTTTTCTTCATTCAATCCGTACAAACACCAAACTTCCTTTACTTAACTATTTTTTAAGATTAAACACCCTATTTTCTTAAATGTTCATCATGTGTTCTTTGTAAAAACAAAGAACACGATGAACATCACTCCGGCCACCCCTTCACCTACCGTGAAGATTTCTCCAGCCATACTCCATCACTCTTGGTCATTCGCCGACCACTGTCTATAAACTCCAATCATCCTCACCTAGCTCCGGCCACCTTGGTGCAAATTCCGGCCACCACGGGGCAATTTCTAACCACCGTATCCCGAAACCAAAAAACTCCCATTTTCATTCATAAACCTAGATCTAGGCCCAGTTCGATAGAACCACCCTTTTCCCCTACCTATGGACTAAAACTACCCAATCTTGAGCCCTCTTCAACTCCAGCCATGACTAGATTCACTCTGGCCACCAAGAGCGGAGTCTTCGGCCATATTCCCTTTATTTTCATTTATGTTTTTTATTATTTACTTTAATCTAACCCTTTTTTATGTTTTGCAGGAAAATGAAAGGTTAAGGAAGGATATATCTTCCGAATGTTCGTGGCGTCTCCCATAGCCTCCACAGCTTCTGATCATCTTCTCTGGCGGCTCCTTCTATTCTCAGCGTCGTCTTGACTTCCAAGGTAAGGCTTCTCTCTCCCACATATTTTATTATAGTAATTAATATTTTTTTAATGATTCTCATTATTTTTTGATGATTTCTCTCCTTGGTATTTATAGGGGGTTGACTGGCTGACCTAAGGGGTAACATCATGGCGTTGACATCATCAATAGTTGTATCCAGCTATGAAGGAAGAAACACAAATTCATGTGCAAGCTTCTGGACCAATTGCAATCACCACGTGCCCCTTGGGATTAAAATGTTGGCAGGAAAATGGGAATTTTAGATTATTTTGTGTTTCTTGAGCTGTAATGAGCTGGTATTATCAGATATAAGTTGTAAGATGGGCGAGAAATTATAAGACCTGAAATTTATCCGGGTACCTACATATATACGTATTTCTCTTAGCAAATGATGATAAATAAATACAAACCCAATAAATAATAATAGTCTATATAAATAAAGTCCCTTTCAATGTCCATTCTACACAATCAAAAGCCCAAGTCATATAAAAAGCCTGAATCCCGTTTTATACAATTGTTTCCGGTTCATTTCTCGCCCAAATTCAATAAAGCCAACTCAAAAAAACACAATTTGGCCTAAACTTTTGTTTTCCCACCCAAATATGGTATCCAAAGGACACGTGGCATACAATAATTGGCCCAAATAAGATCACATGGATTTGTGTTTTTTCCCATTAGCTAGATCCAATTGGCTTTGGAATGATATAAACATGGTGTTACGGTGGATAACTCTCATAAATAGGAGAAAAAAAGATGTTAGATCATTAATTACACATCATTAATAAAATAATAATACCATATTAAATAATAATAAAAGTAAAGGAGAGAGAATCTTATCTCAGAAGTTGAACAGTGTCAGAAGCCAAACCATCAAAGTTCGTCAGAGTTTCGAAAAGACGTTAGAGAAAGCAATCACTTGAATTTCGCCATTATCATCGAGAAGGTAAACCTTCTCATCTTTTCCGATTTCCTGCAAAAATGAAGTAAAAGAGTATTGTTTGGCACAAATACAAAAATAGTAAAGAAATTAAATATAAAAGTGAATCGAATACTTATCTCACAAATTGAAAACATGAGTTGGTTGTCGAGGAGATTTTTTTAGGAAAGCAACAAAGTTGAGAGGGCTGAGACAAGGTAGATAAGCCTAGGTTGGTTGGAGATGGGTGGCTCTATCGAGCGGGGATTAGTTTAAGGGTTAGATCTAAGGAAAAAAGGGAAATTTTGGTGATTTTAGGGTTTTGGGAGGTGGTAGGAATGGCCGCCAAAAATTGCCTCGTGACAGCCGGCCGGAGGATAAGGGTGGTCAGAAGGTTAGTGCGTTGGCCGACGAACATCTAAAGGTGACTAAAAGCTGGTGGATTAAGATTGGGTTGCGGAGGTAGCGACGGAGTTTGGCCCGAGTTTATCGTGTTTACGAAGAACACGTATGAACATTCATAAAAAACCATGGTTTTTGATCTATCCGTGGCTCAATTTCTGGGTAAGGGAAGTTTGTAGAGAGAGGTAGAGAGGATTTGAGAGAGAGTCGGTTTGAAGAGAGAGAAAGAAAAATGAAAAAGGCCAAATTTTGCTTGATAAAGGCTTTATATAGCCCATCCAAAATACGACATTGAAGGAGCCGGGCTAGGATAACCCTTGCATCCTTATTCGGGTTGGACCTCAAGGTCCGCGTCTTGGTTTCTAGATCTTAGTGAATTTGGCCTCCAGGTTTCAATGTATTCAATTTGGCCCCTAATTCAATAAAATCATGGTTAAGGTTTTAAATTTCTTTTAATTTATTCCATTTAATTGTTTTAATTTTTGAAATTACATTATTTGAATGGTGCATGTTTTAATTAATGCATGTAAAATTAAATGTTAGATAGTTAATTCATTTAGATTAGTTTAATTAGTAAATAGAGCCTTACCCTTTAAGTTCTTATTAGGCTTTAATAATTTGATTAGGAAGACAATTATAGAAAATTGATGAATATTAAGTGAGAAACTTTGAAGTTCCAAATTTGGGTGATGCCCTATTGCAATGAGGTGTTGTCCAACATGGGCTTTTTAGTAGAATACTTAATATTCATTGGAATCTTAGAAATCGAATAAATAACCTAGTTAATTACTTAGAGCCTTAATTAGGACTAAAACTTAAATAATTAGATTAATCAATATGAATAAGGAATATCATATATAATTTTATGGCTTAAATATGGATGATGCTCAAGCAATTGGGTGTAATCGCATGTAAGCCTTTAAATCAAATAATATTCATAGAATTAAATAACACACATTTAACTAGAGCATTTTAAGTTAAAATTTAAAATAAACAAGACAATAATTGGTCACGCATTAAAAACCTTTTATGTTGAAAATATATTTTTTGAATATGAACATGGGTGCCCTGAACGTATAGGGGTGCTTCTAATCTCATATTCGGATAAAAATATATTTCCTTATAAAAGGAATATCTCCATTTATAATTTAAATCTAGTTAATAATTAATGGTTAAATTAAAATCAAAATATTGTTCAAAATACCAATATGCCACATAAAATTAAAGGAACCAATAACGGGCGTTTGTGGGGGTGCTAATCCTTCCCCACACATAACAGACTCCTAAACCCTAATTTTAAAAAGAACGAAACTCTGGTTGTTTTTTTAGTGTCTGGTCTACCTCAAAGTTATCGGTGGTGACACCAAAATCATTTTCAAAATGGAATTTAAACAAAAACCCTCTAATTTCAAAAATTAATCTTCAAGCTATTTTTACCAGGTTCAAAAATGGTCACAACAGCTTGGCGACTCCGCCGGGGATCACTCTTGAGTCAGGCCTAAAAAATTACGTGGCATTTAAGAATTTTAATTTGAATTTAATTTTTCCAATAATTATTGGATGGATTTTTAAGAAAGAATGAAGATATACTTTTATTTGTGTGATATAAACTGATATTCATGCATAAGCTTTCTACCCGAGCTTTTCTATTAAATGGGAGCAAGACATGATCCGACGTGAGGATCTCTACCTCCGAGATCAGAATTTTGTCTTTCTTCATGTATACCAACCTTATACAATATAAGGTACACGCCTCTGATATAAGGGGTCGTATACTCCCGAATCGATGTCTTGCTATCGCAGTAGACAATAACAACAGTTTGGGTACCCATAGTTTAGAACAAAAAACACATGCTATAATCTAAAATCCCACCCCACTAGTGCTAGATAGGAACCTAAGACATGGTACCGCCGATTTAAATACACTTCTCTGGTTATTCTATCTGTTCAATACAACCTGCTTTACTGTATTCATTTAATTTTTTCCTTCGATATTATTTCACAATACTAACTCATTTCTTTTGTTTCTGTTTTTTGGTATTTTTTGCACTGCATCTATATTACATAGAGTATTGATCCAAAAGTGGTTATTATTAGAAGGCGATCATAACAGATAAGGGGATTTGTATTTCGATAGAGAAGAGTGCAAATATGAAGCAGTGTCCTGGACAAACCCTGGAAGAAGTGATCCAAGAGTCACACATCAGATTTTGTTAGTACTGATGCTGGCAAGAATGAGATGTAAGAAGTAAAAGGCAAATGGCCGAGATGATGACTATGATGATGGCTCTGACCAAAGAAAAAGGGCATATTGAACTGGAAGGAGAACTGGACAAAAACCAATACATGAATAAACAGATGGGTTCGCGCATTGTTACAATTCACATCAATCAACCGGCTGCAAGTGTAATTGAGTCAAACTCCAGGAAAGTAATGACAGGCCAAGAAGAAATTCAAAAGAAAAGAAAGGATGAGGATCTTTTGATTCAATTCCAATGACATATGCAAAATTGATTATGATACTTGTGGAGAAAAATCATATGGTTCGTGATTCGTCCAAGTCCAAAGTGTCTTCTTCACCCAAGGGCTATGGTATTAATGCAGAATGTGATTACCATCAAGGAGGTTTTGACCATACTACTGAGAATTGTGAGGCATTGAAAAACAAGGTTGAAAATCTTATCAGGATATGCATGTTGAGTTTTGAAGATGGAAGACCCAAATTTCTTAAAAGTCTGATAATTAATGGAACACCTAGTGTTGCAAGAGTGAAGTGAAGCTCAAGTCCATCAAAGTCAATTAATTATCCATGGCAAAGTTCAAATCCCAATATTTCCTCAACCGATTGTCAAAAGATAGGAGATAACAAACATCAATTTGATCCAATTCCTATTTTATATAAAGATATGTGCCCTCAATTGCTGAAAGCCTAATTGGTGACCCCATTTTCCTTACACCTTTACAACCTCTATATCCAAAATGGTATGACGTCAATATTCATTGTGAATTTCATGATGAAATCCAAGGATATTCTTTTAAGAATTGAATCTCCCTCAAATGTCGAGTTCAAGTTCTTTTAGAGCATGGAAAATGGAAATTTGGAATAGAAAGCCATCCTCATTCAGTGGCTGAGTGGGAGACTCAAGATGAAGATACCTAGGAAGAGGGGCACCGCTTCGAATATAAGGCTCAAATAAGCAAATTAAGGCGAGAGAGGGATGATTTGAATGAGGAGTTGAAACATTTGCAATTCAATTATCAAGAACTTTGCTCAAGGATGCTAGTTTGGGTGTGACTCTGGAACAATTGAGGAAAAGAATCAAAGAACTGAAGCATGAAGTTGAATACTGGAAAGGGAACTTTAACGAAAGTGAAGATTGAGTCAATACTCTCTCGTGTCACCTACAAGCAATGTAAATACAATGAAATACTTTCATGGATGATCTAAAGGTTAGTTAGGCTAAACTCGAGATGATGAATAAGTACATTCATATGTATAAGGATGCTGCTATTAAGCTGAATGACAGTCAGGCTGAAAATGAAACACTAAAGAATAATGTAGATAAGTATCTCAATCTTACACTAATGTACAAAGATCTTACTGATGATATTAAGAAAGATTATCAAGAAAGTGAGGAGAAGCGGCATGTCTAATTTCAGAGATCAAGAATGTAGATACGAGAAAGCGACAATGACATGAAAATTGTTGTTACTCAAGAACAAGAAGTGTCTCAACAAGTGGCAAACCTAGCTGATGTAGCAATGGCTTTGAGTCAGAATATTGATCCAGCATTAGATCACGGAGGGAAGCAGACTTGGCTCTTAGAAGAAGCTAGGACATTGGGAGTTAGATCTTATCAATATTTATAGTATTTGATATCTAATGCATTGAGTCCTTTTATTTCAATAAAAGGTTTTTATGATGGTCTCTTTTAGAATCAATACCTCTTGTATTCATGCATTGCATATTTAACAACATGATATCATTATTTAATAACATAACATTAACATTCATGATCTAAAGCGATCGAGGGTTTCGATGGCAGCAATCTGGGAGTTAGTGAAAGTTTGGAAATTTGTTATCATGGATGAAGATATGGAAATAATTGAACAAACTCAAGAAAGGTTGCAAGAATGGATGATCAAGCCTCAACAGAATGCGAAGAGCTGCACTGCTACACCATGTTTGACAATCTATCCCGAGCATCTAACCCGAATGAAGTGATAGTTTTTGTGAAATCTACCATCCCAAGATTAACACTTGAGCAGTTGAAAGATATATATGCTAGGCTTGAGGAAGAGATCAAGGCATGAAAAGACGTCGATAATACCAAATTTGATGCAAAAGAATTTTGTTTAGTCCCTAATCTAGTTTTCTGTATGAGTTCAAAGTCCCCAATTTTGACAAATATGACAGTTCTAGCTGTCCTAAAATCTACTTGGCAATGTTCTGTAGAAAAATGAAGGATATTTGGACGATGATAAATTGTCAATCCACTATTTCCATGATAGCCTGGTTGGGCCTGTTGCATTGTGGTACAACAGATTAAGTCTATAACATATTTGATCACAGGTTGATTTGGCCAAAACATTTTTGGGGCAATACAAGTACATTATAAACCTGGATCTAGATCACCAGCTTCTACAAAATACGAGTATGAAAGTTAATGAAAGCTTTAAAGACTATGCATTGAGGTGGCAGGGATTAGCAACCCAAGTATAATCTCTCCTGACGTAGGAAGAAATATCTATCATGTTTCATCAAACTCTTCTATCTCCTTTCTTCAGGAGAATGCTTATAAATTCAAGAGGCAGTTTTAGTGACCTCATGGTGATTGGAGAAGCAATAGAAATGGGAATCCGACAAGGGAAAATTGGGCCTAGATTTGAAAACCATGCTAATCAAGAAGTGCAGAAAGAGAATGAAATGAATGAATGCAATGTTAAAAGCCCCCGGAACCGCAAGAGAAAAAGTCCAGCTGATTCATTAGAGCTACCATAGAAAATTCCTCGAGCAAGAGCAACTCTGGAGATATTCAAAGTACTTATTTCCTCACCTTGTTGAAGGTCAATATCTTACTCCTAGGCCAACAAAGATAATGCCAAACCCATCTACCCATAGCTATGATCCAGACAATGTTTGCGACTTTCATATGGGGGCATCAGGTCATGCTACCAAGAAGTGTAGGCCTTTAATGGAAGAAATCAAGAAGCTGGTTAGTAATAGAATCATGACACATGAGCTAGTAGAACAATGGGAGACAAAAGGAATAGAGCAAGCTATTATAATAGCCGAAGAATAGGAAAGCCATAATGAATGCTTCCAAGATTGTCTGGAATTCTAAAAAGTCTTTATTACCGATGTTTCTGCATCATGCCCCTGGATGTCAATTGCAAGATGCAACATTGATTCCAGTATAAGGATTGATTGGATATTGTGAAGATGATGAAGTAAAATTTATTCTAGTCTACTCTGGTCAGCAAAGCAAGAAAAGGGTAGATTACTACACCTTTGATGACGTTCAATGACAAATCTTTGAAATTCATAAACAGTGAAGTGGAATAAAAAACTTTAACTGAGTAGAGGTGTTTGAAATTGAAGTTCTAAGCGTAGTCTTCTATACCTTAAAAAATAAAAGAAAGAGAAAAAGAAAAAAAGGAAAAAGAAAAAGAAAAAGAAAAGAAAAGAAAAGAAAGAAAGAAAGAAAGAGAAAAAAGAGAGAAAAGGAAAACAGAAGAAGAATAAAGGAAAAAAGAAAAAGGAAGGAAAAAGAGAGAGGAAAAAAAGTGAGAAAAAAAGAGAAGG